>JAOWBW010000110.1:600000-993771 GCA_026119855.1 Campanula takesimana
TAGCTACTTTTAGCTATGCTCTGTCTCTACTTGCTTTTGCAGGTAACCGGTTGAGACAAAGGGGTCTTTACCCATCAGACTTTTAAGGCACGCGTATCTTCGCCATTAATGCCAAGGATACTGCATTAAATGCTCCTCACCTACCCAGCTGGAAATTCAAATGTTATCCTTCTTCAACAAGCTAAGACATTAACTCCTCCTATAAATAGAGGACTTAGTGCATTGAAGAAGGTTGGTGATTTTAGTGCATTGAAGAGAGTTGGTTGTTTGCAGCATTCATTGAAGCTCAAACATTCCTTGTCCAGATAATCATTAGATCATTTAATAGGACATACACTTGTGCACAAACTCTACAACACTGTTAGTATTCCCGAACTAGATTATTTTAAGGAATACGTTGTCTGAGTTTTCACACACCCACCTGAGTGAGATGAGTTCTTTTGAACTTGCCGCTCAAATACACTTGGTCAGATATTTGCTTTACGATTCATTAAACTATCTCTAGAATTTAGTCTTTGTATCCGGCAAAGCCGCTCTTGTAATAGACTAGGGATATTTAATAGTGCTCTTAACCCAAATCCAAGTTCTGACCAAACTTGGTAGAGGACGTAGCAGTATTTACACTGTGAACCTCTCCAAATCTCTGTGTCCTCTGTTACTTACTGTCCTTGCCGGTTGGAACTCTATCACCGGCAAATCATTACTGTTCTTACTGACACAACTTCATTTCCATTGACCAATCTCTTGAAACTGCATTGAACTTTTAGAAACTACTTTGTGTTTAAACCAAGCTCTCAAAACCTTTTTATAAACTGATTTTGTGTGAGTTAAAACAAGTCATATCTTCTCCGCTGCGCTTACTGATAATAGTTTGCAAACTGATAAGTGACTTTGCATTTAAAAGTGTTTCTTTGTAAAAGTTTTAAAAAGGCTATTCACCCCCCCCCCCTCTAGCCTATTTTCCTACCAATTGGGCCTAACAACTTTCATAAAAAGGATCACACAACCAACACAACTACTTGAAACTTGACTTGAAGTCATAAAACAAACCAACTTTCACAACGAGTACTGAGCCACTTGGCCACAACTTTACTTACAAATATACAACACCGATCTCTACTAAAAGAGATGATACAAAACTAAGTCACGGGTACACTACCCAAAAGGTGTTACATTTACATAATGTATCCTTTAACATACACACCACTTCCCAAAAGTCTTACCAAAGATCCTCTTCCCGACGTCCTCCCTGTGTGTGAACTATCCCCTGGGCTCCTTATCTAAAACGGTAAACAAATAAGGGGTGAGAATAAATCTCAGTAAGTTACTAAAATGCAACTACATTACATGCTTATATGATAAACATAAAGGAACAATGTCACAAATGATCATATAGCATATATCACATAATATGAGAGGCTCCCTATCGCCAACCGTCCCATACCGGTTGGAAATAACGACCAACTCATCATACAACACATAGTGTAGGAGTAAACACTCCTACGAAGATACCAAGCCAAGGTTTACCGAAATAACATGATCATCAGAGAAAACCATCTGAGAAAACTATCTGAATAACCATCTGAGAAGACCATCTGTCTGAAACCATCTGAGCAGCATAAATAGTTGAAGCTGGGATCCCGAAAACCAAACCATATCCAACAGAGCTAAAGTAATAACGGGCAGCATCAATAGCTGAAACAGGTTCCGGAACCATATAACATAACAACAACAATAGTGGGAGAAAATGACACAAAGTCATACCCCTAAATGCTCACGCGAGGGAGCGAGTTCATCCCATCCAAGGCCAATCTGGACTGAGGAAATAGGTCCAGTGGAAAAGCCTTATAGTGCACTTAACTGATGCCACTACAATGCCTTCCACCTCCACTCGATAACATCCCAAACCTGGGAAATAGGACCAGTGGAAAAGCCTTATAGTGAACTTGGCTAGTGTGCCATTATAATGCTTTTTACCTCCACTCGATAACACACAAAACCAGCTGGACTTTCAACAAACAGCACAGTAATAAATACTTGCTAAAACAACAACCAGGGCATGATTTCATAGAAGGAAACCACACAAGCTCATTATAGAGAAGTAAATACGTTTTCATAATAATGTGCACAATCTTGACATTAAGTCACCACACAATCCATCTACACAATCACATTAAGTCAAACCCGATCACAAAGGACCAATTCTATCATTTTGATACCTCATAACAATTATCTAGGCATCCTAGGACATCGCCTAAGACCTAGCCCAATACTTAACGAAAAACAAACAAGTTGTTAAAACTCAGACTGCTCGGCCGCTCTACTTACTTGACTCGGCCGAGCGGATCGGTCGAGTCCTTTACTTTGATCGGCCACTCTCCTAGAACTCAACATTCGACAATAAGGGGATCGGCCGCTCTAATTTACTGACTCGGCCGCTCCACTGCAGAATGGCCAATTTCCAGGAAAAATCTAACAAAGTTCACTTTCATTACCAAGTTGTTACCCAATCCTAAAGCACAACAACATCATTATAACTTCACAACACTACCATACCAACCTCATCTAGCATATACCCATAATAATAAAAGTTATTACTACTCCCTCCGTCCCAAATTTACAAGTATAATAAAAGTTAGTACTACTCCCTCCGTCCCAAATTTACAAGTATAATAAAAGTTATTACTACTCCCTCCGTCCCAAATTTACAAGTATAATAAAAGTTATTACTACTCCCTCCGTCCCAAATTTACAAGTATAATAAAAGTATACCAAAACATCATTTCACCACATATTAAGCATATATAGCATGATTATGACCATTTTAACACTTAAAGGGGGGATTAGTAACTTACCTATTTCCGGAAAAAGTATCGCAGAAATATGTTTTGTTCGGGTAGAAATGACCTACTCAATGCCCTGATCATTTTTATATAATTAGATTTTAAAACGGATAAGTAATTAAAAAGATATAAAATCAAAATGAAATGAACTTACCCTTTTCTTTTTCTTCTTCGTTTGCAACACAGAGAAAGGAATTTAGTGTGTGTGTGTGTATGTGTTTAGTACGCAGAGAGAGAAATGGGATAAACTTGGTTTTATAAAAATCTTACCCAATTTACACTTTAGTCCTCCAACTTTCATTTCTAACAACTAAACCCCCAAACTTTAAAGTTACACTTTGAACCCTAAAGTTTCAACTAACTCATTTATTCTTTTTAACAAAATTACTACTAACACTTTAACTATCACGTATACTCAAATAATATATGCAAGTCATAAAAATATTTTCTAACACATAAAATGCACACATAATTTTAAATTAAAATTCACAAAAATATAAAATAAATATAAAATGAATAACACGAATTTTGGGGTCGTTACAAAGTGACTGGGTTTCATTAATCTTAAAATTAGATTAATGGCCTAGGGATGTCCTTGAGTGGAAGTATGTGGATTTTCATGAACTTAATGAGTTTTTGCTAATTATGGGCCATCGAGAGATAGGCATAATTAGTATTAAAATACACGTGCTTTAAGCCTTGGTTAAGAAGTTTACACAACGCAGCGTACCATCCTTGTTTTAAAATGAATCTTTAAATGTAAGAGAGCATGATTAATTGATGAACATGTGAATGTTTGAGTCCCAATCCCGGGAAGTCATTTAATATAAGAGTTTTTAGATTAAAGTTAGATTAATTACAATTGTTTCTAGTTAGTGACAAAACAAATTTCTCCCCCAATCATTTTCTATTTATTATTTTTACATAAAAGCAATCATTTTATAAAGTAACTTTGTCTCCGTGGGATTGACCCGTACTTGCACCTCACCTATACTATATCGCACCGTGCACTTGCCGTAATTATAACTAAGCCTACTCGTTTAGGCACTAACATATGTCGTAGTACATACAAAGACTTACGGAGTTTGCATACCTGATTTTGAGATGTGACAAACCCTGGGGGAAGTTTCATATACACTTCTTCATCTAAATCTCCATGAAGAAACGCATTGTGCACATCCATTTGGTACAACTCCCAGCCTTGTGCAGCAGTGACAACAAGAAAAGTACAAACAATAACCATCTTAGCCACTGGTGCAAACGTTTCACTATAATCCAACCCTTCCACTTGTCGATTGCCAAGAATTACCAGTCTTGCTTTGTACTGTTCAACAGTACCGTCAGACTTATACTTTATTTTGTAGACCTACTTGCAACCAATAGCCCTTTTTCCTGAAGGCAGATATTCTAACGTCCAAGTCCCATTATTTTAAAGTGCCTCAATTTCTAACCGTATTGCCTCGCGCCAACGTTCATCTCGGATAGCTTCTGAATAAGAAGATGGTTCTTTTCCTGTTGTGTTAGCAGCTAGAAAAGCACGATGTTCGACATAAAAATTATTACAAGTCGCATAATTATTTATGGGATAGCGAGTACCTGAGGACTTTGATGAGTGAGTGATGGGAACGGGACGGCTAGTGTTACACCGCACAGTATGCATGATGTAATCATTGAACTTTGCCAGAGTATGTCTTTCACGATGTCCTCCACCATATTCTTGTTCCCCAGCCGCTTCATTACCAATCGTTTCTTCAACCTCACCATCTTCCTAGGAATCTAAATTCTCCCCCAAGATCTCACTCCCCCGCGATCAGTCATCGCTTTCTTCCAAAGCCATGTTGTCAGGCTGTGCTACTCCATCATCAACTACAATTTGATCGGTCAAGAGAGCAGCATGATCAGGAGCATTTTCATCTATGTTGCCACTTTGGAAAGGGAAGATATTTTCAAAGAAGATCACATCCCGTGATACGAAATATTCCTTTGTCATTAAATCATACAATCGCCAACCCTTTTGTCCGACGGAATATCCAACAAACATAGACCTCCGTCCTCGTACAGCTAATTTATCTTTATTTTGATTTTGCTGATGTGCATAGCACAGACAACAAAACACCTTTATCAAACTTAGCACATGCTTTCCATGGAGCAATTCATAAGGAGTTTTTCCATCGAGAAGTGGAGTGCGTGTGCGGTTAATCAGATAATAGGCTGCTAGCACACACTTGGCCCAAAAAGAAATAGGAAGGTGAGCCTGAAACCGCAGAGCACAGGCCACATTCAAAATGTGGCGATGCTTTCGTTCCACTCGTCCGTTTTGCTGCGGTGTCCCTACACATGATTTTTTTACCAGAATACCTTGTTCAAGGAAATATGATTTTAAGGGACGAAGTTCAGTCCCGTTGTCACTCCGTATTATTTTTACATGTCGTCCAAATTGTCTTTTTGTCATAGCACAGAAATTTCGAATGATTTGGGGCACCTCAGTCTTGTCAAGAAGTAGAAATACCAAATCTGCTCGGGTGTGATCGTCAACAATTGTCAAAAAATAAGTGGCTCCACAGGATGAACGAGTACGATAACTTCCCCATAAGTCAATATGAATCAAATCAAAACAATTGTTTGCTCTATTATTACTTAAAGGAAAAACAACTCTAGTCTGTTTTGCTCGAAAGCAAACATCACACACGCATCTAGCACTATTATTACTAGAACTACCTAATGAAGGAACAAAATTCAACGTCTTGTATGAAGGATGACCCAATCTCTTGTGCCACATCTCACGATCATCACGCACATTCGCTTTATTAGCTTGCTCGGTGCATACTGTGCGTAGAAAATAAACCCCGTCCTGCTGCTCACCCACATTAATCAAAGTCCTCTTGGTTTGGACATGTATCACACATAACTTATTAGTGAACGTAACAATACAATTTAACTATTTCACAAGGTGAGAGATAGATATGAGTGTGCAGTGCATTGTAAGAACATATAAAACATCATGTAAATAAATATTTTGTCCGAGATGTAAAGACCCCTTCTTGATTGCCGGAGTACTGGTTCCATTCGACATTCCCATCATACAAGGTGAAATATCCATCACATTGCGTACCAGTTTTTCGTCCCCTGTCATGTGATGCGATGCTCCTGTGTCAAGTAACCAATCATGAGTCTTACCCGCAAGTTTTTCAGATTTATCGGTGTTCAGAAGACACTTGCTCGTTGCTCGGCCCCAACAAATTCCCATTGTTGACTGCGTCCATAAGTTTATCACCATGTTGCGCTTCCCCCTTTGCTGCATTCCTTCCTCGAGCCTTTACAGCATTAGTTGTGGCTGATTTCCATGTGTTCCCCCTTTATCACGCCCAAAATTGTTCATGCTGCCTCTTCCTCGTGTTCCTTTTCCGACTTTCCCTTTGTCGCCCCACCATTCTAGGTACCCAATCAGTTTGAAACACTCCTTCGCTTCATGCCCACTTCGTTTGCAATGAGTGCATGTCGCGCTCTTATCCCAAAATATCCCTACTGAATCCCTCGTTCCTTGTCCAAGTTTAGCTACAAAAGCCATGGCCTCCGCATTGTCTTTTGATTGTGTGATGTCATGGATTCATTCTTCTTGCACAACCATTGAGTAAACCTTACCCAAGATCGGCATCGGTTCCATGCTCAGAATATTCGATCCAACTGTACTAAACACAACATCATCCAGTCCCATTAAAAATTGATGTACTCGCTTCCTCACTAATTTTGTCGTTATTTCACATGTACAACCCTTGCATGTAATAACCGGCCTTTTTGGCCCATTATTATTATTATTTTGCTTTTATATTAAATGTTGTGATTGGGTTCATTAAGTAGTTAATGAATTGGGCTAATAAAAGGGGCCCAGTCTAGTCAACCTTAGGAAACCTTTTTGGAAGGGTAAAGGAAAACCCTAAGTATTTAAACCCTCTTTAAACCCTCTCCCTATTATTTTGTGTCAAACAAAAACCCTAAGGAAAAGAGAGAGAGGAGGCGGAGAGAGAGAGAGAACCGAGAGAGGGAGAAGAAGGAGAAAGAAGGAGAAAGAGAGGAGGAAGAAGAAGATCCAATCTTTTTTTCCCTTCGAAGGTAATTCCCTCGTACTCTAAGCTTTAATTCTTGGGATGGGTATCACCTAGGAATTCTGAATCAAACTTAGAACCCTAACCCTAAATTGATAAAACTAGGGTTTAATGTTAATCTTTGAAAACCTTTTTTTAACGGAGAAAGTTGGGAATAGTATGGACATGCACGGCGGCGGCGGCGGCGGCGGCTGGCGGCTGTCGGCGTGTGGGTGTCCGTGCATGTGTGTGAGTGTGTGTGTGTTCATGCAAGTGTGTTTGTGTGTGTGCAAGTGTGTGCAGTGTGTGTGTGCCGTGTGTGTGTGTGTGTGTGTGTTGTGTGTGTGTATCAAAATTAGGGTTTGGGAATTAGGGTTTTGTGTGTGTGTTTTCAAGGTGTTTTCTGTGCGTGTAAAGTCAATGCTGGGAATAGTAAAGTCAATGCTGGAATAGTAAAAGTCAATGCTGGGAATAGTAAAGTCAACGCTGTGAATAGTGTTTTCATAAAATAAAGTCAACTTAAGACACATGGATTGGAAGTAGACTTTTACGTAAACCTAAAGATATGTTGGGAAAGTTATGAAGGGTAAGATAAACCCTAAACTAAAGTAAGAACCTTAAGAAGGAGTTTAAGAAATAAACTCAAAAGGTTAAAGTTAGAAAAGGAATTTGGGGACGGGGATAAATATTGTTCTTGTCCTAAAAGTAGTATCTTTGCGTGATTGTAGATTGTACGCAAAGAACCCGCTAGAAGTCAACGCTAGCAAGGTAAGGGATTACGTTCCTAAGTATCTTGAATTCTTTATTCATTGGAACTCTATAATTCTTTCATGAATGCTATATGGTCCATAGCACTTGAACTCCATGTTAATGAACGTCTTTTGTATATCTTACCTATGACATGTTTTAGTCGTAGGGAATCTGTGAACATTGAAATTGCATGTGCTCTCGTTTAGGGAACACTATTATGGAAAGTATGCTATATCTAATTGCAACAGGTGTAGCTGTATAGTCACTGAAAAGGACTAACTAGTCCCTGAAAAGGACTAATGTGGAAACTGTCCTAGGAAATGGACATTTGGAAAATAAGTCTAATAACTACTTGTAACTTAGACTTTGTGGAATCCTAGATTATCATGATAACTCTAAATAAGGGAGCACCCTGAAAAGGTGTAAGGTCTCTTATTCACTTAACACCCTGAAAAGGTGTGACACCCTGAAAAGGTGTTTGGAACTTGGAATTGACGGAATGGAAATAGGACCACCAATCTTTGAGTAGTTAACTGTATTCGTTATATGCAGTTAGTATTTGAAATGATATCCGATCTTTGAAATTATCAATTGAGTCCGTTCTTTCGGTCACTTCTCCTTAGCTATCGGAGAGGTCCGTATGAACTTACTGAGCATTGTTCGCTCACCCTTTCTCTAATAATCTTTTTCAGGTAACGACTTAAAGAAGTAGACGGATCACTAGATGAAGCTGTCCGTGTCAGTTATATTAAGACTTTATGGTTTATTTTGTTTAGCTAGTGGTTGTACTGGCTTGAAGACTTAGCATATAATTTCGCTTCCGCATTTATGGTTGAATTGATGGTTGAGACTAGCCGTTGGGCTATTTAAGTTGGATTTTGTAAGACAACTGTTGGTATTTCCATGATTTATGGATTTGTTTACTTTATGAAAATCTGGGTCGTTACAGTTGGTATCAGAGCTAAGGTTTTAGAACTTAAGGGATAGGAAACTCTGATATTAAATAGGCTTGATTGAGCATTCTATGAATACTAGGATTGCTTGAAGTGGGACTTTCTATTTTAGGAAACCTTCTATTTTAGGAAACTTTCTATTTCGGGAAACTTTCTAAATTGGGAACCTTCTATTTTGGGAAAGAATCTGAAATCAATTTAGGAGTCCAAAGAAATACTTAGGAGTGAACCTTAAGTATTACATTGATGCATTTTGTTGGTGTTTAAAAGATGTTTTGGTAATCATTCGTATCTTTAAGATTATGGTCACTAATTGTGGTAATGTCATGGTAGTAGGTCATGAACGGAGTTGAGAAGAACTTGAAGATGAACTCGCTAGGAAAGAACGTGACCAAAGTGGTTAAGAGGTACTCTCTTCGGATAAGGAAGTTGAATAAGACTCTGAAGAAGGAACAAGCTAAGGGAAGGATTACTTTGAACAAGTGGCTGCTTGCAGAAGGAGCACTAAGAGACACTAGCAAGGAATTAAAGGAAAGAAAAGAAGAACTAATGGGATTTAGAGAGTGGGCTGATATATTATGTGATGATGTGCGAAGCTACTACTTTGCATTGAAGGAGGTAGACCCACAAATGGCAACAACTTTAATGGAAGAGAGTAGAAAGAGGGCAGGAAAGCTAATTGGGAAACATGTGGTAATCAAGGAAGAAGCCGAGGAAATGGAGGTTAACATGGAGGGCAATGAAGCTGCCACAATGCTTGTTAAGGATAATGAAGAGATAGTGGAGGTACCAGTTCGTAGGCCTAGAGGAAGGCCCAGAGGTTCGAAGAAGGCACCCAAGGTCCCTAGTGGAAGACCTAGGGGAAGGCCAAGGAAAAATGCAAACCTTTGAATAAAAAGTAGAAGTTGGATATTCTTTTATTTCTTTCATAGTGTTAGTAAGTAGTTATAGTTAGAAGTTTAGTTGGAATTTTTCTTTCTTAACTATTGGATTTTGGAAGTTTCGTTTAATAAAAGTATTGAAGTTATTCATTAGTAATTGACCTTTGTTATCCGTTATGTCTAATTATGGAATGTGATCTAGTAGAACAAGAAGTGTAGGTCGAGAAAAGACCTTAATTAGAAAGTATGGCTCATGAAAACGGCCAAGTGGAAATAGTTTTGGTCTAGTGGAATGACTGAAACAAAACTGTGAATGACTTCATAGTAGTAGTTAACTGTAGAAGTAATTGGCATGATTTGATGGCCAATTGTGTATGGTAATAGGTCTAGTGAATTGACCTCTAATGAATGAATGTAGCCTAGTAAATGGCTAGAACTAGAATTAATATGGAAACTTTATCTTTTGGGGACAGCCGTATGTATCATAGTGTTTAGACGTAGTAGCCATGCATGTGTAATGTAAATAATGCGTTCTCCCCTACGATATTAACCTAAGAATAATCTTATTAAGATGGCTGGAAGAGGATCCGGAAGAAACGCTAACGCCGAGGGACGAGTTGACCCTGATATGGCGAATTTGTTTAGAACTTTGAATCAAACCGTGGCCGGCATCGGGCAAGTTATGACGGCATTGACTCAACCATAGCAGAACCCACAAGTTCCTATGAGGGATCCGCTATAACTCTTTCAGAAACGGAATCCGGAGTCATTTTCGGGCTCTAAGAATGAGAAACCAGAAGACTGGGTGAAAGACATGGAGAAAATTTTCGAAACTCTGGATTGTACTCCAGAAAGGAAGGTGGTGTTCGCCACATTCATGCTTAAGGGACAAGCCCTGAAATGGTGGGAAGGAGAGAAGAGAGCTGCTACGGCTCGTGGTGATGTTGCGCTTACTTGGGATGGATTCAAGCGCATTTTCTATGCAAAGTATTATTCAATGAGCGTTCGAAACGCTAAGGTGGCAGAATTCATGACTCTAACCCAAGGAAGGATGACCGTGGACGAGTATTGTGAGAAGTTCACAGAATTGCTAGAGTTTGCTCCGGCGTTCTTCGATAATGATGAGCAAAAGGCTCGGAAGTTCGAACTTGGTCTGAGTGACCGAATCCGCTACAGAATTACCCCACTGATGTTGCCAACATATGATCAGGTGTTGGACCGAGCTAAGATCGTGGAAACTGAAGCGGACAATTATCGGAACAAGAAGGATGAAAGGAAGAAGACGACTGAAAAGGAACCTACCAAAGGAAGCTGGAATAAGAATGAGGATAACAAGCGCAAGACGAGTGATGATCGGGAGAAAGATGGTACGGCTAACAAGTACCCTAATAAAGGTCAAGGAAGCCGTAGAGATGGAAAATGAGAGGATGCCAAAGGGAAAGGCTCAGATGTGAAATGCCAAGTATATGACGGGAGGCATAAAACTGAAGGGTGCTGGTACAAGGAGAAGAAATGCTACAATTGTGACAAGATGGGACATCCCCATTGGAAGTGCCCGGAACCAAGGAGGGACAATAAGGCCAAAGGAGCAAAGGACGACAATAAAGGAAAAGGTGGAGGTAATGGACGTGTCTTCACTATGACAGCTAAGGATGCACGCGCCATTAATGATCTCGTGGCAGGTACGATACAACTCTACTCCCGTAATGTTCGTGCATTGATTGATTCTGGTACTACTCATTCTGTGATAAGCACTCATCTAGCAAATAAAATGAAATTGGTCCCTGAAGTGCTAGAGCATTCGTTAGTAGTAGATACGTTGACTAAAGACTCGATTTCTATTACTTCAGTATATAAGGGATGCCCTGTAGAATTGAACGGTAGGAAATTCGAAGTCGACCTTATTAGTTTGAAGATGGATGAGTTTGATGTGATCTTAGGGATGGATTGGTTAGCAGCCTACCATGCTCATATAGATTGCTTTAGAAAGGAGGTTAAATTCAAGCTACCATCTGGAGAAGAGTGTTGCTTTAGAGGTACGAGACCCAAGGCTCCATCGAACATCATTTCAGTTATGAAGGCGCGTAAGATGCTAAGAAAGGGATGTGGAGGATTTCTGGCATACGTGAGTACCACTGATGCCAGGGAGGTAACTATAGAATCACTCTCAGTGATCAAAGACTTCAAGGACGTGTTTCCAGAAGATTTACCTGGAGTACCACCTGAAAGAGAAGTTGAGTTTTCCATCGATTTGGTACCAGAAACTACACCAATATCGAGGGCACCGTATAGAATGGCTCCCCTAGAACTAAAGGAATTGAAGGAGCAACTACAAGAATTGCTGGACAAAGGATTGATTCGACCAAGTGTTTCGCCATGGAGCGTACCGGTCTTATTCGTAAAGAAGAAGGATGGGACGATGAGGTTGTGCATCGACTATAGGGAATTGAATCGTGTGACGGTAAGGAACCAGTATCCGTTGCCGAGGATTGATGACTTGTTCGATCAGCTTCGTGGAGCATGTTACTTCTCCAAGATAGATTTGAGATCTGGTTATCACCAGCTAAGGGTAAAGAAGGAAGATATAGCAAAGACGGCTTTTAGAACTAGATATGGTCATTATGAATTTGTGGTGATGCCGTTTGGGTTGACTAACGCACCGGCAGCGTTTATGGAACTGATGAATAGAATATTTCAAGAGTTCTTAGATATGTGTGTGATTGTATTCATCGATGATATTTTGGTATACTCAAAGACTAAGGAGGAACATGAGGAACATTTGAGGTTAGTATTACAAATCCTACGGGAACAAAAGTTGTATGCCAAATTTAAGAAATGTGAATTTTGGTTAGAGGAAGTGGCATTCCTAGGGCATGTAGTGTCTAAAGATGGGATCGCTGTGGATCCAACAAAAATAGAGGCTATTGTAAATTGGGAGAGACCAACTACAGTAAGTGAGATAAGGAGTTTCTTGGGACTAGCAGGTTATTATAGGAGATTCGTGGAAGGATTCTCTAAGTTGTCCTTACCACTAACCAAGTTGACGCAGAAAGGAGCCAAGTTCGTTTGGACTGATGAATGTGAGACAAGTTTCGAGGAATTAAAAACAACGTTTGGTATCTGCACCAGTTCTTGCACTACCATCAGGCACCGAAGGATTCGTGGTTTATAGCGATGCTTCACTTAGAGGATTAGGTTGCGTATTAATGCAAAATGATAAGGTGATAGCTTATGCATCCAGGCAATTGAAAAACCATGAGAAGAATTACCCTACACACGACTTAGAATTAGCAGCCGTGGTATTTGCCCTGAAGATTTGGAGACATTACTTGTATGGGGTTACATGTAAGATTTTCACGGATCAAAAGAGCCTTAAGTATATCTTTACGCAGAAAGAACTCAACATGAGACAGAGGAGATGGTTAGAATTGCTAAAGGACTATGATTGTACGATCTTATATCACCCTGGTAAGGCCAATAGGGTAGCAGACGCGTTGAGCAGAAAGAATAGTGGGACGTTAGCAACACTGGTTTCTAAGGAGAAGAGTATCTGGGATCGCATGGAGATTACTAACCTGGAGGTTGAAGTTAAAGGGTATTTGGCACAAATGAGCGTTCAGCCAACGCTTATGGATAGGATTAAAGAAGCTCAAGGAGGGGACGAAGAATTAAGGAAGGTACTGGAAAGTATAGCTAATGGGAAGGCGAAGGAATTTCGTGTAGGAGAAGATGGAATCCTGAGGTATCAGTCTAGAGTATGTGTACCTGATAATGAGGATATCAAGAGGGAAATTTTGAAAGAAGCCCATTGTTCGAGATTTTCTGTACACCCTGGGAACACAAAGATGTATAGGAATCTAAGGGAATCATTCTGGTGGAACAATATGAAGGGAGAAGTAGCTGAGTTTGTTTCAAGATGTTTAGTATGCCAGCAAGTAAAAAGTGAACACCAGAGACCGGCAGGATTGCTTCACTCACTGCCTATTCCCGAATGGAAGTGGGAGCATATCGCGATGGATTTAGTAGTGGGTTTGCCAAGGACGCTGAAAGGGTATAACGTAATATGGGTGATAGTCGACCGACTCACAAAATCTGCACATTTCCTGGCAATTAAGGTAAATGATTCCTTGGAAAAGTTGGCAAAGCTCTACATAGATGAGATTGTAAAATTGCATGGAATACCAGTCTCGATTGTGTCCGACAGAGACGCTAGGTTTACATCAAAATTTTGGAAGAGTCTGCAAAGAGCTTTGGGTACCGAGTTAACAATGAGTACAGCCTTTCATCCGCAGACCGATGGACAATCAGAAAGAACTATTCAAACACTGGAGGATATGTTGAGAGCCACGTCATTAGATTGGCAGGGGACTTGGGATGAACACTTGCCGTTAGTAGAATTCGCTTATAATAATAGTTTTCATGCTAGCATTGGTATGGCACCGTACGAAGCGTTGTATGGGAGGAAGTGTAGATCACCGACGTGTTGGGACGAAGATGGTGAGAGAAAGATAACCGGACCAGAACTTGTGCAAGTGACGGCCGACAAGGTTCTACAGATTAGGAAATGGCTATTAACCGCGCAAAGCCGACAGAAATCGTATGCTGATCATCGAAGACGCGATTTAGAGTTCCAACTGGGCGACCATGTCTTTTTGAAGATTTCGCCAACCAAGGGAGTGATGAGATTCGGAATCCGTGGGAAGCTGAGTCCGAGATATGTGGGACCATTTGAAATCTTAAGACGAGTTGGGACCGTGGCATACAAGTTAGCTTTACCTCCTGTTTTAGCAGGAGTTCACAACGTGTTTCATGTATCTATGCTGAGGAAGTATATTCCTGACCCAAGCCATGCAATTGAGTACAAGCAACTGAGGATGCGTGCCGACCTGAGCTATGACGAAGCACCGGTAAAGATAGTGGATCGCAGGATCAAACCCTGAGAAGAAGGGTGATTCCTTACGTAAAGGTTCAATGGAGCAATCACTCAGAAAGGGAAGCGACGTGGGAGCTCGAGAGTGAGATGCGAGAAGCATACCCCGAGTTATTCGCTGCTTAAGGTACGTTTAGTTTGGAGGACCAAACCCTTTTAAGGAGGGAAGAGTGTAATAACCGGCCTTTTTGGCCCATTATTATTATTATTTTGATTTTATATTAAATGTTGTGATTGGGTTCATTAAGTAGTTAATGAATTGGGTTAATAAGAAGGGCCCAATCTAGTCAACCTTAGGAAACTTTTTTGGAAGGGGAAAGGAAAACCCTAAGTATTTAAACCCTCTTTAAACCCTGTCAAACAAAAACCCTAAGGAAAAGAGAGAGAGGAGGCGGAGAGAGAGAGAGAACCGAGAGAGGGAGAAGAAGGAGAAAGAAGGAGAAAGAGAGGAGGAAGAAGAAGATCCAATCTTTTTTTCCCTTCGAAGGTAATTCCCTCGTACTCTAAGCTTTAATTCTTGGGATGGGTATCACCTAGGAATTCTGAATCAAACTTAGAACCCTAACCCTAAATTGATAAAACTAGGGTTTAATGTTAATCTTTGAAAACCTTTTTTTAACGGAGAAAGTTGGGAATAGTATGGACATGCACGGCGGCGGCGGCGGCGGCGGCTGGCGGCTGTCGGCGTGTGGGTGTCCGTGCATGTGTGTGAGTGTGTGTGTGTTCATGCAAATGTGTTTGTGTGTGTGCAAGTGTGTGCAGTGTGTGTGTGCCGTGTGTGTGTGTGTGTGTGTTGTGTGTGTGTATCAAAATTAGGGTTTGGGAATTAGGGTTTTGTGTGTGTGTTTTCAAGGTGTTTTCTGTGCGTGTAAAGTCAATGCTGGGAATAGTAAAGTCAATGCTGGAATAGTAAAAGTCAATGCTGGGAATAGTAAAGTCAACGCTGTGAATAGTGTTTTCATAAAATAAAGTCAACTTAAGACACATGGATTGGAAGTAGACTTTTACGTAAACCTAAAGATATGTTGGGAAAGTTATGAAGGGTAAGATAAACCCTAAACTAAAGTAAGAACCTTAAGAAGGAGTTTAAGAAATAAACTCAAAAGGTTAAAGTTAGAAAAGGAATTTGGGGACGGGGATAAATATTGTTCTTGTCCTAAAAGTAGTATCTTTGCGTGATTGTAGATTGTACGCAAAGAACCCGCTAGAAGTCAACGCTAGCAAGGTAAGGGATTACGTTCCTAAGTATCTTGAATTCTTTATTCATTGGAACTCTATAATTCTTTCATGAATGCTATATGGTCCATAGCACTTGAACTCCATGTTAATGAACGTCTTTTGTATATCTTACCTATGACATGTTTTAGTCGTAGGGAATCTGTGAACATTGAAATTGCATGTGCTCTCGTTTAGGGAACACTATTATGGAAAGTATGCTATATCTAATTGCAACAGGTGTAGCTGTATAGTCCCTGAAAAGGACTAACTAGTCCCTGAAAAGGACTAATGTGGAAACTGTCCTAGGAAATGGACATTTGGAAAATAAGTCTAATAACTACTTGTAACTTAGACTTTGTGGAATCCTAGATTATCATGATAACTCTAAATAAGGGAGCACCCTGAAAAGGTGTAAGGTCTCTTATTCACTTAACACCCTGAAAAGGTGTGACACCCTGAAAAGGTGTTTGGAACTTGGAATTGACGGAATGGAAATAGGACCACCAATCTTTGAGTAGTTAACTGTATTCGTTATATGCAGTTAGTATTTGAAATGATATCCGATCTTTGAAATTATCAATTGAGTCCGTTCTTTCGGTCACTTCTCCTTAGCTATCGGAGAGGTCCGTATGAACTTACTGAGCATTGTTCGCTCACCCTTTCTCTAATAATCTTTTTCAGGTAACGACTTAAAGAAGTAGACGGATCGCTAGATGAAGCTGTCCGTATCAGTTATATTAAGACTTTATGGTTTATTTTGTTTAGCTAGTGGTTGTACTGGCTTGAAGACTTAGCATATAATTTCGCTTCCGCATATGGTTGAATTGATGGTTGAGACTAGCCGTTGGGCTATTTAAGTTGGATTTTGTAAGACAACTGTTGGTATTTCCATGATTTATGGATTTGTTTACTTTATGAAAATATGGGTCGTTACATTGCACGTACATGTCGGAGTAGGCTCGTAGTCCACGAGTTCATCCCACTTCAGCTTAGTTTTCCATAATACTTAACCACCGGTTGCCCGCATTGCTTTGTGTTTGCAATGTCCGACTTCAATTGCTGAATTCGTGGTCCGTTTCCCACATAGAATCTTTCTCTAAGATCGTCCCACAACACCTTTGCAGTTTTAGCTTAGGTTATGGTTGATCGCAGTTCCATGGTGTTAAAAATCCAAGCCACAATCATAAAATCCAAGCCACAATCATGGAGTTCACTATCCACCAATCATCCAAGTCTGCTGAGCCTTCATCCGGTTGGGTCACCGTACCATCGATGAAACCATGTTTCCGCTTGGCCATAAGCGCGTTTTTCATGGATCGTGCCCATTCTTCATAGTTTATTTCCTTTAACTGAATATGAGGAATTATCATACCCAGATTGTCGGACGGATGCAAGTAGTAGGGAGATACCGCCATTGAATCCTTGCTCGATCCGCGTGCGGCTTTTCCAGCCGTGTCGTCACTCATTGTTTTCGTTTCCTCTGGATCAAAACAGCTCTGGTGCCATAAAGAAATTTGGAGGAATCAAGCGTGTGTCTATTTCATGATCTCCTAGTTTATTTATACAATGATTTATCTTGCTCTCCAAGCATTAGAGTTTCTTAGGCTCCGTTTGTTTGGCGGAAAACAACTTCCGGAAAACATTTTCTCCATTTTCCGGTGTTTGTTAAACACCGGAAAATGGGGAAAATGTTTTCCAAGGAAGTGATTTTCCTCCATTCCTAAGGAACATTCCTAAGGAAAACGTTTTCCTTACCTCCACCTAAGGAAAACGTTTTCCGGAAAATGCTAACACTTCAATTGTTGTTTTAACTCCAAATTTTGTTTTACGAAAATTATTTTTTAAATATACCCAGTTAATTAAAAAATGTCTAAAAATATTTTATTTTTATGAATATTTTGCAATATGTTAAATTATTAACTTTAGTCCATTATAATTACAAAACTACATTTCCATTTTACTTTATAATTGAAATTGGAGATTATGACTAATTTATTGATTATTTCTTTTAATATATACTCTAGGTGATCAAAATTAATGTATCTAAAAAAGTTTTCCGGAAAGCATTTTCTTAAAACTCACCAAACAGTGGAAATTACATTTTCCGGAAAACATTTTCCAAGAAATCGTTTTCCGGAAAACATTTTCCAAGAAATCGTTTTCCGGAAGTTATTTTCCAAGAAACAAACGGAGCCTTAGTCTATTTACAATACAAATCACCCAAGTGATATCCTACCATATCTAAGAGATCGTATCAATCACAAAAACAATAGAATCCTACCTGTCTTGTGCTTTGGCCGCACGTGCTTTAGTCCGTTTATAATTGCAACGCGTCATTCACATTTTTCGAGTTGTCAACTGACTCAAATCTGAAAGTCTAGAGTGCTACCTATGAAAATGAAAACATAGTCCGGGAACATTTATCGGGGAACATTTATCGACAGTGTTCATGTCCTCGTATATATTCCCAGAATCACCATATCAGTAGTGTTTTTATTTTCTAAACCTCCCCCACCCCCATAATAGTATTTCCAACTTCAAAGCATTCAAATGAACCAAAAAATGCTCAAAATATGTATAGATTTATATATAAACATATAATGTCAGTGAATTCCATAAAGGATACACATCAACATTTGTCTTCAGAATGAATATTTAGTGCAAATGATCTTTAAAACATTCAAAGTTATATTGACTTTCTGTTTCATAGACTGAAAATGCATGATATCGATTGGACGATCGATCAAAGAGCCCAACCCTGGATGAAGTTGTTTTCCATACCCATGCTCCGTTGTTGAACCGATGGTCCTTCTCCTCCTGCCGCAACATAGTGATTGTACCTATATATACAATAGAGACACCTACATTAGCAGTAATCCAGAAATAAAATCTTGTTCTTCTTTTTTTGTTTAAAAAAAAAAAAAAAACAAAACCATATGATGCTGAATGATTATTCATTTTAAGAGAATAATATAACCATATTCTTGACTAAATTCATCACGAATAGACATACGAACATATAAACACACGCACGCACTTAATCGATTTGTAAAACAGGTTCAGTATCACATTCCATGAGGTTGGATTGAGAAGGGTGCATGGAAAAGCTGCTGCTGTTGTTGTTTCCAGAATTCCATGGACACTGAAGGGCGGCCCTAAGACCTTGTGCTTCTGCCTCAAGCTGCAAACCAAAGGAAAACAAGGCTAAGATTAGAATTATGGCATTAACTAAAAATAATACAAATAAGATAATACTCCATCCGTCCCAAAATGATAGTCCTATACAGTATATTTGACTTTTCAAACATTTTAAAGTTACATTTTGAAAATTGAACTAACTTTCTGGGACAAACAAAAAGGTGAAATAGGACAATCATTTTGGGGACGGAGGGAGTATATGCTCGAGCAATATCAAATATTTTGATCAGTACCGATGATAACACATGTGAAACCTTAATCTTCAGCTGCGTGTTCATGTCTCCTAGCTGTCTCTCCTGCCAATTTACACAATGACATTAGAGGACTTGTTCATCTAGCTAATTATAAATCAAAAGAAAATGGAAGTATTAGGTATCCTCTAATTAAACATTTCTACGGCGCTCTTCCACTTGTTCTACCATGATTTGTGTCTGCATTTAACACGAAAATACTTGCTCTCAAAATAGACTTCCAACAGATCATTCAAACCAGCATTACATGTGTTCTTGAATTAGATTAATAAAAAAGAAGAAACATCACTGAATCTTGGATGTTAGAATGCATATAATCCTATAAGGCGGAATTAGCATAATCAAATATAACGCGTACAACTAATTTAGCTAGGACTTAAACTTTCGCAAACATAGCCTACGTACTTTTTGCCTACTTAATTTTTCATTATCTAACTGTGTTCGTTGGACTTGTGAATTTTGAAAATGAAGTACGTACCTTCCTTTGTCTTGTTTGTGCAAGAGCGCCCTCAAGCTGTTTTTCAAGACTTTGCAGTTCTTTCACACTGAGCGATCCAAGATCTTCTCCGAGCAAATGCCTTCAAGAATTTCCCCGGTAAAACATTAGCGCGTATACATAAATTATAAACATTTTATACATATACAGTTGAATCGAGTTAAAAATGTTCATCATACGAGTACAGATATATAGAAGCAAAATCTTAAAAAAGGAGATGGAAATGGGACGACCTTTGAGTGCATTGAAGTGATTCAAACTTCCCCTTTAACTTGGAAACCTCTTGATACCAGCTCTGTGTTAAGACCAAAAAAATAAAATTAAAAAATTTACTAGGTGAATTTTTCAGGATTTAAATTATTATACAAAAAAGGGTTTCAAGTTCTAGTGACAAATATGCATAAAAATGAGCAAGTACAACAGCAGATTGAGGTAAAAAGCTGTGTAGAAATCACAATAAATTGAGGAGATGTTAAGTAAAAGCTAAGTAGAGTGAAAGATTAAGACTTGTCAATATAAAGTGATTACTCGAACCTGCGTTTCGCGTTCAATGGCATTGTCTTGTGGATTAAAGCAGCAACGCTGGTATCGCTCAAGGGTTTTGGTCACTCTGCAGAAAAGGGCAATAACAGTATTATACGTACATTCATGTCTAAACTGTACTACTAATATTTTGTAAATTAATTCATGAAAGCCAAAACTATGTACTGGAAAGAACAAGACATACAAAAAATTTAATCTTTATCAACTATAGGCTAAATCTAGCTAGTTTTTTTATACTCTACATATCATTTTATTAAATAAGAAGGGGCTAAACTATAAGATTTATGACTTTTGTACAAATTATTTATACATTTGATACAAGCAAATTGGTACTATGACTTCTCTAAATCTATGTTGTAACTGTTGATCAGCAAGATTGTTAGGGTTGTTGGTTGATCAATTGATCAGCAAATTGGTACTATGACTTCTCACAAAGAAAAAATAAATATTTTAAATTTACTGTTGAAAACAACAAAGATTTGTCTAGCACCTTCTTATTTAATAAACAATACTCTTAAACTTATTTGGGTGAAGTTAAACGCCGCTTTTTTCTCACCCCATCCACTGCACGCAGTGAAACAAACAGTACTCTTAAACTTTTCTTTTTCTCCCTCATACAGACTTCTCCCTCTACCCAAATTCTAAACAATCTCTTCCTCCCTTATTAAGCATACCACGGCAAAAATGAAAAGAAAAAAGGAACTCTTGCGTTCTCTTCTTCTGCGGCCCCAAAAGAGAAAGGAAACGGAAAAAACTCCTAATACTTTCTCCGCAGCTAGGTCACCGTCACCAATAAATTAACCAATCCAGAAACGGGAAACATATCGACTTGATCGTACAAATTGGGAGGAAATCAACTGCAAAAGAATATTAACGCCCATAGTTACCAGGAACTTGGGACGTTTCGGGACGCGGGACAGGAACGAGGAACGTGAATTTTAAAATTTTGGGAACGTTGGGGGTAGGATTAATTGGTACGCCGGTTGGGAACGCGGTACGCTTTTATTGGGAACGTGGTACGTTATTATTGGGAACGCCACTATATATATATATATATCTAAGAAATTCAAATTACATAAATATAAACTAATTAACTTTATAAAATCCAAATCCATAAAACATAACCAAAATATCACCAGCAACAAAAAAAGAAAAGAAAAAAAAAAGAACAATATTATTAGTTCTCAGTACCCTCGTCATCCAAAGAAGACCACCTCATCTCTTCTAATTTTGCCGAAGAATCTTCCAAATAAGTACTGTCCGGATCAATATCCCATTTTTTGTGAGGTCCGTCTTTATATTTTTCAGAGAATCGTGATTGGAGACGAATATTGGAATGAATAAATACCAACTTATCAGCCCTTGAACCATTCAATCTATTCCTTTTCACGTTATGAACATAGGAATAAGTGCTCCAAAGTCTTTCGGCCGAAGAACTACTTATAGGTTGAGATAATACTTTCTTTGCCACTTCAGCCAATTCTGGAGTTTCTGACCCGTACGTCGACCAACCCGTACGTCGACCACCAATCAATAGCATCCATTGTTACCGCTAGGCGTGTAAACGGTTCGGTTTGGTTCGGTTTTTACAGACCAAACCGCTAGTCATCGGTTTGGAATTTTTCCAAACCGAACTGAACCACAAAAATGTCCAAACCGAACTGAACCAAACTGTCACGGTTCGGTTCAGACCGCGGTTCAAACCGCGGTTTGAAACTCGGTTTGAACCGAGTTCCAAACCGAGGTTCAGAGATCCAAACTGAGTCTGGGTGAACACTGATGAACAAGATTCACAATAAAATTGACTTGAATTTTTCTTTAAAATTTCCCAAACTAGTTCACGAAATTCACAATTGCCGCAGCAACAACAACAACAACAACAACAAAGCCTGACAAAAATCACAATTGCAAATTACACAAAACCTAAAATTGAGAAATGGATTTGAATTACCGTCAGTTTCGAGACAAATTCGGCGTCGGGGACGGACGAACGGAAGCAATCGCCGCCGGAGAAGGAAGGGTCGGCGGCGGGATTCAACGATCGGGGAAGAAGACTGAGAGCCGCTCCTTCACAGTGAAGCGCATGTCAATAATTGAGGCAATTTGAAATAACTGATTGAAATAGTCGGAGAGATGGGGATGAACTGAGAAGCAGTAATGCCGGGGATGGAGGAACGGAGCAATCGCCACTGGGAAGGAAGGGGTAGTCGGCATCGGAGCGAGTCGTCCGGGGGGGGGGGGGGCGCCGCTCGTTCGAACTTCTAAAATGAGAGACTGGGGTGAGAAGTGATTTTTTGTATTGGTAATTTGGTAGGGTTTTGTGAAAGTTTATGTTTTATATGTTTATAAATCAATGATTCAGATTAATATTTACAACATCAATGGTCCAGATAGCGGTTTGGGGGCACGGTTCATCGGTTTGGTTCGGTTCGGTCGGTTTATAAGTGCCAGACCGCAGACCGAACCGAACCGCACGGTTCCTGATATTTCCAAACCAAGCTAAACCGCTGAAGTACAAAAACCAAACCACATGGTTTGGTTCGGTTCGGTCTCAAACCGCAGTTTGAACTGAACCGCTGACACCCCTAGTTACCGCATCAAGTTGAGCTGCTGCCATTGCATAAATTCCTTTCTTCATGTGAAAGGTTGCAAACTGTTCACGCAACAATTTATGTTCTCTCGCATCCTCTGATATCCTTTCAAAAGCTTTCATAACCCCCATGATAACTTCCTTATCAACATTTGGAGCCTTTCTAGGAAGTCCTCCAGGTGCCGGTGTCTCAAGGTAACGAATATCATAAAACCGTGGGGTGAGTGCAAAACCAAGACAATGCAACGGAATATTCATCTTTTCCCATCTTGCTAACACAATTTCCTCAACTTCTGGATAAGAATCACCATACTTGCTGTTCTTCATCTGATCCTTTATCTCTCCAAGCATGTTGTCCATTTTCTCATATATTTCTCCCATCTTAGGACCATCACCATCTGCAAACTTAATCAAGTAATAAAGAGGTTTTGTAATTTTGATAATTTCTTCTACCTCATTCCAAAAATCTTCACTAATTACTGTCTCAGCAACTAAAGCACCCATCGTCCTTATATGTTCATCTCCGTGTTTTACCCACTCCTTCCATGATCTAAGGACAACAGTAGTGGCCAAGGCCTCCCTACAATCTACTAGCCTTTTTAACAAAATATAATGTGAGGCAAATCTTGTTTTAGCCACCTTCAACAGTTCTAGTTTTGATTGGGCTCTAAAAATTGCTAAGGCCTGGGAATGGTTAAGAAAGTACTTCACTATATTTTTCCCCCTTCTATATGTATCCCTCAACCAATCAAACTTTTATGCAAAATCTTTAAAAACCAAGTTGAGTGTATGGACAACACAAGGAGACCAAAATATGTGCTTATAGACCTTCTCTACCTCTTTCCCTGCTGCTTTACAGTTGGCGGCATTGTCGGTTACAACTTGGAGAACATTAGAGGGTCCAACTTCCTCAATTGCTTTCATTAGATATTCTCCAATAGCACGACCTGTACATATTAAAATTTAAATATATTAATACTTGAATTATTGTTGATGGAAAAAAAGTTTGCAAATAGAAATAACAATAGTAAAATCTTATGATACCTGTTTTTTCTACTCCAGAGAAATCATCAGCGTACATAAATAAAGCTCCACGACTAATGGCTGCAATCACATTAATAAGCTGGTTGTGCTTGACATTAGTCCACCCGTCTGATACAATTGACACACCTTGAGTGATCCAAGTATCTTTAATAACAACTAGGTCTTTTTCTACACTCCTTTTGCACTCATCCAACAATGTTGTCCTTGCTCTCTCATACGAACGAGGTTTATAACCTTTAGGGCCCCTATTAATTGCTGAAATCATATCGCAAAAATGAGGGTTCCTTAGCACATTGAACGGTATTCCATTCGCACACAACCCTTTAATCACCTTCAAATCAACTAGGTCTCTATCAACCGCATTGAAAGATTCTTCAATGAGTTTACCAGGTAGAGACTTTTGTTTTTTGGTGATTGTTGAGGTTTTCAAAGATGGAGATTCACCTAACTTTGCTGCTTCTTCAGCCCTTTTCTTTAGTTTTTCATACTCAACACGGTTATTCAACATTGCTGAGCAACGTTGAATTTGTGCTTTTACTCCAGGTGGAGCACCAAAAAATGGTAATGGATTCTAGTGTAAGAACTAGTAAAGTCACACTTACAATGTTTACACGACCATGACTTTGATCCCCCAGGATTTTTGCCCTTCGATGAACCAATAATGACTTCACTAAGCAACGGCTTTGCATCAGACTTTTGAGTTGAAGATTGTGATTGTGATTTTGCTTGTGCTTGTGATTGTGTTTCTGTTTCTGTTTGAAGTCGCTCACCTTCATGATCCGAATCTTCTTCAATGTCAATCGCATCATTATTATCCCATGTAGTATCTTCCAATCTTCTTTTCCCAAACACCATTTTTTTCTTAATTTGTGTTTGAACTGTATTGTTTGAGGTGTAAAGAAAAAACAATACGAGAAAATAAAGTCGTAAGAAACAAGTTTCTGGTGTAAAAAAAATAAAGAGAATTTAAATGAAAAAAGATTGGTCAACAAAGGAATGGATACTGGTTTCAAAAAGGAACAGGAAATTTATAAAAAAAAGGAATATAAAACTGGTTAGTAGAAGGCATCCGGATTTCACAAAAGAAAAATAGATATTTTTTTAAGAATTTTGTTATTTACACTCATAAACCTTTGAAACGCCCATCTTGTAACATGAAAGTGTTGTACAATGAATATAAAAGTGTTGTACAATTAAATGGGTGTATTTAAATTTTATAAATGTTGAGTGAAAATAGCGAATCAAATTATAAAGTAACGAAATCCCAGCCAAATCGAGTTTCACATCGTCAAATCCCACCCAAATCGACTTTCATATCGGCTTTCAATCTCGCTGATTCTGTCGAATCCTTCTTCCTCCGTCGAATCCTTCTTCCTCCATGAGTCCAGACTCCAGATTCACCCCACTTCTGCAATCCTTTTCAATTCTCGTTGTTCTCCGAATCTCTTCTCATCCAAACTTCAATTCTGATGATTATTGGCAGAATCGACGCAATCGACGCAATGGACAACAACAATCGAAGGGTAAAAAATGACCTAGACAATAATCGATCAACCGATGCCAATTGAAAGGTCAGATTCTACCTTTTTGTTTTAATTTCTGGAACGACTATTTTGTCAAATTGGGTCGCCGTTCCCTGGCGAATGGGACGCAAACGTACCGCGTTCCGGGACGTGCGACCCGGGACGTGGGACGAGGGGGGTAGGTGCGTTCCTGTTATCTATGTTAACGCCATTTGGCATTTATGAATAGAACAACTTGCTAGGATTCAAAAGATTGAAGTAGCGAGACAAGTTGACTGAAGTTGTCCGGCAAGTAATGATGACCCATAAACGGAATTCTTGAAAGAAATTGAACCCAATTGGATGGTTTACAAAGAACAAAAGCAATTTTGGACCAGTTGGATTCTGGGTTTTGGAGGAATCACAGAAAAATAGAGAGGGTGTTAAAGAAGAACTCACATGAAAAGATGGGACTTTGCTGCAATTGCTCGAATTTGCCATCCCTTTTTCTCGTTAGATATAGGTGAAAGATTTATTCGTGTGTAAGAGTTGCGTAGAGAGAGAGAGAGCGGGATGAGAAATCGAGTTTAATCAGTAAATTGGAGAAGATATCGCAGCTAGAGGAAGAAGCTTGTTTGCGTTGTTGAGGGAGAGAGAAAAATTATACGCGTTTTCTTTCTTTTCCTCTGCGGTGAGTTTTTTTTCCAAGTCCGTACGGACTGATCCGTACCTGAACTAGAGAGAGAGAGAGAGAGAAAAAAAATAGTGTATACCCGGCGCTGCCAAATTCATAGAGCTTGCCGCGGCTGGAGAAGATGATAAGACCAACCTCAGCATCACAGAGAACAGAGAGTTCATAAGCTTTCTTCAGCAAACCCTTCCTTCTCTTTGAAAAAGTTTCCTGTCTGTTTATCTTGTTCTCTATCCTCTTTAGTTCAACTCTCCTTCTCCCCATCTCTCTCTCTCTCTCTCTCTCTCTCTCTCTCTTGTTCTAAACTGTGAGTTGGGCAGTAAAGTGAAATGGGCTCTTTTCTTCTTGTTCAAGTATAAATAGATATATAGACATGTATGTACACACTAGAGATATTCTTTTGTGCTGTAAAATTCTTGTGATTTTCATGTATATGAGGAAGGCAATGACTTTTTATTCAAGGGTTTCATTATCTATTTTTCTGTTTCAATAATTTAGAAATGAAATCTCTCTCTCTTTATCTCATTCCATTTTACTTCTAGGGATTAATTCTTTCTCTTTCTCACTCAATGTTGGTGTGTGAGATGGACACGGAATCCCACATACTACCTCCGTCACACCTCACTTGACACTTAAAAGGTGAACACAATAACTAAAGAAAAAGAATAAAATAAAGAAAATGTGTGGTAGAAAATGAAGAGAAATAATGAGTTATGTAAATAGTAGTGTTGGTTGAATAAATTGAGTGGTGGAAAATGAAGATAGAGAATTAGAATGGCTAGAGTGAATATAAAATTATACTCTCTCCGTCCCGCTTGAAATTGCACAAAAAAATTATGGCACAAGAATTAAGGGAAAAGTGAAAAATGTGATGTAAGTATTGATAGTTGAGTGAGAGAAAAAGTGGGGTAGAGAATAGTTAGTGGGTTAATGGATGTGAGTGTGCAAGTGGGTAAAAACTTTCCATTTATGGATTTTGCAATTTCTATGGGACGCCCAGAACGGCAAGTCTTGCGGGATGAAGAGAGTAAAAAACATGATATTTTTAGAATTGTCAAATGAACTTGGACGAAGAGAGAATTCTTTGTTGTTTTCAACAGTAGATTTAAAATATTTATTTTTTCTTTGTGAGAATGATGGGACACTAGCACTAATTCAGAAAAGTTTTAAAGGGTAAATATAAAATGTGGCCTATAAAATGATGTGTTAAAATTTTATTGTTGTATTATATTAGAGTGTCGGATCCACAATCGATGCAACCAATAAAATATCGTCACCTCATTTTGCATCCACCATTTTGTGAACTTCTTTTGTGCCCATAGCATTACCCAGTTTTAAAAGCATTAGTTTGAAAAAGAATCCCTTTATAAGCTTTGTGGACAAGTTATTGTGACGTATTAATTTTCCATGGAAAAATTAGTAATAGTCGCATCCAAATTTTATTTGCAACTTTGTGTACCATATCAAAAACAAAGGCAGATTTTTCACTAGGTCAACGATTAAACACGTCATGCATTTATAACTTTATTGCATTTTGAGGGGGTCTTAGGTACATTGAGTAGGGACGTTAAGATTGAAATGAATACTGGAAAAGCTTTCTATTGTAATAAGATATATTCCCTCCGTCCCAGCAAGGGTGAAATTAGTGTTCAATTTAATTAAGAGCAATGCTAGGAGCACAAAATAAGCTCACAAAATTTTGCTCACAACGTGATGTGGTGATATTTTAATGGTTACATCGATAATGGACCCGCCACACTCTAATAATTTAAAACACCAATAAAATGATTACGCTTAGAATTTTATGAGCAAAAATTTGTAACTTTTTTGTGCCCCTAGTATTATTCTTTAATTAAACTTTAACTATATATATATATATATATATATATATATATATATAATGACAACACACCTTTCATTACGATTATCATAGTTTTGGGAAATTTAGGGTCATTTAGTGCTAATTTGGATATGTTATATATTAAATGTACCATTTTGCAAAAGTCAACATAGCTTTTTCAAGCTTATCACTTGTCACCAAATAAATCTTAAACTCAAATGAAGAAAAAAAAAGTGTTTGTCATCACCAATTAAGAACTAAATGTTGGGCTACGAAGTTTGTGTTGGAATTTTGGTTTTGAAACAATGGTGGATGCAAAATTTATTCTCTAAATATGCAACTTGAAATGATAAATCCAAGAGTTTTGCAAACATGGAAATGGAAAGTCCTATCCTACATTGCCTAGAAATCACAAAGTTGAAGAGTATTTAAGCTCATCCACTTGAAGGTGACAACGATTAAGTGTTATTCTTCTATCATGCAATGTAGTGGTTCATTGGGTCAACCATGAAACCTAGTGACAATTGGACTACTTTTGGACTAACTCAATATTGACTCTCACAAGGATGATGGTGCATCTGATCCCGCGCACCGTGCGTTTTTGGACTAACTCAATATTAACTCAATATTACGGCTACTCCAATATTGTAGACATAGTGTACAATCTATCAGGTTGTTAAGAAAACGTAACAATAATAAAGACTTTGAAAATAACGGAAAAAAGACAAACTGAAAATGGGGATGGTTTAGTCAAGACAAGACTTGTGTTGAACACAATCTCCGTAAGAAGAAATTGTCGCACTGGTGCTAACTTATTAACGATAATATTTTCGAAGATGCAACGATTTTAACAATCGTTAGTAAAAGCACTTCAAACTAACAATTTCGGCGAACAAATACTAATGCTCAAAATTTATGGACTTGAAATGAATATTCTCTCTTGCTAATTGATAAAATGCTTAAGATTTGAATGTTTGGAATGATTGAAAATGAATATTCTGATCCGCAGGCGTATTGATACGGTTCTGATCCACGGTCCATACCAATCCGAACCGTCCAGCTCCTCAGCTCCCATTGTCACTATGCTTACGTGCGCCCTAAAACGCACGGTGCGCGGGATCAGATGCACCATCATCCTTGTGAGAGTCAATATTGAGTTAGTCCAAAAGTAGTCCAATTGTCACTAGGTTTCATGGTTGACCCAATGAACCACTACATTGCATGATAGAAGAATAACACTTAATCGTTGTCACCTTCAAGTGGATGAGCTTAAATACTCTTCAACTTTGTGATTTCTAGGCAATGTAGGATAGGACTTTCCATTTCCATGTTTGCAAAACTCTTGGATTTATCATTTCAAGTTGCATATTTAGAGAATAAATTTTGCATCCAACCATTGTTTCAAAACCAAAATTCCAACACAGACTTCGTAGCCCAACATTTAGTTCTTAATTGGTGATGACAAACACTTTTTTTTTTTCTTCATCCTTGATTTATACTATCAAGGTAAAGAACCCTAGAATTTGTGCCAAGATGTTAGGTTTGAGTAAGATTTATTTGGTGACAAGTGATAAGCTTGAAAAAACTATGTTGACTTTTGCAAAATGGTACATTCAATATATAACATATCCAAATTAGCACTAAATGACCCTAAATTTCCCAAAACTATGATAATCGTAATGAAAGGTGTGTTGTCATTATATATATATATATATATATATAGGGGGGTATAGGGCAGATTTTAGCGGTCTCTGTTAACCATAAATTTATATTTAGCATGATAAAATTTAACATAATAAAAATTTTTACAGGGAAGGTAGTTTTACTTACAGTTTGTAGCGAGCGGAATTTGAAGTGGAGATAGGGGCTTCTATAAACAGCGGTTTTTTTTTTTTTTTTTTTTTTTTTTTTTGTATAGGGCTATAATATGAAGTACTGAAGGATTTTAAAGGAATTTAAGTAATATAACTAGGGGAATCGGAAGGGGTTTTTAAGCTGCCATTAAGAAAAGATTGCTTCTTATTAGATTGCTCTCGTGGTTCTTTTACTCGTGTTTTACAAATGAAATGAACTGAGGTTTATATAGCCTCGAAACCTATCACCTAATAAGCCGGTTAACATTACCGGAAAACCTAGGAATAAACTTTTTACAAATTTCAACCTATGAATAGTAAAAGGCGAAATAATTTTCGCTAAAGTATAAACTTTACAAAAAGATGAAAATGACCTAAAGCTAAACTTTTCGAAAAGTAAACCTAATCTGTGAAGTTTTTCAAAAAGCATGAAAATACTGTCGGCCGCCCCATGTCATTGCTTGCGTCTTTGTGGTTGATGCTGTCATTGCTTACGTTTCTAGAAGTCTCTGTGTGCACTGTCAATTGTGGGAGTTGTATCCCCATCTGACTGTGCGTCTTGCATGTTATCATCATATGGATCGCCTAGTCCTGGATAAGACCATGGCCTTTCTTCGTTGGTAATGTGTTGTTCGTCTAATGTCTCGCCTTCTCCAAAAAATGGTAGAAGCATGTTCCAATTTTCTGTTGCCCAAAGTTGAATGTAATGTCCTTCCGCCATTAGCTTATAGAGCTGCCATGGGAAGTTCTTTGGGAGATCTGGTGTCTGTTGATGTCGCTTTATGAATCCGGTGTGGAAGTCCGTGATTTTGTCTACATCTTGCTCATGTAACCAAGCAAGGCTTGTAAAATCAATATGGCTCTCTATTTTAACCGCCATTGATAATAATTTGTGATCTGAAATGTTACTGCTGATGAAGACCCTCTTTCTTGCAGGCCTGTATGTATGGCTGTCTGATTCCGGAAAGGATGCGAATATTTTGCACCCAACCTTCTGTGTGAAAGAATGTGTAGCTATATTTCCAGCTACCATTGTAAATTTTTCCCCGAATGTGTTTAATATTTCTTCTGTATCAGGATTTAATCGGAATTCAATGTAATCGATCATTCCGTAATAATAAAACTGTGTGATGAGTTCTTTTGGCATGTCAGTTTTGAATAAATCTATCTGTAATAGTAGAATGCCTGTATCATGTCCATTGTTGTCTATCCTTTCGACTACTGTTACTCCTCTGTAATTTAGTTCTTTAAATACAATTTGAACTATTTTTTGCTGTAACTTATACAGGATTAAGGGAAATCCAGTACAAATTTTTTCTGAAATTATGTCATCGAGGCCTTCTATTTTCTCCAAAACAGGTTTCAGAGTATGCCTCCATGGAATGTCAAGTACTCGAGCCTTAAATTTGTCAAAGTTTCTGTAAATTGGCTCTTTTGATTTGTTTTTAAGAGTGTCAATCTCTTGTTTCAACTTTTTATTTTCCAACTGTAAAGGTATTTGAATTTCCTTTCCCTTTTGAGAAAGCTTATGTTGTAGATTTGAAATGGTTTCTTCTTGTCTTTGGATGATCTGTTCTGGACTTTCTTTTACTATTTGAGAAAATGTTTTTACTTCTTCGGGTTCGATAAAGAAGTTGTCAAGTCCAAAATATCCTCTTGCCATGCTTATGGCTTCGGAAAAACTGTAATACCCTTTATAGAGGGGATCTATGCACTGTATGTGTTTTGACACTGTTTCCCATTTGTTAAAGACTCCAATTTTGGTGCCTCTAAAAATAATGTAATGTGAGAATCGTTTGGGTGTAACTGTATTCTCGGACACTTTTCGAGTCATTTCGAGAAAATAAAATCCCAGGGAATTTAAAATTTGAACCTTTTTTGTTGATTCATTGGGAAATGTATGTATATGCCAGAGATTATCAAGCAGGCATTGTTGTTTGTCTGTTAATCCAGTCCCAAAAACGGGCCTGAATTTTTGTTTGTCCTCTGTACAAACAGGTAGAATGTTTGGGCCGAATGTAATTGTTGGTTGTTGGGCTTTTGTTTGGGCCCTATTTGAAACAAAATGTTTATCGGATAATTTTTGTATACGGCTTGGCCCAGCCTGTGAGAATGCTTGTGTCTGACTGTTGGGAATTGTTAACTGTAACTGTGCTGTATTGTCACTACTGCTGTTACTGTCAGATGTATCCATGGATGTATTCTTCTTCTGTTTGGGATGTACCACTCTTCTAAATCCTTTGTCTTTCTCCATGAAACAATCTGTTCAAATTTCTAGATAAAAGGTCAGCAATAGTATTATTTTTTCCTTTAATGTGTTCAAAATTAATACTATATCCGCTTCCTTGTATTATGTTTTGTAAATTAATCCATCTGGTCCTGTTGACTTTTTTACTTTGATCATTTTTTATAAATTTGACTATTGCCTCACAATCTGTTCTAATTGTAAATTCTTTATTCAAGAAAATCTTAAATTTTTCTAAGGCATTTATCAAAGCTTGTATTTCATAATCTAAACTGGTCCAATTTAGTCCTGTTTTGTTAAAGTTTCCGCTAGAGTATGCGCAAACTTTTTCACTATTTTTAGGTGAATATTTATCTGGTTTACAAAGAAGAACGGCTCCCCATCCTTCTTTACATCCATCTGTTTCTATTATTATGTAATCAGTGACTAGGGGTAATTCTAAAGGTTTAATCTTCTTAACTACCTCTTTAATTTCTTTTACTAATTTTATATCTTCCTTGTTAAAATGTCTTTGTCCGTTTTTTGTGGTTTTACTATATAACGGTCCTACTAGTTTTGATAAATTAGGAATAAATTTTCTAGCATAATTTACTAGACCTAAGAAGGCTTGTATTTGTTTTAAACTTTCTAATTTTTCTGGGAATTCTATAATTTTTGTAGCAATATGGGGTTGTAATTCTATTTTCCCATTTCCTATTTCTAATCCTAAAAAGGATATTTTTCTTTTAAAGAGCTCCATTTTCTTTTTTGATACTACTATCCCATGATTTTTAATTTCGCTAAACACCTGTTTTAAATGATTTTCATGTTCTTTAATGGTTTCACTAGCTACTAAAATGTCATCTATGTATACCATGCAAAATTCATATTTTAAGAATATGTTATCCATTAATCTTTGAAAAATCGAAGGGGCATTTTTTAAACCGAAACTTAACACGTTCCATTCGTACTGTCCTTCGGAACATGTGAAGGCTGTCCATGGTTTAAATTCTTCTGTTAATTTGAGTTGATTGTATCCTGATTTTAAATCAAATTTTGAAAATACCTTTTTCTTTTGTATTAAATTTATTAATGAATCTTTATTAGGTATATTGTATCCGTCATCTTCTGTATTATCATTTAATCTTTTATAGTTATAGACTATCCTAGCTTTTCCCCTTTTTATTTCGCTATGATTTCTAACTATAAATGCTGCTGATCTATGTGGACTTTCTGATTTTCTAATTAAGTTTTGTTTTATCATTTCAGGTATCTGGTTTTTGAATTCCTCTTTATCTAGAGGACTATATTCAATGTTTGCTGTTCTTATAGTTATATCAGGGTTTTTTATTTTAAACTTGCATATATATGTAACTTTCGAATTCATAATATCTTCTCCTATTAGTCCTATTTTTTCTAAGTGTAGAATGATAGGATGATTATTACTTTTTGTTATGTCCAAGCCTTTTTCTAACTCATGTGTTAACATATTTGTAAATAATTTTAATGTTTCATTTTCTATGTTCGTATTTGTTTTAGGGTGATTTTGGCGTAAATTTGCTCATAAAATTCTAAGCGTAATCATTTTATTGGTGTTTTAAATTAGAGTGTGGCGGGTCCATTATCGATGTAACCATTAAAATATCACCACATCACGTTGTGAGCAAAATTTTGTGAGCTTATTTTGTGCTCCTAGCATTGCTCTTAATTAAATTGAACACTAATTTCACTCTTGCTGGGACGGAGGGAATATATCTATATTACAATAGGAAGCAGAAATAACTGAATCATAAAGAGAGGTCAGGATCTTTTCTCAACCACCATAAAGGGTGGTTGTGATTCACTCATCTCACCCACGGCAGTTCACGGCGGTTTCAGCAACAGCCAACCCCCACACCGCATTCACGCTTTTGAAGAACGGGAGTTATTCCGGTCCTCAAATTCTTCTTTATCGTTTGTAAAAACCACATCCAGTTCAAGGGTTTCGCGGGTTTGAGAGAAATCAATTGCGAGTGGTCAGAATTGAGTAGAAATACAAAAGAACGGTCATGGCAAGAGGCAGATCGTGGCAGTTGAGCAGGGCCTATGCAATCCCACTCTCCTCACCCAAGGTTAGTGTTTCAATCCTCTCAATTTTCAAGCCCTAAATTCTGTTATGTGTTGATTGTGTATTTTCTACAGTATTTTCTTTTTATTTTTGATTATTTGGTGCCCCTATTAACCAATCGAATCCACTCAGAAATTTACTTTGTATTTTTGATTCTAACCCAAAAATTTCATATTTTTTTTTGTGGTGAGTAAATGCAAGTAAATTTGTCGTATGGAAATTATCTGCAGATAATGGATTAATTTTCATCTTTCTCTTTCTCTCACTCTGTGACCGTGTGATTATGCATTCAAAAATTACAATGTTCTCCATAGTTTAATTTGTACAAAACTTCCCTCTGTCTCCCTCTTAGTGCCATTTTCTCCTCATATGCCCAGCAGCCATGTTCTCCGTTTTAATCACCTCCCACACCCACCTATTTCTTACCCTCAGTCACCTGAAATCGTATAATTAAAGGATACATCCTGAACAGAATTATATTTGTGGGGCTGCTTGCGTAAGCATTGTCAATGCAAAAAGCCATAGTTAAGTGACATATTTGTCTGAAACTTTTTCTTAGGTTCATCGATTACTCTTATTTCTCTAATCCCTCTATTAATACAGATTGAGTTACTATAAAGCTAATGTAATTGGGTTTAGTGTGCTTGATAGTACTCTTATATCTCTAATCCCTCTATCCTCTCATTGTCTATTTTTGTTTAGGTTTTTTGAAGCAAGAAATGGGGCATTCTTAATTACATTGAACGGCTTTTCAGAAGCTCGGTCAGATGTGAGGGTAAGTGTTTCTCTATGCGTGCGTAATGGTTTTTGACTGTTGGGTTTAATTTAACATTTATTTAGTAACTGAAGTTTATTACATCGTCATTTTTGGATGGAGGGAGTACGGTATGTTATTGCTTTCTCTTTTGGCAGTCCTAATTCCAAGTTCATAAGGCCTTTGAAATCAATTTTTCGTAAGTTCTTCTATGACTGCAATGCTACAGACTCAAATATCAGTCTACCTTTTGATATGCGTATGCTTATTTTGTCATTTTTATTTTGTTTTGAACTAAGAAGATTAAACTCTTTCTTGGACCCAATTTTGCTATTGTAATCATAAAGTGATTTTTTTTTTTTGTTTTTTTAATTGATCTATTGCTCTTTTACTTTAGCCGTATAGACTTTGTTTATCCCAATTTACTGGAAAGAAAACTAACAGGTTTTCCCCAATTTCTCTCAACCCTCTTCCGATATACACGCAGGGGGCACGGTCTTCTTTGCTGCATTGAACAACTGGTTTTGTAAGTGCTGTTCATATATGGAGTATTTCTTTCTCTTTCTCCCGCTTTCCATATATATTCTTCATATACCTATATTTGAATTTCCGAATATTACCCTTCCACTGTAGTTTGACGAAACGCTCTTAACACAAAGCTCCAACAATTGATCAACACTAACCTAAAAATTACCCTTGCTGCACTTCCCTCTCCAGATATTACGCTTTCTCCATGTTTACGCTAACTCCTTATGAAAAACTACCTCTCCCAAACCACAACTAACCAGTTGCAGTTGCAGATCAATCTGAGTGAGGTGAGAGTAAAAGGCCGTTTGAAAATCACTCCTCACTATTCCCAGTACATATTCTTAACAATCTTATTCTACATGTAATCAGGTTCATATCTTTCCCTCTCGATTCGTTCTTCCACTCATCATCTTTCTTAATTTCCTCTTCTTGGAGTCAATGCGTTTGATCAACCTTCCCACTCCATGCCGCTCCTGCAGCAGTGCCTTCGAACTTTTCTCTTCAGTTATGTTTTTGTTTTTCATAGTATCATTATGTTTGGTTGTAATGATATTAGACAACTATTTAGATGACTTTTATTTCTTGATTGCTGCTTACAGTTCAATGTTCATTGGTTACAAATTTATGCACACTGGCACTAGAGTTAAGTTACTCAATCTTTGTGGTGATAAAATGTGTTAATCTGTTTATTCTTAACGAAGTAAAAAACATATTCCAATCCTTAATGCGCTTGATTTTTTTGACAGGTGGGGCGGCTTGGTGCGAGCCTTGGCCGAGAGCTGGTAGTTCAACGTACAAACAGGAAGGCTTTAAGAAAAAAAAACTTGCAATGTCGAAGGCTGCACGACCAAGCTTTTTGTTGTATGATTCTGGTGCGATGAAATTTTTAATTCTTATAACAAATTTTTGTGCGGAATTATTATATTTAGCAATTGACGATAGTACAGAAAAATAGGTGAGGAGGCGTGAAATTGGCCATACTTTCACCGTGCCATCGGCACGGGTTTGAGTACTAGTCTTATTACAATAGAAAGCTTTTCCAGTATTCATTTCAATCTTAACGTCCCTACTCAATGTACCTAAGACCCCCTCAAAATGCAATAAAGTTATAAATGCATGACGCGTTTAATCGTTGACCTTCTTCTAGTGAAAAATCTGCCTTTGTTTTTGATATGGTACACAAAGTTGCAAATAAAATTTGGATGCGACTATTACTAATTTTTCCATGGAAAATTAATACGTCACAATAACTTGTCCACAAAGCTTATAAAGGGATTCTTTTTCAAACTAATGCTTTTAAAACTGGGTAATGCTATGGGCACAAAAGAAGTTCACAAAATGGTGGATGCAAAGTGAGGTGACGATATTTTATTGGTTGCATCGATTGTAGATCCGACACTCTAATATAATACAACAATAAAATTTTAACACATCATTTTATAGGCCACATTTTATATTTACCCTTTAAGCACAAAATAGTCAAGCATGAAGGCACGATACCATGGTGATTATAGGCTAATTTATACTTTATCATCCACAGCAACACCCCAATTTACCAAAACCCACAACTTTGATCGGGATACTGTATTAATTTAGACAGAACAATTCATACTTCCACATATCCCATCACAAATCACCCCAATATGACACTTAATTTCTCCAAACACAAGTCCCGCAATACTCAATTCTCAATGCAAGCAACAGGCTAGTAATACTCGAGATTTTGAAATTGAAATTGTGTAAAGTAAGACGAAATTATACCTCCATTTGTGCAACCCCATCTGATTTGAAGAGACGGATTGAGTGAGGCCGGTGAACTGATGAGACTGAGCTGGAGAGCGAGTACGGCGAGGGGGTATTGGCCGGTGTACCCGGAGAAGGAGCTTGGCCGTCGGACCTGTGCAGGGGAGTGGAGGGAGTATGGCGGTAGTGATGGTGGCCTTAGGTTGTTGCCGAGGGCGTAGAAGAGTGAGCGGGGGCCAATTTGAGAAGATCGGCGGCCATGAAGGTGTGTGCATCGTAAATGAGTAGATCGGTCGGTGTTGAGGGAGAAGACCAGGAACCGGAATCTAGTTGAGACCAGAGTTGAGGATTGCCGGCGGTTACGCCGGTTGGGATCTGGTTAATCGGAATCGTGGAGAGTGGCGCATAGAGGGGAGACATGGCCGGAGATGGGAGGAGTGTAACCGGATCTGGTGCGGTTCAAGTGCGAGGAACGAGAGAGAAGGGTTAGGGGTTTGAGAATGGATTTGGGATTTCCTTTAGTTTCTTGACTTGCTTTGGACTTTTGCAACTTAAAGTGCACGCAGCAAACACAGTACGCACAACCGGTCTGTTTGGGCGGCCGCTCACCCATTTTACGCGGTCTCCCACTCTATCTGCTTCCGGTTTGTTGATTTTTCAAATCAGTCATGTCCTCCATTATCTTTTGCAGTTAAGCCCATCTTCCGTTATATTGACCTGTATTCGTTAGAATTTTAACAGAAACACTAACAAACACGTTAATTGTTAGAAATCTAAAAAGACTAAAAAAATGGAAAATCTTTTTGGAGGGTGACACTATTTACACTCCTCTATAAACCCACAAACTCAAGGAAGTTCTTTCGAACGACTCAACAACAAAACTAATAAATAAATAATACAAAAATTAAACTTCCCCAAATTTAACTTTTACTTTACGCCCTTTGGCCCACTTTACTTTTTCTCTAGTACGAAAATTCACATCATTCCCCATGTATGATTTCCGTTTTATTAACTCACTAAGAATGCAATGGGGATTTTGACGTTTTCTTTTCTGGGCCTTTTTCACTTTCGGATCTTTGTCACTTTCTCCACAATCACAAGGGGAAGATATCGCAATTGCAGGTTTTTCATTGAAATTGCCAAGAGGGTGAAGAGGGATGACACTACAAAATTGTTCATCGGGCTTAATGGATATATCAATAAAATTGTGAACCTCTTTATTATTCCTCTCCTCACCTCCATATAGGGCAAATTCAATTTCATCAATGACTTGCTCATGCCATGATTTCTCCACATAATTGCTAATTGGATGAAGGTCTACATTCTCATTCTTAACATCCTCACTTGCCCTCTTCTCATCAACCTCTAGAGCAACCAAAAATTCCTCGATGACTTGATCATGCCACGAGTTCTCTAAATTATTAACCACCTCAAATATTTTTTTAAAAAAAATAAAATAATAAATAAATAAAATTATAAACAAATATTTACACTAGTAATTAAACTACTAACTATCTAAACAAGTCCCCCGCAACGGCGCCAAAAACTTGATGAACAAATTATAACCCTTGCAGGTGCACAAGATCACCGTAGTAGTACATGCAATAGCAGTGTGTCGAATCCACAGAGACTTGTAGAAGATAGCAATTTAACTAATAGTAAAATAAAATAACATAAAATAAAATAAAAGTTTGGTTTTTTTAGTGATTTAATCTAATTAACTAGAAAGTAAATAAACTAATTAAACAAAGATAGATAAATGGATATGAATATGGAGGAAAAATCTATGGAAAGGATTCACAAGTATCTCCTACTTATGCTTATTTGATTAAAGTTGCCAATTATTATGGTGCCACAAATCATAAAAGAATCAATCTCCAAACAAGGGTTCGTTCACTAGTAAGAATTGGGACGGTTCGGTCGCCGGATTGCAATCCTATTATTTCTTTTATATTATACTTTCCGCTAGGTCTATACAATATGCAAGAAATTCATGAAGATACCAAGAACAAATGAACCTATATCCTTTTGACTTCCGCTAGGTCCTCAATTGAATCTAATCATTAAAATAGTGGCCAACGTATATAATCACCCACACTAGTGTAGCAATATATACCCAATAATTCTAAAGCCAATTTATATCTTAACATATAATTGAAACTAAAGAATTAATCATGATGAATATTTTAATGAACAAGAATTAAGATTGAATGGAAGAATTAAAACTTGCAACAAACCACAAATAATTGAACTAAGAATTAAATTAAAGCATAAGTATTTGATACAAGTTACCTCCAATCCATAGATGGTGAAATTAGTTCTTCATAGACAAATAACCAATCCCAAGAATAATATGGAGGAAGGGTAGAATTATGGATGTCCTTAAACAATTAATCTAAGCTAGTATTTATAGGAAAAACTAGGAAAAACTCTGTAGGCTTTGCTGGTGTTGGAATATCCAAGAAAGATTCCTTCATCACTTTTGGAATCAAACTTGTCTAGGTTATTTTTCTCATTGTTGTGAATGTAGCTCTTACTTCCAAATCCATGAAAATAGGATATGGTTGGAATCTTTCCATTCCACAACTCATATGGGGTCTTCATATGATACTTGTTGATGAGAGTTTTATTTTGTACATAGACAGCAGTGGTAACAGCTTCACCCCAAAAGTATTTAGGAAGATTGTGTTCTGACAGCATTGCTCTAGCTGCTTCACAAATAGTCCTATTCTTTCTTTCTGCAACTCCATTCTGTTGAGGAGTTCTTGGGGCTAAAAAATTGTGATCAATCCCTATTTGATTGCAGTAGGTGTCAACTCCAGAGTTCTCAAATTCAGTTCCATGATCAGATCTTATCCTTTTGATAGACAAGCCTTTAAAGTTCTGAACTTTGTTGAACAGCTGAGAGAGATGAAGAAGAGTGTCACTTTTGGATTCAAGAAGAATGATCCAAGTGAATCTTGTGTAGTCATCAATAACTACAAGGGAGTATCTTTTTCCACCTAGAGATCTGGTTCTAATGGGACCAAATAAGTCCATGTGAAGGAGATCAAGAGGTTTGGTTGTATCAAGTCTTGTTTTTGCAGAAAAATAGGTTTTTTTTTGTTTTCCACATTGACAGGCTTTGCATAACTTGTCCTTCTTGAAGGGTATTTTGAGGAGACCTTTTACAAGATTGGAGGAAGATAACTTGGAAATGGTTTTGAGGTTTAGGTGGGCAAGTCTTTTATGCCACAGCCAGGACATATCTGATTGGCTGTAGGTTAATAGACAATGAGCAAAGGATGTTTGAACAACTTAAAGGTTGAGGCAGTAGAGGTTCTTCTTTCTAACTCCTGTTAGAATAACATTGTTGTTTTTGTCTTTGACTTGGCACTGGTCCTTTGTGCAGATGACATGATAACCTTTGTCACAAATTTGACTGATGCTTCTCAAATTGTGCTTAAGGCCATCAACATAAGATACATCTGTAAAGATGATTTCTTTGGTCACTAGGTTTCCTGTTCCTTTGACTCTTGCTTGAGAATTGTCACCAAAAGTAACATTGGGACCATTCTTTGGTGTTAGCTGTTGAAACCATTCTTCCTTGTTGTAAGTCATGTGTCTGCTACATCCACTATCTAAGTACCAGATTCCTTTATTGGATACCTATAAAACAGAATATAAATTATGGTACCCTTTATATTATTTGGGTCCAAAGGATTAAACTTTCTTTGGTACCCTAGCCTTGCCACCTGATCTTCTTTTAAAGAACTGGTTAAGGGTGTTATAGTAGGACATGATTTGCATCATATAGGGAGTTAAGGTGAAGGGTTGAGGGGAGTTATATAGGTGTCCAATATAGTGTGGGTTTTGATTGTAGTTTGGTTGATGAAAATAGGATTGTTGTCTGGGATTTGGTGAGTGGAAATATGATCTAGGAGAGGAATTTTGAGACTGATAAGCATGGCTTTTTCCATTGGAATATTGGCAGTTTTGTCTAGGTTTCCTAAAGTGACTTTGCTGCCTAGCCTTTCTTGGCTGTTCAGCTATCTTGGCTGCCTGGCTTGTCTGGGTTGCCTGGCTTGTCTAGGTTGCCTGTCCTTTTGTTCTTGCCTTCTTTTCTGATTTTGGGAATCATCAGAACTAGTTAAGGCTAGAGATTTAGAAATTATAGGAGTCTTCACTTCTGATTTACCCTTTGTGGAACTTTCACTCTCCTTTTTGTACACATCTTCCTTTGTTTGAATGGGGTAAGATGGTTTCTTAGTAGAGAATGTATTGAGACTTGTAAAACCATAGTTTCAACAGCTCTACTACCAGTTGGAGGAGTGTAGGTTTTGATTGTGGGATTGGCTCCAATTCCAGATCTGTCCCCATGATGTCTTTGATTAAAGTGATACAGATATAGAGCATTGCTTGACTTGTTCCAAGAATCAATTTTGCTTTTTAAAGCATTGTTTTCTTCCTTCAAGTGACTCATTTTCTGTTCATTATCATGTAGGGACTTAGAACAGTCAGTCTTAGCTGCTGAGCTAAGTATGTCATTTTCAAGTTTTTGACATTTTTCCTCTAGATCCTTCTTGGTGGTTTCAAGGTTGGTGTTTAGGGTTTTGAGGTTTTCAATGGTTTTTGATTGCTCAAGGTTTTCTGTGATGAGGGTAGCAAAGCTAGAGTCCTGTTTCTTCTTCTGAATTAATAGGGTGCAAACTAAATTTTTAAAGCCTTCTATATTAAGAGAGTTAAAATTATGTACATCTTTAAGTTCTTCAGCAGCAGCTAAGGCTTCTAGGTCTTCTTCACTGTCATATTCATCACATTCCTGTGTAACCAAACACAGTAATGCTTCTTCTTCTTCATTGTTATCTGAGTCAGATGATTCAGATTCTTCATCACTAAACCAAGATGAATCAGCAAGCATGACTTGTTCTTTGTTTTTGTCATTTTTGGCTTTGACACAATTGAAGCAGTTGCACCTAGAGCTATGAATGACTTCTTTAGAATAGGTCATTCTTTTTTAGTATTCTCTTGGTTTCTTGGGCTCCTTACAGTCTGCAGCATAGTGGTCTGGTTTACCACAGTTGTAGCACTCAATGTTCTTCTTGACAACTTCTTGAGTTGAGCTGGATGGTGAAGGACTATATCTTCTATCAAAAGCTTTCTTTTGATGTTTCATGGTATTTCTGACAGCCATGGAGATAAGACTAGGGATGTCTTCTTGAGAGATGGGTTTTGATTCCAGTTTAGGGGTGATGTTGAGTTTTTGTAAAGCATTGCTTACTAAAGTGTCAATGTCATGTTGGGTGAATTGCTTCTGTGCTTGTTCTTGAGCCACAAGAGCAAGGGTTTGAGATATGGTGGGTGCTGGTTGAATTTTGATCATTCCTTCTAATTCATATGCTTCAAGTTTACCAAAGTATTGTTCTATGGTCATACTACTCCATTTAGCTCCTTCTCAAATGGGAAGGGATACTTTCTCATATTCTTGAGGGAGATTAGAGTAGATCTTCAAGCATAGGTCAGATTGTTCAAAGATTTTGCCATGGTCTGAAATGACTCTTACAAGATCTTCAAATCTTGGTCTTGCAGCACTCACTTTCTCTCCAGGATAGAATTTGAAGTTGTCTAACTGTCTTAATAAGTTATATAGATTCTGAGTTCTAACACTGGTGTGTTTAGTGAACTTGGAGTTAATTAGTTCCCATGCTGCTTTAGCACTTGGTACTTTAGCTATTTCTTGAGCTAGGGAGTCATTTACACTTTTTTGCAGAATGTTTTTTACTTTTAAGTTAGCAGTCATAAGTTGTCTTTAAGCATCAGTCCAATTTTCAGGAGATCTGGTTTTGCTATCTCCTCCATTGACTTCAGCTTGAGTGGGAGGTTCAACTTCATTCTCTAAGACATACCAGTTCCATATCCTATTAGCATCTAGATAGGTTTTAATTTTTGAGGAATAAATCTCAAAAGATCCACTGTCATCAATATGTGGAATGTCTTTTTCATTGTTTCTTCTTGGTTGAGGCATGGTGGGTTGAATGGATCTTTCACAAGTTGTTAGACTCTTTTGGTGAATCCACGCTCTGATGCCAATTGAAAGGCCATGTTTGAACTAGATAAACAGATAAGTTAAAACTTGGACAGCTAACTGTTTGTGGTTAGCTGTTGAGAAATAATATTAAGAGAAATGTGCAGCGGAATATAAATGAATAAATAAATGAAAGGAAAAAGTGTAGTGTGTGTGTGTTTAAGTGTAGAGACAAGAGTGTACACAGTATTTTAAAGTGGTTCAGAGGCAAAACCCTTCTCTTACATCCACCCCCACTGTTGGAACAGTGAGACCAATTCACTATAATATTCTCTACTTTTAGAGTTACAAGAATTGATAAGGCAAGTTCCTTTGAACCCCCTCTACTTAATTGACACTTCAATTAAGGTTGCTTCTTTCAAAGCGAGAAAAATAAAATATAAAAAAATAAAATACACAAGAGTGTTTACAAAGATAGCTTGGCTGTTAGCTGGCTGAAATTGGGTTGTGACTGGGTGCAAGATGGCACAATATTTGCAGGGATTTATGCAAATATTCAAGACTGCAGAGAGAATGCAGTAAGGCTAAAATTGGTTGAAAGGGGTCTTAAGGTTTTTTTAAGGATTACAAAGGTTACTTGACAACATGCCAGTATACTCCTTTATATAAGGGAGGGGATAGAGCCGTTGGGGGACAAGGGTACAAGAGTAGCTGTTTAGGGAACAAAGGTACAGAGAAGTAATCGTTCTCTTTGACTTTGACTTAAGCTTTATTGTCCCTCTGTGTACAGGTTGTCAAGGAAGGGGGAGGTGTGTTCACACTTGATCAAGCTTCAATGTGAGTTATTCCAATGTTTAATACTATTGGAATAATAATTCTTCAAGGTTCTGATGACGTGGATTCTCAGCTGTTTGGTGAAGAACATTCTTAGCTGTTGAGGAGCTGTTGGAGCAGGGGAGCTTAGCTGTTGGGACTTTAAGGCATTATCTGTTGAAGCTTGATTGTAATTAGGATACATGTAATTCATAGGAATGTACAGGGATGTATACAAGATGTTTCTTCAGTTTATTTGATGTGAGGATTATCTTTGTAAGTAGTTAGCTGTTGGCTGCTGATCTATTTAGCTGTTGAAGAGGGGCTTTGTCTGACTTTGCACATGCTGAGTAACATTGTTTGTAACAGACATATTGGTGATTTATATGAATGTATAGGGAGTATAGACAATGTTTATTCAGTTTGTATCATGTGTAGAAGATTGATTGATTTATGTAGTCAGTTAGCTGTTGGCTTGTTCATGAGCAGATTGACTTAGCTGTTGAGGTCTGACTTGGGATGCCTGTTGATAGGTCTTTTGTATACATCATATAATCAATGGATTGATTATTTATTTATCAAAACATACTTACTATGATTAATTGTGAGTTAAACATAGTGAGGTACTAACAGTTTCAATGCTATTACAACAACAACAACAACAACAACAACAATAACAATAAAGCTTTAGTCCCAAAATAGTTTGGGGTCGGCTAACATGAATGTCATCCTAAAGGAATAGTTTTAAGTAAAAACAAAAATAAAAAAAAGAAATAGGTGGGGAAAAAATAAAAAACGAAAAGAAGAGGAGAATTTCTTTTTAGTGATAATAAAGAATAGATATATGATAGATAGTGAAAATGAAAATAATACTAATAAAAAGAATAAGAAATCTACTCCGATTACACACATGCATTTTTTCCCTCCAATCCGGCTTCTTCAGCGTCATATTTTCATATAATCCAAGTAAACTTATATCATTTTCAGTCACCCTAATCCAAGTTTGCTTAGGTCTTCCCTTACCCCTTGACATTTTATCACTTCTCCACTATTCTGGCCTCCTAACCGGTGCATCACATGACCAAACCACCTTAGACGATTCTCCCTCATTTTATCGTCAATGGGCGGCAACTCTTACTTTGCCCCTGGTCACCTCATTCCTCAATCGATCCTTTCTTGTATGCCCACACTTCCATCGTAGCATACGCATCTCACCTACATTCATCTTATGAACATGACACTCTTTCATGGCAGTACCAGCCTAATTACCATGCGGTAGAATTTTCCCTTTAATCTATGAGGCATGCCGCGGTCACATAGAAACCATGTGGCACTCTTCCACTTCAACCAAAGTGCTTTAATCCTATGAGCCACATCTTCATCCAATTCTCATCCTTTTGAATAATAGATCCAAGATAACAAAAATTCTCAGAAGCTTGGACAATCTTTCATCGAATGTGATCGCCCCTGCCTCCGTGCTTCCAACTATGCTAAACTTACATGCCATATATTCAGTCTTGCTTCTGCTCAGTCTAAAACATCGGAATTTCAAAGTCTGTCTCCACAACTCCAATTTACTTCAACACCCTCTTTTGTCTCATCAATCTGCACAATATCGTCTGCGAACAACATACACCATGGAATATCATCTTGTATTGACCTCATCAATTCGTTCATTATCAGAGCAAAGAGAAACGGACTAAGTGCAAAACCTTGGTGCACTCTAATTTTAATAGGGAACTCTCCTGTCTTCCCAACACTAGTCTGTACACTAGTATTAACTCCATTATATATGTCCTTGATAATATTAATATATTTTTTGGAAACACCTTTCTTTGCTAAAGCCCACCAAAGTACATCTCTTGGCACTTTATCATACGCCTTCTCCAAATCAATAAAAACCATATTAAAATCTTTCTTTTTGTCCCGATATTTCGCGATGGTTTAAATGCTATTCATTAGCGAATTTATATATATATATATATATATATATATATATATATATATATATATATATATATATATATATATGGTCATGCTCTTATGAGAACTCAATTACATGAGAACCATGAGAACCAATGATAGCCATTGGATTAGACACAAATCAAGGGTTTAGATTACTTTTTTAGTTTAAAACTTCGGTGGCATTCTTGTAATTAGGTTGACAAACAAAGGAAAGGGCAAAATACCATGTGTGTTCCAGAATTTGCCACGTCATCACCCAAAATTTCCCTAAATTTTCAAAATTAAATATCTCATTAATTCTAAATCGAAAAAATAATCCGAGAACACTGATTTTTTTGTCTCGATGAGACGAATCAAACTACATCCCTGAAGATAGGGTTTTGAAAAAATAACATTGAATAACGTCAAATTTTTAAAAGATACGCTTTGATACAATAGGTGTTTGCCTATTGTATCTAACTGGATTGTTATGAACATTGTATTGGATACAAATGACTATTTAGCTATTGTATCTAACAGCAATGTATCAACATTAATGTTGGATACAATATGTGTTTGCGTATTGTATCTAACTGAATTGTTATGAACATTGCTATTGGATACAAATAGCTATTTAGCTATTGTATCTAACAGCAATGTGTCAATATTGCTGTTGGATACAATAGGCGTTTGCCTATTGTATCTAACTGAATTGTAATGAACAATGTATTGGATACGATAGCTATTTAGCTATTGTATCTATATAGCAATATGTCAACATTGATGTTGGATACAATAGGTGTTTTCTATTGTATCTAACTGTATTGATATGAATATCGCATTGCATACAACAGGGGAGTAGCTAGTGTATCCAATAATAATGTGTATGAAAATTGCTGTTGGATAAAAATAGTTATTTAGCTATTATATCTAACAGCAATGTGTCAACATTGTTGTTGGTTACAATAGGTGTTTGCCTATTGTATCTAACAGAATTATTATGAACATTGTATTGGATACAAATGGCTATTTAGCTATTGTATCTAACAGCAATGTGTCAACATTGCTGTTGGATACAATAGGTGTTTGCCTATTGTATCTAACAGAATTGTTATGAACATTGTATTGGATACAAATGGCTATTTAGCTATTGTATCTAACAGCAATGTGTTAACATTGCTGTTGGATACATTAGGTGTTTGCCTATTGTATCTAACTGAATTGTTATGAACATTGTATTGGATACAAATAGCTATTTAACTATTGTATCTAACAGCAATGTGTCAACATTGCTGTTGGATACAATAGGTGTTTGCCTATTGTATCTAACTGAATTGTTATGAACGTTGCTGTTGGATTCAAATAGCTATTTAGATATTGTATCTAACAACAATGTGTCAACATTGTTGTTGGATACAATAGGTGTTTGCCTATTATTTTATCTAACTGAATTGTTATGAACATTGATGTTGGATACAAATAGCTATTTAGCTATTGTATCTAACAGAAATGTGTCAACATTGCTGTTGGATACAATAGGTGTTTGCCTATTGTATCTAACTGAATTGTTATGAACATTGTATTTGATACAAAAAGCCATTTAGCTATTGTATCTAACAGCAATGTGTCAACATTGTATTGGATACAATAGTTGTTTGCCTATTGTATCCAACAACAATGTTGATACATTGTTGTTAGATACAATAGCTATTTATTGTATCTAACAGCAATGTATCAACATTGTTGTTGGATACAATAGGCAAACAACTATTGTATCCAACATCAATGTTGACACATTGCTGTTAGATACAATAGCTAAATAGCTATTTGTATCCAACAACAATGGTCATAACAATTCAGTTAGATACAATAGGCAAACTGTTGGGTATGCTTATTATAAACCACTCCTATTACCTAGATTTGATTGATCCCATAACCTAATTTTATCTTTTATGGACTTTAGGATATATTGTAAGAAGTGTTAAAACTTCATTTTTAGAATAGTCCACCTTGATAGTATAGGCTTTAGATTGATAGGCTGAAAATTTTCTAAGTCAGGAAAAATGAGGTAGGTCCATTGCCTACCGCATGTAACCTACCGCATGACCAAGGTGCCGCATTCTCTATGCTTGCCGCAGATAACCTTGCCGCATGGTTTCATCCTACCGCGTGAATCTCTACCGCATGGAACCATGGTTGAAGAAACTCAAGTTGGTTCAAACTTAACCATGGTCACACTTGTGTCTTTACCTTGGTTAGTTTTGAACGTTGCAAATTCAAATTTCAAATTTGAATACAACTGTCATCATAGTACAGTTGGACCACCATGACTCTGCAACAAAAGGACAACTCAGACTGAGCTCCAATTAGATTTCAACAGCTCATTGTCCTTCAACTTGGACCCCAAGTATTTCTAACGGCTAGTTTCTCCATCAAGGCTATAAATAAACCTTGAATTCTTCATTGAAGACAAGCTGAGATTCTAAGAGAGAAATTGCTGTTGAAATTCTTGGTGATTGAAGATCATACTCAAGATTTCCAGAATCCTTTGAATCTTCAAGCACTCAACCTTCAAGTCTTCAACAAATCTCCAGCAACCTTCAAGATCAAATCTCAAGCCTCTCACACAAGATTCATTAGGCTCTAAAATCATATAGATTTCAAAGAGCTCTTGATTCTTACACACACACTCACCCCGATTGATCAATCACATAGATTGAATCATTAGGGATACACTGGTCTAAGTCTAGGATTGTTCTTCATTGAAAATAGGAGTTAATTCAGTTCTTCATCTTTGTAATCTGTACTCAAGAGAATTAATACATCCTCCATTCAAAATCCAAGACTGACCATCTTGGTAAAGGACGTAGATCTTTTAACAGATCGAACCTTTCCAAATCATTGTGTCATTTACTTACTGCACTTTACCTTTCTGCAAATTTACTTATTGTTCATCTTTTTCATATTGCTCTTCACTTGTTCATTTTTTGTTTGTCTTTTAGTGTTTGATCTTTCAGATTTAAGAACAAGTGTGAATTGTGTTTGTTTGTCTACCTCATTGCCTAAGTTAAAATCTGACTAACTTATCATTTGCCAAAAATCTCTAAGACACAAATTTTCAATCTTTCAACCTACCTCACCTTAACCTACCGCACTACTACCTACCGCATATACATCTACCGCACTACCTACCGCAAAAACAAACCTACCGCATTGAACTTATCAAAACCAACTCTTAACTTGTTTCAACGAAAACTTCCGCTGTGCATTTTATACTTGACCGTGTGGTTTTTATCTACCGCAAAATTCAAGTGTAAGCATAAAGGTTGAATTTTGAAAAAGGGTTGAAATTTTAAATAGGCTATTCACCCCCCCCCCCTCTAGCCTCTTTTCATACCCTTGTTGTGTCTCTGGGACCAACAAGTGGTATCAGAGCAAACACCTTTATAAAACTTCTGTTTTTCAAGCTTAACAGCTTGGGTGCCGATTCAAAATGGCAAGTCAGAAAACTATGGCAACGGTTAACTTCACTCACGTTCCAGCGTTCGACGAAGATAATTTTGACGTATGGAAGCACAGCATTCTAACTCAGTTCTACTCCATGGACGAGCAACTTGGTGATTGTCTTACCATTGGACCATACTTCCCAATGAAAGCTAATCCGGATCCAGAAACCAATGGTGCAAATCCGACTATCAAGAAACCAAAGGCTGAATGGACCGATGAAGAGAAAAGACTGGTTGGAATGGATGTGAAAGCAAAAAGTATACTTCTAAGTAACTTGAGTACGTCACAGCGTCGACAGATCATGGAATGTTCTACTGCAAAAGAACTTTGGGATGCAATTGAAGATTACATCGAAGGAGATCAAGCTTGCAAGGAAAGAAAAAAGTTTGCAATTCAAAGAAGATTCAACAACTTTGCTAAGATCCCCGGTGAATCACTTAGAGCCACTTACGATCGTTATTGTGAGATCGTGAGTACTTATACAGCACTCGGAAAGAAGCTTACCAAGAAAGAAATTAATGTTAATTTTCTTGCCGCTCTTGGTTCACAATATCTACACAAAGGAAACACTCTTGAAGATACCAAGCTTCTAGACGACATGTCTCTTAGAAGCCTCTATGCCAACCTCAAGGTCTTTGATATCAAGCTTAACAACATTGCTGAAATGGAAGGAAAAACAAAGAGCTTATCGTTGGTTGCTCAAAAGGAAGAAGTGATCGAGGAAGAAGATCCAAAAATCTCCACATCAGATTTACTTGATATGGATGATGATGATTTTGCTATGTTCGTGAAAAGATTCCAAAAGTTCAGAAAGACAGTAAGACCCGGATCAACAAGCAAAGCTCCAACAAGGTTTTCAAGGAGCAGCCCTTCAAAGAAGAAAGAGAACTTCAACTTCTCCAAGAAGAAAGAAGATCTTGTTTGTTTTAATTGCAGGAAACCAGGTCACTTCGCATCAGAATGTCCAATTCCCAAGTATGAATATATGAAGAAGAAAAGTAACTTTACTCCAAGGTATTCAAAGCAAAAGGGAATGATGGCTGAAGAAGACTCTACCTCAAGAGAGTTAGCTACATGGATAGAGTCAGACTCTGATGAAAGTAATGAAGATTCTGAAGAAGGTCACATTTGTTTGGTCGTTCAGTCCGATGATGAGGATGATAATAAAAGTCGTCGCTCACCAAATGCCAAACCTAAACGGATAAGTTATACGGCCGATGAACTTGCTGAAAAAGGATTCCTAACTCCGGTTCAAAAGAATGGTGATCTTCTATTTTCAAGATGTGATGTTAGTGCAGCAAAGAAGGCTCTACTAAACCCCAAAGTGAAGGAAGTTCTGTCTACCACACCACACCTCAAGTCAAGTTTGATATTTCCCCCGATGAACAAGAAAAGATGTTTGCAAAAGCTGAACAGGTAATTAGTAAGTTTTCTGGCATGAAGGAAGCTTTAGCACTTTCAACTGAAGAAATTTCCCAGCTTAAGACGGAGAAATCTCTACTAAGATCTGAACTCACCCTCCTTAAGGAGCAGATCAAGAGCATGACTCCTCTTACTGATCGAAACCGTTTCTTAGAAGAACAAAATGCTATATTTAAAGTTAAAAATGATGAATTGGTCGCTGAAATAAATGACTTGAAAAGGATCACTAATGAGTGGACCAATTCTCGTGTCACTATGGAACAAATCTTAGAATCCCAAAAGCCTAGTGGTGTTAAGGAAGGCTTAGGATTTCAAACTAATGACAAATTTAAATGTGCATCTTGTTGTGAAAGAGATGAGAAATTTACCCAGTAGACTTTGGAAGGGTCGAAGGCTAAACATCATGTTTCAAAGGGTGTAGGACAAGAACCAAAGAAGAAACTAGAGTTCAACTATGTCTACCCTAAGAAACAAACTGGCAAGGCAAAGATGAAAGGTATTGCCATGGATGAACCTACCGCAGAGGCTTCCTCTAGCAAGGTAGATGGCGCTCCCTACCGCATCCTGCCGCGAGGTCAATCGACCGCACCAAGGAAGATGACGACCGCAAGGAAACCATCGACCGCAAGTGGCGGCAAGGCAGCAAAGTTCAAAAGGATGAATTTTGTTAAGGAGACCTCATCCATACCTGTAAATGATGTTGTGCTCAAGACTTCAACGAAGTTTGTTAAAACTCAGTTGGGTGGCTTCCACCATTGTTCCGTGTGTGATGGTTATGGTCATAAGGCTGCTGAATGTCTTTTGAGATTCACACCCAATCCCAGAAAGAGTAACCCTCCTTCTGTGAGGCAGGTGTGGGTCGTCAAAAGTTGCTAACCCTTTAGACCCAAAAGAATAAAAAGGGGACCTTGTTCTTAAATGTTTATTTTATAGGTTCTCTGCTTAATGGCTGGACTCTCCAAGGATAGATCAAGTTTATGGTATCTCGATAGTGGCTGTTCAAGGCACATGACCGGAGATATCAACTTATTGGAAGATGTCCGTGAAGAAAAAGGGCCATCAGTAACCTTCGGAGATAATAACAAAGGAAAGACTGTAGGATATGGAGTCATTCGTAAAGGAAAAATCACCATCCAAGAAGTCTCTCTAGTTATTGGACTACAACACAATCTACTCTCAATATCTCAGTTCTGCGACAAAGGATTGCAATGCCACTTCACTTTAAATTTCTGTCTCATCAAAGATGGCATATCCGGCGTCACTTTGCTCAAAGGGATTCGTAAGAAAAATGTTTATGTTGTTGATTTTAACTCATCTTGCATTTCTTCTAATCTCTGTTTTGTAGCAAAGAATGTTAGTGAGAATAGTTGGCTGTGGCATAAAAGACTAAGTCACTTAAACTTCAAGTATCTCTCCAAGATTGGTAGAGAAAATCTAGTTCGTGGTCTACCCAAAGTAGCTGATCACCACGATGAGAAGTGCACAGCATGTCAACTAGGCAAACAACCAAAATCGTCTTTCTCCAGCAAGACGACCCTTCAACTTCAGATGTTTGCAATTACTTCATATGGACCTATTTGGACCTGTTTCTACCGCAAGTATTGGAGGAAATAGATATTCCTTAGTTGTGGTAGATGATTATTTAAGATATACGTGGGTCGAAATGATGAGCTCCAAAGATGATTGTTATGACATTTTGACCGCACTCTTTAGACAGCTCCAAACACAAAAAGAAGATGACATCGTTAGTGTTCGATCCGACAACGGTACAGAATTCAAGAACAACGGTGTTGCTCAATACTGTGATGATCATGGTATTGACCACAACTTCTCTGCTGCTGGAGTTCCACAACAAAACGGTGTAGTGGAAAGAAAGAATAGAACGTTGATAGAGGCCGGAAAGACAATGATTGCTGAAGCAAAGCTACCTCAATACTTTTGGGCTGAAGCCGTCAACACAGCATGCTTCACTCAAAATAGATCCCTCATCAACAAGACCTACAACAAAACTCCTTATGAACTTTGGAGAGGAAGAACCCCCAACATAGCATACTTCAAGATATTTGGATGCAAATGCTTTATACTCTACAACGGTAAAGAACATCGAGGTAAATTTGCTCCTAAGGCCGATGAAGGTATATTTATTGGGTATGCTAAACACTCAAAAGCTTTTCGTGTATTTAATAAAACCACTCTTAAGATAGTTGAATCTGTCCATGTTACTTTTGATGAACATTCTCTTCTTGAGCCACATATGGCTCCAAATGTTGCTGATGATTTTGTTGAGATAAATGAGACAGGTACAACTCAACCACAAAATCAATCAACACAAGGAAACCCATCTACCTCAACTGCACCTCCATCTACCTCATATGAAGCACCAGAAGCTACCTCATCTGCTGCTACCTCAAATGGAGTTGAAGTTGAGACACCCATAAATATTGAAGAACCTATCCCTCAAATTACTTATGTTTGGGATGGCTCAAATGAAGTACCACTAGAAGACTTACAACCACCATCAACTCAACCAGACTTACCTCAAGAAGTTCGTGAGGTTAGAGATCACCCAATTCAGAATATCATTGGTGATTTGCATTCTGGTGTTAGAACAAGAAGATCAAACTATGATGCACTTACCGCATTCATATCTCAAGTTGAACCTAAGAAAGTTGATGAAGCACTCCAGGACTCAAGTTGGGTTGTTGCTATGCAAGAAGAGCTCAACCAATTTGAAAGATGCAAAGTTTGGACCTTAGTTCCAAGGCCACAAGATCAAGGAGTGATTGGTACAAAGTGGGTGTTCCGAAACAAGATGGACGAGAATGGAAGCATCACAAGGAATAAAGCAAGGTTGGTTGCACAAGGATATAGACAAGAAGAAGGCATTGATTATGATGAAACATTTGCCCCCGTTGCAAGACTCGAAGCTATAAGGATATTCTTAGCTTATGCCTCTTACAAAAGATTCAAGCTATATCAAATGGATGTGAAGAGTGCATTTCTCAACGGAGAACTTCAAGAAACCGTCTTTGTTGCTCAACCGCCCGGATTTGAAGATCCCAAATTTCCAAATCATGTCTACAAACTCCGTAAAGCTTTATATGGACTCAAACAAGCTCCACGTGCATGGTATGATACTCTATCTAAATTTCTCCTAGAGAAAGGCTTCAAGCGTGGTAAGATCGACACAACTTTATTCATTGCTAAATATAATGATCATACTTTACTTGTTCAAATATATGTAGATGATATTATTTTTGGTTCTACTAATGAATTGTTGTGTAAGCGTTTTGAGAAACTCATGAAAAGCAAATTTGAGATGAGCATGATGGGAGAATTGACATTCTTCCTTGGACTTCAAATTAAACAATGTGCTGAAGGCATCTTCCTCAACCAAGCAAAGTATACAAGAGATCTTATCAAGAAATTTGGACTTGAAAATGCAAAGGCATACGACACTCCTATGGCTACTGGTAACAAGCTAGATAAAGACTTGAAAGGTAAGAAGGTTGATCAAACCTTATATCGAGGTATGATTGGCTCTCTCCTATACTTAACTGCTAGTAGGCCAGATATCATGTTTAGTGTTTGCGTTTGTGCTCGTTATCAAGCTGATCCTCGAGAAGCACATCTTATTGCTGTTAAACGAATTATTCGATATCTATCTGGGACTATTAACCTTGGACTTTGGTACTCCAAAGATTCAACTTTTGATCTTATAGGTTACTCAGATGCAGATTACGCAGCATGTACCATTGACAGGAAAAGCACAAGTGGAACTTGTCATTTCCTTGGAAATCGACTAGTTTCATGGGCAAGCAAGAAACAAGCCTCAGTCTCTGTATCTACCACAGAAGCTGAATATATAGCTGCTGGAAGCTGCTGCTGCCAAGTGCTGTGGATGAAGCAACAATTGGTTGACTACGGAATCAAAGAAGAAAATTGTCCAATCTTTTGTGACAATACATCTACCATTGCTGTCTCCAACAACCCTGTCATGCATTCCAAGACCAAACACATTGATATCAAATACCACTTTCTCAAGGATCATGTTGAAAAAGGTAATATCCACCTAGAGTATGTGAGTACTGATGATCAAATTGCAGATATTCTCACCAAGGCTCTTGATTCCAAGAGATTTAGGTATCTAAGAGGAGAAATGGGTATGCTTGAACTCTAACTCAAACTTGTCCATATAATTTCTTGTACTAATGTTTGTCAAAAAGTTCAATATCAAGATAGGTACACGGCAGACCAACTCACGGTCAAGCATATAACACAAACCTCTAAACTCACTTGACCGCAACTCATGTCTGCCGCATCAACTATGCTGCCGCATAAAGTCTTGTCACCTCAGTAATGATCTCTCAAAAGACTAAATATGCTAATACCTCACCGACCGCACATGTCACGGTCGACATCTCAAGCTACCGCACATGTCACGGTCGATCTTCAAGTTACCGCACTCTAAGGCCCCAGGTAAGTCTTTCTAACTTAGAGATATCTAGGTTGCTTAGATCTAACCTACCTCAAGGGTATTAAGGTAACTTCCTCTTTTCCCTCGTTTTATTTAATTCAAATTTTTTTGAGCATTAAATTTTCATTTAATTTTTATTCCTTAAAACTATTTATGAGCCGTCATTGGCTATTGATTTGACACCTAGTAACCTTGCATTTAATTCGAATAGACAACCTAGGTCACCTCAGTACCTTTTGCAGAGTTAACCCTCCAACTTCCCATCATCTGACCTCTGCAAACCACCCTCCACCTCAAACCGTTCCACTTCCTTTTTATACTCCACCACTCTCTGCATTTCACTTTTTCAGAAAATCATCTCTCTCTCTAAAACCTCTCTCTAAAACCGTCGTTCATCTCACTCTCGATTCACCTCTATATAATGTCTAAACATCAATCCAAGAAATCTTCCAAGTCAACTGAATCCAGAGACGAGATTCCCAGTTCTATTCCATCTCAATCCACTCCTCCAGTCGTAGTTATGGTATGAATTTTTCGCTACTCGTCATTCTTGTTCTTGATGGATATTTCCCAAAAACTTCACATTTTCTGAGATTCAACTCACTTCTTACTTATATGTAGTTAGAATTTTGGGTTGATTGTTTATTCTTGGTTCTAGTTACTATATCTGTAGATTTCATAAGATTTCATCTAGGTTTGTTGAATTCGATTAAGCCAAATGGTTTTTGAATTTTCTGTATTCCAATACTTTCCCCTTTCAAATTTCTGAGTTTAATGTTGTTTGTTTCTTGAAATTGATATGATTGTGTGCTTTTATTTGCATTTCCGATTCTATCTATGGCATTTTCGTTGAGTTTCAGTCAATTTCTGGGTATCTGGGTTTAGTTCGACCTATGGTGTTCTTGGTGTTCCTCTTAGTGTTCTTCGTGTTCTTAATGAATTCACCTTTTTTATCCTTGTTAATTTACTTGCTTTTGAAATTTGTGTTTCTGCTCTATTCACATTTTGATCTTGTATGGGTCACACTTCAATGTTTGCGGTAATGTTGTTAACATCTCTACCTACCGCAACCTTTTGTTACCGTGCTTCACTTGACCGCACCATCATTGCCTTTCATTCTTGTCAAGTGACCGCACGACCTACCTCGTTTTCTAAACTTTAAATTTTGCCTTGTTTCAGGACTTAAACCATTTCATTCCTGGGATAGTCATAGACCATGCAGATCTCAAGAAGGATGCCATTGGCCGCAATATCTTGGGCCGCATGCACAAATCTGGAATTCTCCCTCTCTTTACCTTTGCTCAAGAATTTCATCTCCCCGCTTTTGTTGACGAATTCTTCAGTTCGGCTGTTGAAATGGAAAGTCCAGAAGAGCCTGCCGCACATCCTAAATTCCTTAAAGCCACTGTTATGGGAATCCAATTGGCCTTTGATGCTAGTGACATTGCCCATGCCGTGGGAATCAAGAAAAGCAAGGACTTTGATACAATTTCACGGCAGGAGACCCTTAGTCTGGCTAAGAAACTAGCAGGCACGGTAGACATTCTCAAAATCCAGCGTAAGGACGTTGGTGAAATAATGTACCATATTGGCCATCTGGTAGATCATGCCCTATTATGCAAGACTGGCAATCATGCCAACTTTAATCACACTCAATGGATGATCTCTGCTGCTATTTATCTTGGCAAGCGATTAGATTGGGGTCAAATCATGTATGATATCCTGCGAGCCAATATTCTCTCATATAAGGATGCGGCTGATGAAGGCGAGACCAAGTACCGCACGAACAGTAGGTTGATTTCCTACTTGATGAGTCACACAATCAGAATTAGGGAATTGTATGAGCAGAACAGGAATTATAAGGTTCCAATTCCTACCTCAAAAGACTTCTGCCGCAAATCTATGAAGACCAATTACCGTAGTAATTTTGGGGACGAAATGTACCGCTCTTATCTTTTAAGAGATCCCATTGAAGAATACATCCCTCCAAATACTCTAAACGAGGTCAAGCAAACCTTGGTGATCGCATGGTAAGTGATGTAGAGGCTGCCGAATTTGAACAAGACCGCAAGAATGCTGCCGCCATGAAGGCTCGTGAAAAGGGTAAGAATGTTGAACTCCCCTCTCCTCCAACTTCTGTTAAAGGCAAAGAGAAGGTTGGGGAACCGACAAGGAAGTCAAAACCAGTTTCCCAAGGCGTCAAGATTGCACCTACCGCACCTGTTCGTCCTGCCGCGCCAAAACCTCCAAAATCTAAGATCATTCCTACTGCTCCTCCAATGTCTCCTTCCCCATCCCCTGAACCTCAACCAAAATCCAAAGTATCTAAATCCCTCTCTTCCAAACCTGCCGCGCCAAAACAACCCTATGTTGTCCCTCACTCTACCGTGCCTTCCCTCAAATCCAAACCTTCTATATCCCTCAAATCAGCACCAAGTCAGGGGGAGTCGTTTGTCAAAAAAAGATCTCATACCCCTAGCCCAGTCAAAGTCTCCAAAAAGGCTAAAGTGGCTAAGCAACCTTCACCTGAGGTAATCTCCCCAACCCTTTCATCTGATGAAGAAATATTGGTTGCCCCTCCCAAAATTTCAAAGAATTTTGTTCTGGATGCCCAAGAGGCTGATATGGAAGAAGTGAGTGGCTCTGAGAATGAGGATGATGCTGCCGCAGAAGAGGATGAGCAGTCTGAGGATGCCACTGAAAGTGAAACAGAGGAACAGGCTGTTGAGAAGCCCATTGATAAGGGATTGGTTGATGAGAGTTCTGAGGAAGAACATGGAGATTCTGCCGCAAGTGACAAGTCTGCCGCAGAAAAAGATATGGATGTTGAGAATGTTGAAGATATTGCTCCTGAAAAGATGGGTTCTTTTGTTGTTGTTGAAGATATTGGTGATGATGAGACAATGTCACCAAGGGATAATGTTTCTGAGCAACATGTTGAAGTTCCTCCTACCGTGCCTCCTGTCCCTACCGCACCAGCTCCATCGACCGCACCACCTGCTCTTGAGTCAAATCAATCTATTTCTGAACTGCTTGCCGCAGTCAAGCTTCTTACTCAGATGCAGGCAGACACTCAATCCGCATTGAAGCTGAAGACTGATCAAGCCGCATTGAAGCGAGATGTTGCCGCACTTCCCTCCGAAATGATTTCGACCATTAAGGGGGAGAGTGTTGTGATAACAAAGGTTGTTAAGGACATCATGCAAGGAACAACTAGCAGCTCTACCGCACCTCCTGCCGCAGATCCTGCTCTCACTTATGCCGCACTCAGAGAGGCCCTTCATAAGCAAACTAATTACATCAGTACAAGTGTTGTCAATGGTGTTGAAGGTGCGAGCAAAGAATTGTCAAAAGCTATGAATTCTGATAAACTTGAAGTCAAGGATGAGCTGGGCAAAGAGCTGAAGAAGTTGAAATCTTCTCTAAAGGAGGAAATAATGGTTCAAACAAATACCGCACTTCTTACGGTTGCTGAAAAGTTTACTCCCAAGATTGCCGCGATGACTGAAGCAATGAAGGTTCAAACCAACCGTATCGAGATCAACAACGTCAGAATTGAAGGACAATCTACCAAGATTGACCTCCTATCCAACCGCATCAATACGGTAATGAACAGGCTAAATCGACAAGGCGTGATTCAAGCCGCGCAGGAAGCTTTTCAAACTCCTGAAGCAGGTCACGGCAAATGTTCAAGCTCACGGTGAAGAGGAAGAAGAAGATGGAATCACTGCTCCTGTTATGATTCCAGGATTGAATATCCCTGCCTACCGCTTTCCTCTTACCGCAAAATTCATTGAAGACCTCATTGATGTTGACCGCATTTGATCTGACCGCATGTGGTCATGAAAACTTGATGTTTAAAACAATCTTACTTTTATGTTTTTATTCTGGGTTTGTAAAAGCATATTTCTCTTTTGTAATCCTTATACTCCTGCTGCATTAATGATTATTACTTGGAGTATGTTATTGTGTTTGATGCATTTCCATTCCTCAGTATTCACTTATTTGAAATGTTTCAAATATTATTTCTATCTTCTAGGATTAGTAAGTTGTTTTTTCTTTTTAGGACGATAGAAATCTATGACATTGGCTTAGAGTGTGCATTGACTTGGGACATGATATTTAATAAAATATTTTTTCTTGAAAACATGTTTTTACCAAGTACAATGAATTAGCCTTTGTTATAGTAGGTAATGGTCTCAATCAAATAGGGGGAGATTGTTGGGTATGCTTATTATAAACCACTCCTATTACCTAGATTTGATTGATCCCATAACCTAATTTTATCTTTTATGGACTTTAGGATATATTGTAAGAAGTGTTAAAACTTCATTTTAGAATAGTCCACCTTGATAGTATAGGCTTTAGATTGATAGGCTGAAAATTTTCTAAGTCTGGAAAAATGAGGTAGGTCCATTGCCTACCGCATGTAACCTACCGCATGACCAAGGTGCCGCATTCTCTATGCTTGCCGCAGATAACCTTGCCGCATGGTTTCATCCTACCGCGTGAATCTCTACCGCATGGAACCATGGTTGAAGAAACTCAAGTTGGTTCAAACTTAACCATGGTCACATTTGTCTTTACCTTGGTTAGTTTTGAACGTTGCAAATTCAAATTTCAAATTTGAATACAACTGTCATCATAGTACAGTTGGACCACCATGACTCTGCAACAAAAGGACAACTCAGACTGAGCTCCAATTAGACTTCAACAGCTCATTGTCCTTCAACTTGGACCCCAAGTATTTCTAACGGCTAGTTTCTCCATCAAGGCTATAAATAAACCTTGAATTCTTCATTGAAGATAAGCTGAGATTCTAAGAGAGAAATTGCTGTTGAAATTCTTGGTGATTGAAGATCATACTCAAGATTTCCAGAATCCTTTGAATCTTCAAGCACTCAACCTTCAAGTCTTCAACAAATCTCCAGCAACCTTCAAGATCAAATCTCAAGCCTCTCAACACAAGATTCATTAGGCTCTAAAATCATATAGATTTCAAAGAGCTCTTGATTCTTACACACACACTCACCCCGATTGATCAATCACATAGATTGAATCATTAGGGATACACTGGTCTAAGTCTAGGATTGTTCTTCATAGAAAATAGGAGTTAATTCAGTTCTTCATCTTTGTAATCTGTACTCAAGAGAATTAATACATCCTCCATTCAAAATCCAAGACTGACCATCTTGGTAAAGGACGTAGATCTTTTAACAGATCGAACCTTTCCAAATCACTGTGTCATTTACTTACTGCACTTTACCTTTCTGCAAATTTATTTATTGTTTATCTTGTTCATATTGTTCTTCACTTGTTCATATTAATCTTGTTTGTCTTTTAGTGTTTGATCTTTCAGATTTAAGAACAAGTGTGAATTGTGTTTGTTTGTCTACCTCATTGCCTAAGTTAAAATCTGACTAACTTATCATTTGCCAAAAATCTCTAAGACACAAATTTTCAATCTTTCAACCTACCTCACCTTAACCTACCGCATTACTACCTACCGCATATACATCTACCGCACTACCTACCGCAAAAACAAACCTACCGCATTGAACTTATCAAAACCAACTCTTAACTTGTTTCAACGAAAACTTCCGCTGTGCATTTTATACTTGACCGTGTGGTTTTTATCTACCGCAAAACTCAAGTGTAAGCATAAAGGTTGAATTTTGAAAAAGGGTTGAAATTTTAAATAGGCTATTCACCCCCCCCCTCTAGCCTCTTTTCATACCCTTGTTGTGTCTCTGGGACCAACAGATAGAAACAACAGTTTAACACATTCAAAATGATATATGATTTTTAGTTTTGAAATGTGTTTAAACCAAGTTTAAACTTAATGCATGAAAGTATGAAACAATTCAATATGATGCATATGAATTTAAACAATATTCATTGTTCTACAAACAAGGAGTTTGAGTGAACAAGGTTTGATAATAAGTGATGCATTGTTCTCATTAAAACTTGGGGTGTAAGAGTTACAAATTACAAGTTTCGAATAGAACAAAAGCAAAAAGGTGCTAAAACAAGTAAGCACAAAATCACTAACACAAAAGAGTTGATTCTATTACAAAAAGGTTCTAATAACATAATAAAAAAATAGAAACTAAGGGTTGGGAGGCGCATCATCTTCCTTCAATCCTTCAATGATCTCAGAAACAGAGCGCTGAATCTGTTTAGCGAGCTGATGACTACGGTTCGCTAAGCCCTGAGTGTCAGTGACACTGGAGTGAGTGGCAGTGATACCGTCTCTAATGTAACTCAGGTAATTCACATTGATGTTTTGGTATTCATCAATGGAGCGCTGAGTGATTTGCTGCTGCTGTGAAATATTTTCTTCTAAGATTTGAATGTGAGCTTCAATGGCATTTTGAGCCGTGATAATATCAGAAGAAATATGATCGGCGCGTCTGTCAGAGCTTGAGTGAGCAGCAGTGAAGTGAGTAACGACCAATTCTTTCAAGACATCCAACTTTGATACTAGCACGTTCATGTTGGATTGAGATGCAGCAGACTGAGGTATGAAAGTAGGCGCAGAAGTGGTGGTTTGCGCCTGATCAGTATGAGGTTGAACCTGAGTCTGCGCCGGAGGAGGAGAAGGAGCAGAAAGTTTGTCCTTGAGAGAGTTCATCTCCCCCTTAATGGCAGCGATCTCTTCAGATTGATTAGTGAGTAAGGAAGTAAGAAGCTCAAATTGAGACTTTATTTGTGTCTGTACTTGCTCTAAATTTGCTTGCCCCTGCTGTAAAGAATGAAGAATGGAGAGTACCTCGCTCAAATCGGGAGCAGATGGAGGAGGCGCAGGGGTAGATAGGGGCGCATTATCTTGAAGGGGCGCAATAGGAGATGGAGGCGCAAGAGGAGGTGAATGAGTAGGAGACTCAAATTCATCTTCAGTTTCAACATCAACAGTTTCAACAACAACTGTTTCAACAACAACTGTTTCAACATCGATATCTGGTCCAGAAGGAGGAGGAGGCGCAACTGGAGAAGGAGTGCGCTGAGGGATGGTCTCTTGCTCCCCCTGAACTGGTTCCTCTATATCTGAAACATCATCGCCAAAAAAATCAGAGAGGAGTTGTACCCTTGACACTTTGGTCGGTTGAAATTTGAACGGAGGCGCACGGGGAGCAGGGGCGCGTTGAGTAGGCGCGCGCTGGGTAGGCGCGGGAACAGAAGGCCTTTCCTCAATATCCACACTAGATCCAGCGCCTTTCATGCGCTCTAGCTTCTCTGACTCAGCAGCTTGTTTGGCTTGAAAATCTTCATCTCTTTTTCTTTGAGCCTCAAGTCTGCTGGCTTCCTGCGCTAGCCTTAGATCACGCTCTTCATCAGATTCATAGCTGGTACGTTTGATAGGCGCACGAGGAGGGTCATCAACCACCCGTTTTCCTTTGCTTTTCTCTGCACCTGGCAAGGGATCAGCGCTTTGTCTAGCGCTTGCCTTCACTGCGCTTTTTATTAATGGTGCGCTTTTAAGAGCTGGCGCATCGTCTGACTCTGTGTCTTCATCAACTAAGCCTTCAATAGATTTGATTTGAATTCCTTTGGCACGCTTCGTAGGCTTCTTTCTGCGCTTCTTGAGGTCCAAATTCGCTTTTCCAAACGTTGGAACATTATTGATCTTATACTCAGGATTCTCATTCAAAAACTTAACTAACTCAGGGTAAGTTAGAAAAAGTTTTGTGAGAAGAAGGCAGTGAGAGCGGAATCGGGTCTTTCCATCACTCTTGTTCTTCACAAATTTATCAATCTGCTCACGCAACGTCTTGAACAGAATGTGAGGCCAGTGAAGCTTCTCCTTGGCCATGATGGCAGCTGTGTATTCCCATTGTTCCACCGTGAATCGGTTCACGTTCCCAGTTTTGAAAACAATTGAAGTTCCCACCAAGTGCGCAATGTGAGTCAAGAGTTCTCCACCATCTCGAATTTCAGTGTTTTTGATATTATTTTGAAGAGTGGGAATATTCAGAAGTGAAGCAGCCATCCTGTTCTGATCATCAATAGAGTAAGTCATTGGACGCCCAATAATGCGATCTTCACCCGTAGATGGAAAACCAAGTAAGTGTCGAATCACAGATGAGGAAATATGGACGTCAACATTTTGAACGAGAGCCTCAATCCGGTAGTGAGTGCGCCCATTTACATCAATTTCCACTAGAACAGCAGTGGAAAAGAACTCATCCACGAGGAGCGCAGAATAGAAAGTTTGGTCCATGGTGAATAAAGGGAGCAGACCAGCTATGCGCAGGGTCTCTATGATTTCTCTTCCAATCACTTCACCAGATAACTCTAATAGATCAAGAGTTTCTTCTAATTTGAAATTTGCAAGGTCCTGAAAAACAAGATAATTGATGTTAGAAGTGACAAAGGCGCATAGAAACATAAAATGATCAAAGTAACATAGGCGCATAAAGAATAGATAGGCGCATAATTGAATCAGGCGCACAAAATTAGAGATTCAAGGCGCAAGATTGAATTAGGCGCATGAAATATTAAAGGCGCATAGAGTTACAAGGCGCATATTATGGTTCTATGTGAATACTAAGGAAAAATTAAAACAATGAAATTTGACTAAGTACAAAGTTAGGCGCATAAGGTTTTAGGCGCAGAATAATTTAAGCGCATATACAAGGAGAGGCGCAGAAAGCATTCAGGCGCATAAAAAATAGGCGCATAAAGAAGTACATAGGCGCATATCGTATAAAAATTTTTACTTAGCAAAAACAAAACAACAAGTATTCAAATGAAAGAAATGAAAATCAAAAAGTTCAAATTTTCGAAAACAAGATAGAAAATTTTTAGAGACCAAAACATGCAAGAATGACGAAGAACACGAAGAACGACCCTTGAATGCTCGAAGAACACCAAGAACACGAAAATCATGAAACTTCACCAAACTAGACAAATAATATATCAAAATGACCGCATGATAACAAGGAATCTAAATATGTAAACAAAAACATGAACAAATCAATAATGAAAGCATAATGAACAAAAGAAGAACCGAAAAATTTGAAAAGTTTTGAAACCAAAAATTCAGATTTGCAATTGTAGACACCCCGCCTTGGACCTCTCACCCCGATTGCATACAAAGTATTTTTATTTAACTTATTTTCATTAATTTCTGTTACTTCGGTTAAGTTCCTAACTGATTCCGTTAGTTTTGGACTAAACTGCATAACAGAGTTAACTTTTAGGGTCATTCTGTCATTTTTCATCCGCGGGCGCTTCCGGCACTGCCAGTGAGCCGCGCGCGCGTCCCGCCCCAAAAGCCAGACCCGCGCGCTTCCCACTTTGGCAGTAACGGATTGCACCTTATTTCCCTCCCTTTTCTTATTTACAAACATCTTTTCTTAATCACAAAAACCATCTTTTTACATCCACATTCATTCCCCCTTTTCTCATTAACTCCCAATCCCAAATTCTAAGCCTTTTCCCAAAAACTAATATTTCTTTCACTTATTATTTGATTTCTTTTATTTCATTTATTTTTCTTTTATTCATTTATCTTATTTGTGATTGGTCCATTCCATTTCACATGGATGACCAATTTCCCTCCATCATTTCCCTCTCTTTTTTACCTATAAAAACCATCATCTTCTACCTTGGAAAGAGGACTTCTTTTTTGGACTCCAACCTTGATTCACCAACTACATTATACACAAATTCTCCCAACAAGAGTTCTTAGTAACAAGACTCTACACAAATTGTTCTACAACAATTTCATTACAACAACAACACTTTCAAGTCAAGGTTCCAAGTTCTCTTTCTCAAGGTACAACTCCATTTTCTTCCTTTGTTTTCTTCTTCTTGATGTATGCAATCCCCATTAATGGGACATGACCAACATGACTACTTCACATATTGAAGTTAGTTAAGGTTATCTTCCTACATTTTAATCTTAACTTTAATTCACCATGTTAATTTCTCTTCATCTCTTAATGTAATTCTTTAACATTACTTGTTAGCACATTTCTATTTAATTAATTGAAGGACATGTAAATATTAGAACACCAATAGTAGCAAGACCCGCGTAAGCGGGGCGGAGTGGGTGTTTAAGTACTTCCCACTCCGTCACCTAACCCCCGAACCCTTCTCTCCCGAATCTCAGGTTTTGTACATAAATTAGGCTATTTTTAGGTTTTTCTTATGTTCCTTTAAAAACATAGGTGGCGACTCTAAACAATCTAAAACAAGTTAGACATCCTAGGATAATTCACCGCTCTAGCCAAGCCGTGGTTCCCCGGGGTATCTACAGTGGCGACTCCGCTGGGGAAGATTTAGAGGGTTAAACTTCCGTTTTCATTTTTGGTGTTCTTTTATTCTGTTTTCTGGGCATTCTGGTAAAAAGGGTAGGAAGCGCGCGCCTCCGGCCTTCTTGGCCTAAAGCGCGCGCGTCCGACCCTTATTACCAGAATCGCCCGCCTCCTTTCTTGTCCTTCAATTCCATGTTTCTGTGCTAACAAATTCTGCAGGGGAAAGTTTTCTTAATTAAGGGTCAAGGCAATCCCTTGAACCCACTGATTTGCAGGTTCTCACCCAGAAGCGGGCGCCTCTGCCCTGCTTCCTCTCACGCGCGCGCCTTTTGCATATGCAACCCAATGCGCGCGCTTCTGGGCGCATTCTCGGAACAGAACAGTGCACAGAAACAGAACAGAATGACAGTGTGTGGGCACCGGGCCTGCATACAATTTCTTTTACTTTCTGTTTATTTTTATCGGTCACACGGGTGATTCGAAAGTTGTAATTATGTGCTTATTTGTTTTTTTTATTTATTTCTTTTGAAAAAAAAAAAAAATGTTTTGTCACATGTTAGACCTCACACTACATGCACATATTCTTATCAACTGCTCACTATCGAGTCGCACAAGTCCAACCCCAAACCCGTCGAGGCCCGTCCTAGAAAGTTTCAAGCTCCACTCGACCTTGGCTCTTTCGAAGCGGTAAACCTCAGCCCGTGGCGTAGTTCATGACTAGATGCCGGGGGTGACCTTTGAGCCTCATATTCAAGCCGAGCACAAACCACACAATTCTAGTTTAGGGTCTAACACTCCGTGACTCAAGTCGGTTTCCATGTACCGAGATTTACCTAAACTAATGTCTTCAAATCATACATGCCAACTTGTTGCAATGGACGAAATAAAACTCCGTCCCCAAAAGTGGTTATTTTGGACGAAAATAAAAAATCCGTCCCCGCATGTATGATTTACTACATTAATTTAGTTTAATCCCGTCACATGTAGGTATCACAAGCGTGGTGGAATCCGATGAGTATATGGGACCGCGAGAAGGTCTATATACTAGTGTGACGATTCCACTATTTTTTTCTAGAAACCCCAAAAAGGACTCCGTCCTTCCGACTTTGTAAAAAAAAAAAAAAAAAAAAAAAAAGGAGTCATTTTTCTTTATGTGGTTGAGTCTTTTCTTGTTTGTGGGTGAAATCATTTTACTCAAAAGGTGTTTGTGGGGCCATCCTAAGATCGACCGTGTTCTCTCAATAGGTCCAATGGCTTCAAACGGCAACGACAACGGCATTCCCGTGTCCAACGAAGGGTTATTCCGCATGGTGGAAGCATTGAAAGAGCAAGTTGATACACTAGCCGAGAATGTCCGCCGCAAGGATGATTTATGGCTTACGAGAATGTGAAAATGGCCCACAAGAAAGAAGTTGCTAAACTCAAGAACCAATTGAAAGGGCTCACGGGTGAAAGAAAGGTCCAAAGCATTGATACCGGTTTGGTCAACACTCTCATGTCCTACATTGACCAAAGGCTTAGTGGGTTAAATTTGCACAAGGGCCCAAACACCGATCCTCATCAAGCTTCTCTCCCCATGAACACAATGGAGGCTCTTCCCGAAAAGTTCAAGATGCCCGATATTGGCAAGTTCAACGGCAACTCTTGCCCCAACGCTCATGTCGACTCCTACATTTGGGCCATGCTACCAAAGAAAGTGTCTCCTCAAATAATGTCACAATGCTTCCCGCTTACTCTCGAGGGGGTCGCATAAGATTGGTATATGGGTCTTCCAGTTTCCACCCGCCTCAATTGGGATGCCGCTATGCTTGCCTTCAAGTCACAATATCAAGGCAACTCCATATTCCGCCCCACCAAGAAGGAATTGGAGAGCACCGTGCAAATGGGTAATGAATCATTTGGGGACTTCTATTGTCGTTGGAATGACAAGCTAGCCGAGATGGTTGATAGGCCTTTCAAGAAGGAACAAATGGACATCTTCTTGAAGTGTTTGAAAATGGACTACCGCACTCATCTTAGTGGGGTTTTTCACTCCGATTTTTCAAGCATGTATGATGCGGGGGTTAGAATTGACTATTTGCTCCGAGAAGTGGCCGAGTCCTCCTATGACACAAGCTTCAACGACAAAGGTTTCCCAAACAATGACATGGAAGAATGTAGTGACATGGAAGACTACAACGACAATGAGGACTACAACGACATGGGGGATGACGACAACAATCTCCGTTTCTCTTTCTCTACCTAGAAATAGGATAAAAAAAAAGGAGTCAAAAGTCCTCTAATGTGTGCATTAATGTTTTCTCTCGTCCAATGATAAATTTTGAGTCAATCATTAAATAAAAGTCGTTCTTGTCCTCATACACTCTTCCAAGTTGTTCAATTAATTCTTGGCAAAATGATGAAAAAATGTCTAAACAAGTTTTGGAATGAAGGCCATCGCTTGAACGCCTAGGGGCTAAACATCGACGACGGCATCAACAACGAAGACGTCAACAATGACGAAATCAAGACAAAGAAAGGTGGAGCAACAATCATGAAGAAAAGTTTTCAAAAGGGGATTAAAAAAAAAAAAAAAAGCTCGCTAGGTTGAAATCATCAAATCAACCTAGGCAAAAGTTAGAGCACAAAAAAAAAAAAAAAAAAAAAAAAAAATCCCCCTCAATCAAAGAAGATCAACATCATCATCCACCAATAAAGGACGAAGCTACGAAGCAACAATTCCATCACGAAGAATGGAGAATCCACAAGAACTACGGTGACCTGAGCCTCTACACTGGAGGAACGTAGGCAACCTTCGGGTCCGGTCTCATGCAAGAAAAGAAGATATGTTTAGCCCTAGCGCGTTATGGTGATCGGCCTTCATCTCGAACTTGTCAAGACATCTTTGTACGATTCATTTGCCAAAGAATTAATCACCAAAAAGATTGAACAACTTTCTCAGATTTGAAATCATTTCGCGCTCCTTGTCGAGTCTAGGGACTTCTATTCTTTCTGCATACTCCCAATTCCTTGTAATCAAATTGGGGCTTTCCTTCTCTTCTCTCTTAATGACTCACTTTCCTTCGTGAGTCATTCAATTCAATTAAAAAAAAAATACATGTCAATACTAGGGACACTTCCCTAGTCGAGTCAATGTCACTCATCTTTAGTGACAAAAGGTTTTCACCGCAAAATCACATGTCTCTCATCCTCAGCTAGAGTCAATGCACACTTCCTCATTAATCGAGTCAAAAATGAAGACGCAAAAGAGATGCCCGCTAGATTGAAAACCCGAAAAGGGCGGTCTAGGCAAAAAACAGGGTGCGTCATAAAAAAAATGATGAGAGAGTGAGAGAGAGAAGGGAAAGAGAAATGGAGATCCCCGGCCTCTAAAGAAGACAAGTTCTACATTGAATCTCCTCAGCAAGTCAATTCCCCACCGAGTCAACTTTGGGATTGCAAAAGGCTCGACAAGATATAGCACCATCAATGGTTGTCTTGGGTTATCGGCATCATTCTCCAGCACTGTGCATTTTTGGGTTCATGAAAAGAAGGCCCGTGGTAACCAAGATCCATCCGAGAACAAGCCCATCATAAAAGGGCACGAGATTGCACAAATAATCCCTAGCTAGTCAATTGGCTTGGGCAGCAAATAGCAACAACATGTGTCTCAGTTTTCAAGGCTTCTTCAAGTATGTGCTTCTAAAGTACGCCGAAAGGCTCCCAAGAAATGGAGTAGCTCTTGCCATGTCCTCTCATGTTTGTTCCCTCGCACGAGGATGAGTCACTCTTGCTTTGCTCAACAAATGGTGACGCCCTAGGGGCTATGTGACTCAAGGACAAGGACTTCTTTTGCTTCACTTGACAATCAATACGCCCTAGACGCTATGTTCGAGAAAGATGTGTGAGACTGTGTAGACACCCCGCCTTGGACCTCTCACCCCGATTGCATACAAAGTATTTTTATTTAACTTATTTTCATTAATTTCTGTTACTTCGGTTAAGTTCCTAACTGATTCCGTTAGTTTTGGACTAAACTGCATAACAGAGTTAACTTTTAGGGTCATTCTGTCATTCTGTCCTTCTCTACCGCGGGCGCTTCCGGAACTGTTAACGGGCTGCGCGCGCGTCCCGCCCCTAAAGCCGGACCCGCGCGCCTCCCATTATGGCAGTAACGGATTGCACCTTATTTCCCTCCATTTTCTTATTTACAAACATCTTTTCTTGATCACAAAAACCATCTTTTTACATCCACATTCATCCCCCCTTTTCTCATTAACTCCCAATCCCACACTTCTAGCCTTTTCATTAAAACAAAATATTTCCTTTTTATTTTATTTGATTTTCTTTTATTTCTTTTATTTATTATTTTATTTATCTTATTTTTGATTGGTCAATTCCATCTCACATGGATGATCATCTTTTCCCTCCATCATTTCCCTCTCTTTTTACCTATAAAAACCATCATCTTCTACCTTGGAAAGGGACCTCATTTTTTAGACTTGGAACTTTCTCTCTACACAAATTCTATATCATTTTTCCTACACAAATTCTCCCAACAAGAGTTTTACGCAACGAAACTCTACACAAATCTCTACACAACAACATCATTTTCAAGTCCAAGTTTGAAGTCTTCTTTCTAAAGGTACAAGTCTTTTTTTTTTTATTCTATTCATGTTCTAGTCAATGTATGCAATCCCCATTAATGGGACATGACCAACATGACTACTTCACATATTGAAGTTAGTTAAGGTTATCTCCCTACATTTTAATCTCAACTTTAATTCACCATGTTAATTTCTCTTCATCTCTTAATGTAATTCTTTAACATTACTTGGCACATGTAATCTTTATCATCAACTAAATAAAACAATTCTATTTTATTTCCCCTTTATTTCCTCTTTTCTTCTCATCACAATTGTTAGCACATTTCTATTTAATTAATTGAAGGACATGTAAATATTAGAACACCAATAGTAGCAAGACCCGCGTAAGCGGGGCGGAGTGGGTGTTTAAGTACTTCCCACTCCGTCACCTAACCCCCGAACCCTTCTCTCCCGAATCTCTGGTTTTGTACATAAATTAGGCTATTTCTAGGTTTTTCTTATGTTCTTTTAAAAACATAGGTGGCGACTCTAAACAATCTAAAAACAAGTTAGACATCCTAGGATAATTCACCGCTCTAGCCAAGCCGTGGCTCCCCGGGTATCTACAGTGGCGACTCCGCTGGGGAATATAGAGGGTTAAACTTGCGTTTTCATTTTGGTGTTCTTTTATTCTGTTTTCTGGGCATTCTGGTAAAAAGGGTAGGAAGCGCGCGCCTCCGGCCTTCTTGGCCTAAAGCGCGCGCGTCCGACCCTTATTACCAGAATCGCCCGCCTCCTTTCTTGTCCTTCAATTCCATGTTTCTGTGCTAACAAATTCTGCAGGGGAAAGTTTTCTTAATTAAGGGTCAAGGCAATCCCTTGAACCCGCTGATTTACAGGTTGTCACCCAGATGCGGGCGCCTCTGCCCCTCTTTGGCTAACGCGCGCGCCTCCCGAGTAGGCATCCTAATGCGCGCGCTTCTGGGCATTTTCCAGAAACAGAACACTGCACAGAACAGAGTGGTTTTGACAGTGTGTGGGCACCAGGGCCTGCACAAAACAGTTTTTACTTTCTGTTTATTTTTATCGGTCACACGGGTGATTCGAAAGTTGTAATTATGTGATTATTTGTTTTTTTTTATTTCTTTTGAAAAAAAAAAATATTTTGTCACTTGTTAGACCTCACACTACTCGCACAATTCCTATCAATTGCTCACAATCGAGTCGCACAAGTCCAACCCCAAACCCGTCGAGGCCCGTCCTAGGAAGTTTCAAGCTCCACCCGACCTTGACACTTCCGAAGCGGTAAACCTCAGCCCGTGGCGTAGTTCACGACTACATGCCGGGGGTGACCTTTAAGCCTCATATTCAAGCCGAGCACAAACCACACAATTCTAGTTTAAGGTCTAACACTCCGTGACTCAAGTCGGTTTTCATGTACCGAGATTTCCCTAAACTATGTCTTCAAATCATACATGCCAACTTGTTGCAATGGACGAAATAAAACTCCGTCCCCAAAGTGGCTATCTTGGACGAAAATAAAAAATCCGTCCCCGCATGTATGATTTACTACATTAATTTAGTTTAATCCCGTCACATGTAGGTATCACAAGCGTGGTGGAATCCGATGAGTATATAGGACCGCGAGAAGGTCTATATACTAGTGTGACGATTCCGCTATTTTTTCTAGAAACCCCAAAAAGGACTCCGTCCTTCCGACTTTGTAAATAAATAAAAAAGTCATTTTTCTCTATGTGGTTGAGTATTTTTCCTTGTTTGTGGGTTTAATCATATTACTCAAAAGGTGTTTTGGGCCAACCTAAGATCAACCGTGTTCTTTCAATAGGTCCAATGGCTTCCAACGGCAACAACACAATGGTGGGTACTTCTCCGTGTCCAACGAAAGACTCTTCAACATAATAAGAGCCATGGGGGAACAATGGATATGATTTGTCGAGGATGCCCGCCGTAAAGACATTCGTGGCAAGCCCGTTTTGATCTCGAGAGGAAGATTCACAAGGAAGAGGTTTCCGAGCTCAAGCCCGTTTACAAGAGCTCACCAACAACAAGGCAAAGTTTAAGGGTAAGCATGCTCAAGTGGCCCGTCCCTCAAAAGCTACAAAGGTACCGCCAACAACCGAGTTTTCACTCCTCTCCTAGGAGTAACCCAAGCCGAGCATTTGAAACTTTGGTGGCAAGTGGAAAGGTCAAGTCTTTAGAGGGGTACAAGCCGAAGACGATACCGAAGAATCATGCACATGGTGAATGGTGCGGCTACCACAAGCATAGTGGCCATACTACCGAAGGGTGCTTCCTTCTCCGAAACATCATCCAAGATTTGTTCGACAACGGTGAATTTACTGTGGGTGAAGAGCACCTTTAGAGAGTGCCAACATGCAAGAACTCATCAAAGAAGAATGATTTGGTTTCGAAATGGGGCTTCTACAAGAAATCATGCCACAAGGAGACTACAACGACAATGGGGACTACAACACAATCTCCGTTTCTCTTTCTCTACCTAGTAGTAGGAAAAAAAAAAAAAAAAAAGAGTCAAAAGTCCTCTTTTGTGTGATTAATGTTTTCTCTCGTCCCATGTTAAGTGTCGAGTCTTCTTATCAAATAAAAGTCGTTCTTGTCCTTATACACTCTTCCAGTTGTTCGATCTAATTCTTGGCAAAATGATGAAAAAATGTCTAAACAAGTTTTAGAACAAGGCCATCACTTGAACGCCTAGGGGCTAAACATCGACGCCAACATCAACGACGAAGCAAGACAACAAAGTGGAGCAACAATCATGAAGAAGTCAAGCAAAGTTTTCAAAGGGGGATTAAAAAAAAAAAAAAAAAAAAAAAAGAGCTCGCTAGGTTGAAACCATCAATCAACATAGGCAAAAGTTAGAGCACACAAAAAAAAGAAAAAAAAAAAAAATCACCCTCAATCAAAGAAGTTCACATCAGGATCATCATCATCATCCACCAACGAAGGACGAAGCAACAATTCATCACGAAGAATGGAGAATCCACAAGACCTACGGTGACCAGAGCCTCTACACTGGAGAACGTAGGCAACCTTCGGGTTCGGTCTCATGCAAGAAAGAAGAAATGTTTAGCCCTAGCGCGTTATGGTGATCGGCCTTCATCTCGAACTTGTCAAGACATCTTTGTACGATTCATTTGCCATGAATTAATCACCAAAATATGAACAACTTTCTTAGATTTGGAACCATTTCGCGTTTCTTGTCGAGTCTAGGGACTTCTATTCTTCTGCATACTCCCAATTTCTTGCAATCAAATTGGGGCTTCCCTTCTCTTCTTTCTTAATGACTCACTTGTGTTCACGAGTCATTCAAGTCAATAAAAAAAAATACATGTCAATACTAGGGACACTTCCCTAGTCGAGTCAATGTCACTCAACTTTAGTGACAAGAAGTCTCCACCGCAAAATCACATGTCTTATCTCCTCAGCTAGAGTCAATGCACACTCCCTCATTAATCGAGTCAAAATGAAGACGCAAAAGAGATGCCCGCTAGATTGAAAACCCAAAAGGGCGGTCTAGGCAAAAAACAGGGTGCGTCATAAAAAAAAATGAGAGAGAGAGAGAGAAGGGAAAGAGAAATGGAGATCTCCGCCTCTAAAGAAGACAACTAACACTACACGAACTCTACATTGGATCTCCTCAGCAAGTCATTCCCCACCGATTCAACTTTGGGATTGCAAAAGGCTCGACAAGATATGGCACCTCAAAGGTTGTTTTGGTTATTGGCATCATTCTCCAGCAGTGTGCATTTTTGGGTTCATGAAAAGAAGGCCCGTGGTAGCCAAAACCCATCCGAGACCAGCCCATCATAAAAGGGCACGAGGTTGCACAAATAATCCGAGCTAGTCAATTGACTTGGGCAACAAATAGCAACAACATGTGTCTCAGTTTTCAAAGCTTCTTCAAGTATGTGCTTCTAAGTACGCGAAAGGCTCCCGAGAAATAGAGTAGCTCTTGCCATATCCTCTCATGTTTATTCCCTCACACGAGGACGAGTCACTCTTGCTTTGCTCAACAAATGGTGACGCCCTATGGGCTATGTGACTCAAGAACAAGGGCTTCTTTTCTTCTTTTTGACAATCAACAACACCCTAGGGGCTATGCTCGAAAAAGATGGTGAGACTATCCTCAAAGTCTCTCAAAAGGGATGTCAAAAAGCCCTCTTGTCACGTGTGCCCATGCTCGTTCCCCCAATCAAGGACGGACCTTTCTCGCAATCAATGATGGCACTCTAGGGGCTACGGTCAAGTCTTAAAGGCTCCCTCGGCAAAGAGCAATTAACTCCCCAGCAGTATCCCCAGCCAAGTCATGTGCAACATTGGAAGCTTCCTCAATTCGGCACCGAAGGTCTCAACGGGCTTCGCAATCTACAATCTTTTGGGCTACGGCATTACATTAATTCAAAGCAAAGGGCAGTATTAGGGCTTCGCGACCGACAGTCTTTTGGGCAACAATACTCGAGCAAGTGTGCAATGTGGAGTAGTCTTTGGCTCCATGAGAACAATCAAGATTCAAGGGTCTCTCACACTTCAAAGGCCTCTGGTTTTAAATGAAGACTCCGATGTTATGAATGAAGTTGATGATTTTTGTTAGAACTTTCAACGAGATCATGAAGAAAGTCTTAGAGAAAAGGAAAAAGATTCAATATGCTAACTCTAATCAAAACAGGGTTATAGCGGGAAATGCCACGGCCAATCCCAATGTTTCTGAATTCAGCACCCCCTTCTCCAAGATCAAAAGCACAAGGTGCAGCTCAGATAAAGTTGGGCCACAGCACTAGTTGCATCCGAAGATCCGTCATTAGTTCAACTCAAGAAGAGTCAAGCAAGCATACTCATTTGGGACTTATCACACCAAGACCTTATCATCCGCGACCTCGACGGCACCGACAAGACATTACTGCGTCCTTTGACATAAGCCCTCAGCCATTTGGGTATCGACCACAATGAGGCCATTCATCTCCCCAGTAAGAGAAAGAAGGAGATCTCTATCAAGAATTCTACCAAACGGTACATCCGCTCTCAATGCCGAGCCAACCACGAGATAATTTGGGGCTTTACAATGAAAGGTCTTCACATCCCGCCATCTACAAGCCCACGACACTTGGGGCTTTGAAATCTCTCGAAGCTTGGCATCAACGACCTCCTCTTGGGGCTTGCTCACTACAACAACAAAGGGCGATTTACTCGAATGGGCCAAAAGCTGATTTATCTTGGAGCTATGCAAGTCCCTCAAAATTGGCATCAAAGGCATTCTAGGGGCTTTACAATCAGCAACCCCTCATCTCGGCATCAAAGCCTTTTCAAGCCCCATAATCGACAAACCTCTTGGGCTAGACATCAATCTTCGTCAGACACACCGGCGGGGTTAGACATCCATTTTCGTTGGGCACACCGGCAGGGTTAGACATCAATCTTCGTTGGGCACACCGGCGACAACAGAATTCAAGCGAGGCAATCCGGACTTCGACTGAACATGACTTGATCTGGGTTGGCTTCACAAGCACACAATGGTAAAATGGTTCACCCACGAACTAAAAAAAAAAAAAAAAAATCTTTTCCTCACATGTGTGCATATTCTTTCCTTTCTAATCTTAAAAAAAAAAAAAAAAAAAAAAAAAGATTTTTTCTTTCTTTTTCTCCTTCTATGTGCAAAATTATGTGCTTTACTTTGCTTTGCTCCTAGCATCTCCTCCAGCGTTCTCCATCATCCTTGAACTACGCTGGTCTGATTCTCTTCAAGGGATACGTAGGCAGCCTTTTGGCACGACCAACCCATCATCCAGAGTACCATCTCGCCAACCCAACATCAAGGGCATTCTCTCATCAACATCTAAAGAATGGACATTCTCCATCAAAGCATCCTCCGCGGACATCAAGAATCCATCTCCACTCAAGCGGCAATGGTAAGTGAAGGTATGAATACATCCAATGCTTTCCTCAAAATCACACCGCACACAAGATCACTCTCTACATTCTTACTTCTCTCTCATTGCAAGGGTGTTCCAAAATCCCATCACACCACGAGCACAATTTCTCTCTCTTCATTTCACACTTCATGCATCTTCTTGCAAGAACACATATACCTGTCAAGCACACACATAACAGGTACCACCACGAAGTCAACAGCATCCGCTACTCAAATCACTTCATCCCCGCCAGAAAGTGGTCAACCGTGCCCACACCCCACAAAGTCAACAACATAAGCAGATGCGGCTCCAAGTCGGCAACTCGGTCCATATCGAGACAAGATCCCATGAGCTCCAAGTCGGCAACTCGGTCCATATCGAGACAAGCTCCCATGAGCTCCAAGTCGGCAACTCGGTCCATATCGAGACAAGATCCCATGAGCTCCAAGTCGGCAACTCGGTCCATATCGAGACAAGCTCCCATGAGCTCCAAGTCGGCAACTCGGTCCATATCGAGACAAGCTCCCATGAGCTCCAAGTCGGCAACTCGGTCCATATCGAGACAAGCTCCAATGAGCTCCAAGTCGGCAACTCGGTCCATATCGAGACAAGCTCCAATGAGCTCCAAGTCGGCGACTCGGTCTATATCGAGACAAGCTCCCATGAGCTCCAAGTCGGCGACTCGGTCCATATCGAGACAAGCTCCCATGAGCTCCAAGTCGGCAACTCGGTCCATATCGAGACAAGCTCCCATGAGCTCCAAGTCGGCAACTCGGTCCATATCGAGACAAGCTCCCATGAGCCCCAACTCAACAACTCGGTCCTTATCGAGACAAGCTCCCATGAGCTCCAATACAACACTCTAGCAAAAGACGCTCACACAGGGAGCGCACCCCTATCTCTAGCAATTTCAAATTACTGCTTTCATCGAGTCTTTGCTTTCTTTTCTTTCTTTTTCTTTGTCGATGTCCTCGGCGGGTATTTTTACTTTCGTCGACGCGTTTTGCTTTGCAATCCACGTCGCCGAGGGGCTCTGTAGACACCCCGCCTTGGACCTCTCACCCCGATTGCATACAAAGTATTTTTATTTAACTTATTTTCATTAATTTCTGTTACTTCGGTTAAGTTCCTAACTGATTCCGTTAGTTTTGGACTAAACTGCATAACAGAGTTAACTTTTAGGGTCATTCTGTCATTCTGTCCTTCTCTACCGCGGGCGCTTCCGGAACTGTTAACGGGCTGCGCGCGCGTCCCGCCCCTAAAGCCGGACCGCGCGCCTCCCATTATGGCAGTAACGGATTGCACCTTATTTCCCTCCCTTTTCTTATTTACAAACATCTTTTCTTGATCACAAAAACCATCTTTTTACATCCACATTCATCCCCCTTTTCTCATTAACTCCCAATCCCACACTTCTAGCCTTTTCATTAAAACAAAATATTTCCTTTTTATTTTATTTGATTTTCTTTTATTTCTTTTATTATTATTTTATTTATCTTATTTTTGATTGGTCAATTCCATCTCACATGGATGATCATCTTTTCCCTCCATCATTTCCCTCTCTTTTACCTATAAAAACCATCATCTTCTACCTTGGAAAGGGACCTCATTTTTTAGACTTGGAACTTTCTCTCTACACAAATTCTATATCATTTTTCCTACACAAATTCTCCCAACAAGAATTTTACGCAACGAAACTCTACATAAATCTCTACACAACAACATCATTTTCAAGTCCAAGTTGAAGTCTTCTTTCTAAAGGTACAAGTCTTTTTTTTTTATTCTATTCATGTTCTAGTCAATGTATGCAATCCCCATTAATGGGACATGACCAACATGACTACTTCACATATTGAAGTTAGTTAAGGTTATCTCCCTACATTTTAATCTCAACTTTAATTCACCATGTTAATTTCTCTTCATCTCTTAATGTAATTCTTTAACATTACTTGGCACATGTAATCTTTATCATCAACTAAATAAAACAATTCTATTTTATTTCCCCTTTATTTCCTCTTTTCTTCTCATCACAATTGTTAGCACATTTCTATTTAATTAATTGAAGGACATGTAAATATTAGAACACCAATAGTAGCAAGACCCGCGTTAGCGGGGCGGAGTGGGTGTTTAAGTACTTCCCACTCCGTCACCTAACCCCGAACCCTTCTCTCCCGAATCTCTGGTTTTGTACATAAATTAGGCTATTTCTAGGTTTTTCTTATGTTCTTTTAAAAACATAGGTGGCGACTCTAAACAATCTAAAAACAAGTTAGACATCCTAGGATAATTCACCGCTCTAGCCAAGCCGTGGTTCCCCGGGGTATCTACAGACTGTCCTCAAAGTCTCCCAAAAGGGATGTCAAAAAGCCCTCTTGTCGCGTGTGCCCGTGCTCGTTCTCTCAATCAAGGATGGACCGTTCTCGCAATAATTGATGGCACTCTAAGGGCTACGGTCAAGTCTTAAAGGCTCCTTCGGCAAAGAGCAATTAACTCCCCAGCAGTATCCCCAGCCGAGTCATGTGCAACATTGGAAGCTTCCTCAATTCGGCACCGAAGGTCTCAACGGGCTTCGCAATCTACAATCTTTTGGGCTACGGCATTACAGTAATCCGAGCAAAGGGCAATATTGGGGCTTCGCCACCGACAGTCTTTTGGTCAACAATACTCGAGCAACACAATTTGGGAGTAGTCTCCATGAAAGGGATAAAGCTTCAAAGGGTCTCTCAACACTTCAAGTCAAAGGCCTCTTGGTTTTAAATGAAGACTCCGATGTTATGAATGAAGTTGATGATTTTTGTTAGAACTCACAGCGAGATTTTGAAGGAAGTCTTAGAGAAAAGGAAAAGATTCAATATGCTAAACTCTAATCAAAACAGGGTTATAGCGGGAAATGCCACGGCCAATCCAATGTTTTCTGCAATTCAGCACCCCTTCTCCAAGATCAAAAGCACAAGGTGCAGCTCAGATAAAGTTGGGCCACAGCACTAGTTGCATCCGAAGATCCGTCATTAGTTCAACTCAAGAAGAGTCAAGCAAGCATACTCATTTGGGACTTTATCACACCAAGACCTTATCATCCGCGACCTCGACGGCACCGCAAGACATTACTGCGTCCTTTGACATAAGCCCTCAGCCATTTGGGTATCAACCACAATGAGGCCATTCATCTCCCCAATAAGAGCAAGAAGGAGATCTCTATCAAGAATTCTACCAAACGGTACATCCGCTCTCAATGCCGAGCAATCACGAGATAATTTGGGGCTTTACAATGAACGGTCTTCACATCCCGCCATCTATAAGCCCACGACACTTGGGGCTTTGCAATCTCTCGAAGCTTGGCATCAACGATCTCCTTTTGGGGCTTGCTCACTACAACAACAAAGGGCGATTTACTCGAATGGTCCAAGAGCTGATTTATCTTGGAGCTATGCAAGTCCCTCAAAATTTGGCATCAAAGGCATTCTAGGGGCTTTACAATCAACAACCCCTCATCTCGGCATCAAAAGCCTTTTGAAGCCCCATAGTCGACAAATCTCTTGGGCTAGACATCAATCTTCGTTGGGCACACCAGCGACAACAGAATTCAAGCGAGCCAATACGGACTTCGACTGAGCATGACTTGATCTTGGGTTGGCTTTACAAACACACAATGGCTAAAATGGTTCACCCACGAACTAAAAAAAAAAAAAAAAAAAAAAAAAAAAAAAAAAAAATTCTTTCTTTTTCTCCTTCTATGTGCAAAATTATGTGCTTTACTTTGCTTTGGTCCTAGCCTCTCCTCCAGCGTTCTCCATCATCCTTGAACTACGCTGGTCTGATTCTCTTAAAGGGATACGTAGGCAGCCTTTTGGCACGACCAACCCATCATTCAGAGTACCATCTCGCCAACCAACATCAAGGGCATTCTCTCACCAACATTTAAAGAATGGACATTCTCCATCAAAGCATCCTCCGCGGACATCAAGAATCCATCTCCACTCAAGCGGCAATGGTAAGTGAAGGTATGAATACATCCAATGCTTTCCTCAAAATCACACCGCACACAAGATCACTTTCTACATTCTTACTTCTCTCTCATTACAAAGGTGCTTTCAAATCACATATCACACCACAATCACAATTTTCTCTCGCAATTCCTATTTCACATCTCACACAAGCACGTATATCTGCAAAGCATACACATAATAGGTGCCGGACAGAGCACCAGGTGCCGCACAGAGTACCAGAATCAACAAGTGCCGCACAGCGCATCAGAATATGCCGCACCGCGCACCAGAATCAACAAGTGCCGCACAGTGCATCAGAATATGCCGCACCGCGCACCAGAATCAACAAGTGCCGCACAGCGCATCAGAATATGCCGCACCGCGCACCAGATTCAACAAGTGCCGCACAGCGCATCAGAATATGCCGCACCGCGCACCAGAATCAACAAGTGCCGCACAGCGCATCAGAATATGCCGCACCGCGCACCAGAATCAACAAGTGCCGCACAGCGCATCAGAATATGCCGCACCGCGCACCAGAATCAACAAGTGCCGCACAGCGCATCAGAATATGCCGCACCGCGCACCAGAATCAACAAGTGCCGCACGGCGCATCAGAATATGCCGCACCGCGCACCAATTTGGTCCATGGTGGACCACTAAAATCACCATACCTCTTCCATCAGCAAAAGTCGCTCACACAGGGAGCGCATTTCTATCCTTTGTAATTTCAAATTCCTGCTTTATCGAGTCTTTGTGTTCTCTTGTCGATGTCCTCGGCGGTTGTCTTTCTTTCGTCGACGCGTTTTGCTTCGCAATCCACGTCGCCGAGGGCTCTGTAGACACCCCGCCTTGGACCTCTCACCTCGATTGCATACAAAGTATTTTTATTTAACTTATTTTCATTAATTTCTGTTACTTCGGTTAAGTTCCTAACTGATTCCATTAGTTTTGGACTAAACTGCATAACAGAGTTAACTTTTAGGGTCATTCTGTTATTCTGTCATTTTTCATCCGCGGGCGCTTCCGGCACTGCCAGTGAGCCGCGCGCGCGTCCCGGCCCAAAAGCTGGACCCGCGCGCTTCCCACTTTGGCAGTAACGGATTGCACCTTATTTCCCTCCTTTTCTTATTTACAAACATCTTTTCTTAATCACAAAAACCATCTTTTTACATCCACATTCATTCCCCTTTTCTCATTAACTCCCAATCCCAAATTCTAAGCCTTTTCCCAAAAACTAATATTTCTTTCACTTATTATTTGATTTCTTTTATTTCATTTATTTTTCTTTATTCATTTATCTTATTTGTGATTGGCCCATTCCATTTCACATGGATGACCAATTTCCCTCCATCATTTCCCTCTCTTTTTTACCTATAAAAACCATCATCTTCTACCTTGGAAAGAGGACTTCTTTTTTGGACGCCAACCTTGATTCACCAACTACATTATACACAAATTCTCCCAACAAGAGTTCTTAGTAACAAGACTCTACACAAATTGTTCTACAACAATTTCATTACAACAACACTACTTTCAAGTCAAGGTTCCAAGTCCTCTTTCTCAAGGTACAACTCCATTTTCTTCCTTTGTTTTCTTCTTCTTGATGTATGCAATCCCCATTAATGGGACATGACCAACATGACTACTTCACATATTGAAGTTAGTTAAGGTTATCTCCCTACATTTTAATCTTAACTTTAATTCACCATGTTAATTTCTCTTCATCTCTTAATCTAATTCTTTAACATTACTTGTTACATGTAATCTTTATCATTAAATAAATAAAACAATTCTATTTTATTTCCCCTTTTCTTCTCATCACAATTGTTAGCACATTTCTATTTAATTAATTGAAGGACATGTAAATATTAGAACACCAATAGTAGCAAGACCCGCGTAAGCGGGGCGGAGTGGGTGTTTAAGTACTTCCCACTCCGTCACCTAACCCCCGAACCCTTCTCTCCCGAATCTCTGGTTTTGTACATAAATTAGGCTATTTTTAGGTTTTTCTTATGTTCCTTTAAAAACATAGGTGGCGACTCTAAACAATCTAAAACAAGTTAGACATCCTAGGATAATTCACCGCTCTAGCCAAGCCGTGGTTCCCCGGGGTATCTACAGTAATGAAGAAAGCATTGATCGTTGAAATGTTGTATACAAAAGATTAGAAATCATGAATAGAACACAACCCAACAAACGATATAGAAAACGGATCATCGAAACAAGAAAAAATCAAGGATAACCGAATCCGGTTTTTAAAAAAAATGACGAGGAACAAAAAAATGACGAAAAGAAAAAAAAATCAGAAAATTAAAAAAGTTAAAGGGTTTAGAATTCATACCATTTCGTCTTGTGTAGATGATGAGGCTTTCTTAGGACCCATAAACGTATGTATATATATATAGAAAATGAAGAAGAAAATGAGAGAAGATGAAGGTAGAGAGAGAGAGAGTGAGACGGGGAGAGAGATAGAGAAATAGAGTAGGTGAGAAGAGAGGAAGGTGATGCTGTGTTTTTATAGGTTAGGTTTAAAACTTGCACTGATAAAGAAAAAAAAACAGTCAAAAATTTAAAAAGATGGGAAGTTGAAAGGATAGCATTTATGAGGGATTTTGAAAAACGGCGGCTCATCATGACAAAAAGGACGTTCATTAGTGAGGGATTTTTGGGATTTGAAGGGCATTAATGGCTGAATAACCTAAAGTGTCATGATGTGACATTTACGTTTTTGAAAAACTGCTCCACTTTCCCTTTAAGTGTATGAGCAATTTTGACTAATTTTGCACAAACACCAAAAACATCTATTTTGGTGTAAGTTTGGGGTACAAGAAATATATCCCAGAAGATAAAATTTTCGAAAAGCGTAAAACGAGGGAAAAAATTTAATTGCACAAGTACCCTTGAACAATTAAAGGAATGTCAAAAGACATAGATTCCTATAATAAATGAACAGAATAAACATACCTGGTACTTGTGTATTTAATACGTTCATTCATTGAAATTAAATTTTGAGAAATGATTGAGCCGCAATAGTTAATGCGCGCATGAAGGGGCGCATTACTTGTCAAGGCGCATTACTTCATCAGGGCGCGCAAAGATGGTTAAGGGCGCATAAATGTTTGAAGCGCATTGGATGCTAGGCGCGCATGGATTGATAGGCGCGTAGATATTGTGAGCGCAGAAAATGAGAGATGGGCGCGTAGTTAGTAAGGCGCATAGATGGCGCATAGTTTCCTTGAAACTTTGAAAAATTGATTTAATCATTTGTACCTAATATACTCATAACTCAACACAACATAAAATCATTAGTATTGACAAAACTATATTGAATTTAGTTGAGTTCAAGCATACCCATTTCACCTCTCAAAAACATGAACCGTTTCGCGTCGAGTGCTTTCGTTAGAATGTCGGCGATTTGATGGTCGGTTCCCACGTGTTCCAAATGAATATTACCTTTCTCCACGTGGTCTTTGAGGAAGTTATATTTGATGTCGATGTGCTTGGTCTTTGAGTGCATGACAGGATTTTCAGAAACGCAATTGTTGATGTATTGTCGCAGTAGATGGGACAATTTTCTTCGATGATATCATAGTCCACCAATTGCTGCTTCATCCAGAGTATTTGGCAACAACAACTTCCCGCAGCGATATATTCGGCTTCGGTTGTTGAAACAGATACAGAAGCTTGTTTCTTACTTGCCCATGACACAAGTCGATATCCGAGGAAATGACAGGTGCCACTAGTGCTTTTCCTATCAATTGTACACGCTGCATAATCAGCATCTGAATAACCTACAAGTTTAAAGTTCGAATCTTTGGTGTACCAAAGTCCAAGGTTAACAGTGCCAGAGAGATATCTTATAATACGTTTCACAGCAATTAAGTGTGCTTCTCTAGGGTCGGATTGATAACGAGCACAAACACAAACACTAAACATAATATCAGGCCTACTAGCAGTAAGGTAAAGGAGTGAGCCAATCATACCTCGATAGAGCGTTTGATCAACACGTTTACCTTTTAAATCTTTGTCGAGTTTGTTACCGGTGGCCATTGGAGTATCGTATGCTTTAGCGTTCTCAAGTCCAAACTTCTTGATTAAGTCCTTTGTGTATTTTGCTTGGTTGATAAAAATGCCTTCACTCATTTGCTTGATTTGAAGCCCGAGGAAGAATGTGAGTTCGCCCATCATGCTCATTTCAAACTTGCTCTTCATTAGTTTCTCAAAACGCTTGCACAACAATTCATTAGTTGAACCAAATATAATATCATCAACATAAATTTGAACAAGTAATTTATGACCATTATGTTTGGTAATGAAAAGAGTTGTATCGATTTTACCGCGAGTGAAGCCTTTTTCGATGAGAAACTTTGATAGTGTATCATACCATGCTCTTGGTGCTTGTTTGAGTCCATACAAAGCTTTCTGGAGTTTGTACACATGATTTGGAAATTGTGAATCTTCAAACCCAGGTGGTTGAGCAACATAGACTTGTTCTTGAAGTTCACCATTTAGAAACGCGCTCTTCACGTCCATTAATATAACTTGAAGTTCTTGTGAGCGGCGTAAGCTAGAAATAATCTGATAGCTTCAAGTCTTGCTACGGGCGCAAAAGTTTCATCGTAGTCAATTCCTTCTTCTTGCCTATAGCTTTGTGCAACCAATCTTGCTTTGTTTCTCGTGATGATTCCATTCTCATCCATCTTGTTCCTGAACACCCATTTCGTACCAATCACTCCATGATCATTTGGTCTTGGATCTAGAGTCCAAACCTTACATCGTTCAAATTGATTGAGTTCTTCTTGCATTGCAACAACCCAATTAGGATCTTGGAGCGCTTCATCAGCCTTCTTCGGTTCAATTTGAGAGATAAAAGCAGTGTAAGCATCAAAGTTTGTAGCTCTCCTTGTACGAACACCAACTTGTAGATCACCGATGATGTTAGCAATTGGATGACCTCTAACTTCACGAATTTCAGGAGGTAAGTTAGGTTGAGTCGTAGAAACTTGAAGGTCTTCAATTGGTACATCTTCACCAGATTCAAAGTCATTGAAATTTGGGGGTTGAACTGGCTCAGAATTGAAATTTGGGTTTACACCAGATGCAGCAGTAGAAATAGGCGCGTGAGAGGAATCATGAGGCGCATCATTTGAGTGAGGCGCAATAGAGGATTCACCAGGCGCATCATACATTGAATTAGGCGCATTTGATGTAGATGGATTTCCTTATGTTGATAGATTCTGATCTTGAGTGGGCGCAACATAAATAGGAGCACCTGTATCATTTGGCTCAATAGAATCATCAGCAACATTTGGAGCCAAATGTGGCTCAAGGAGAGAATGTTCATCAAATGTAACATGTACAGATTCAACTATCACTAATGTAGTTCTATTAAAAACACGAAAAGCTTTAGAGTGTTTGGCATACCCAACAAAAATACCTTCGTCGGCTTTGGCATCGAATTTACCTCTATGTTCGTTTCCGTTGTAGAGGATATAACATTTGCAACCAAAGATCTTGAAGAATGCAATGTTGGGAGTTCTACCACGCCAAAGTTCATACGGAGTCTTGTTATGAAGTTTGTTGATGAGGGAACGATTTTGAGTAAAACATGCAGTGTTGATAGCTTCTTCCCAAAAGTACTTAGGCAATTTAGCTTCAGCTATCATCGTCTTTCCCGCTTCAATCAACGTTCTATTCTTTCGTTCAACAACGCCATTTTGTTGAGGGACTCCGGCGGTTGAAAAGTTGTGATCTATTCCATGATCTTCACAATATCGAGCAACACCGTTGTTTTTGAATTCTGTTCCATTGTCGGATCTAACACTAACGATGTCATATTCTTTTTGGGGTTGGAGCAGTCGAAATAAGGTAGTGATAATATCATAACAATCATCTTTTGTAATCATCATCTCCACCCATGTATATCTTGAATAATCATCCACCACAACTAGAGTATACTTGTTTCTTCTAATACTTGCGGTGGAAACTGGTCCAAATAGATCAATGTGAAGCAGTTGCAAACATCTTGTAGTTGAAGGATTAGACTTGCTTGAAAATGACTGCTTCGGTTGTTTGCCAAGTTGACATGCGGCGCACTTTTTGTCATGATGATCAGCACCTTGGGAAGTCCTTTGACAAGATTGTTCCTGCTGAGTTTAGATAGATACTTGAAGTTCAAGTGACTTAAGCGCTTGTGCCACAGCCAACTATTTTCGTTCACACTTTTTGCTACAAACAAAGATTAGTACTAGAGTTCATACTATGGAAATCAATAATATAAATATTTGTCTTACGATATCCCGTGAGTAAGATAGCTCCAGTTTTGCCATTCTTGATAAGACATTGCGTTGAAGTGAAATGGCATTCTAATCCTTTGTCGCAGAATTGAGATATGGATAATAAGTTTTGCTTGAGCCCTTCGACGAGTGAGACTCTTTCAATGCACACTTTGTCTTTCTTGAGCTTTCCATATGCTACAACTTGACCTTTGTTATTATCGCCAAATGTTACGGAGGGACCTCTTTCTTCATGGACATCTTCTAATAAGGATTCATCTCCAGTCATGTGTCTTGAACACCCACTATCAAGAATCCATTCATAATTTCTAGCTTTTGAAGATCCAGCCATGAAACAAAGAACTTGAAATATAGACATTTAAGCATGTCCCCTTTATTCCTTTTGGGTCCTAGGGTTAGCAACTTTTGACAACCCACTCTTGCTTGACCTTAGGATTTTTACGTCCTTTGGCATTGGGAGTGAATCGCAAAAGGCATTCCACGGCCTTGTGTCCTGAACAATCACAAATGGAACAATGATGAAAGCCACTAATCACGTGAGTTTTCACAAACTCTTTACTTTTCTTGGGGATGGCATTCTTCTTTGGGTCAGATGAACTAGCCTTAACAAAATCTTTCTTTTGAAATTTTGGAGCGCTTTTTCTCGGAGGCCGCATAGGGCTGGGAGGCGCACGGCGATGAGGCGCGTGGCTCTTAGGCGCATAATGAGCACTCGGAGAAGGAGCGCGCCTATTTTCAAGAATGATTTTGCTAGGAGATGGTTCATCTGTAGCTATATCTTTCCCATTAGCTTTCCCAAATTGCTTCATTGGGTAGACATAATGGAATGTTTGTCTCTTGACTTTTTCCTGTCCTTTACCCATTGAATTAGAATGTTTTTCCTTGGGAATTTCAAAAGTTTGTTGGTTGGTAAATTCACTATCTCTTTCAGCACAGACATCACATTTAAAGTTGTCACTAGTTGATGAGAATCCCAAGCCACTTTTATCACCACTGACTTTTTGGGACTCAAATATATTCTCCATAGTGACACGAGAATTGGACCACTCATTTGTAATCTTTTTAAGATCAGTAATTTGAGCAACCAATTCATCGTTTTGAACTTTAAGAAGTGAGTTCTGTTCTGTTAGAAAAGTGTTTTTAACAGTAAGAGGAGTCATGCTCTTTATCTTCTCCTTAAGGAGGGTGAGTTCAGATTTAAGTAGAGATTTCTCGGTCTTAAGCTGGGAAATTTCATCACATGATAGTGCTAAAGCTTCCTTCATACTATCAAATCTAGTAATTACCTTTTCAGCCTTCTTGAACAATTTTTCTTGTTCAGCAATCACTTCATCATTGATTTTGGAGATTGGAGCAGTTGGTTCAACCTGTGGTATAATGTATGCTCCTTTTCTCAATTTGTTCCTTGCTCCAAGATCACATCGTGAGAATAGCAATCCACCATCGTTTTGAGCCGGAGTGAGAAATCCTTGTTCAACGAGCTCGCTGATGGTTGGTCCTTTCTTCATTTTCACTTCTTGAAAACCTGCAGATTTCTTGATAGGTTTATTCAAGGCATTCATATCGGGAACATCCTTGGAGAAGTCATCATCAGAATCATAAGCATCAACTTCATCATCATTTGCCATCAAACAAACGAGTCCATCATCGGAATCTTCATCGCTCTCATCGGAGTCTGTTTCAATCCAAGTGTTGTGCTCATTTGCTGGTGCTTCTTCTTCAGCAACCATTCCCTTGTGACGAGTGAACTTGGGAGTGAATTTGGGAGTATGGCTGCTCTTCTTCTGCATATATTCAAATTTGGGGATCGGGCAGCTTGATGCAAAATGTCCGGGTTTCCTGCAATTAAAACAAACAAGATCTTCTTTCCTTTTTGAATCACTGCTCCTTGAAAACTTTTGAGGAGCTTTGCTGGTAGATCCTTGAAATTTGTTGGTTGAGCTGGGTCTTGAGAATTTTCTGAACTTTTGAAATTTCTTCACAAATAAAGCGAAGTCTTCATCATCCATGTCTAGTAGCTCAGAAGTAGAAATTTTGGGATCGGAACTTTTCTCATCTTGTACAGGCGCAGGAACAGGCGCAGGTGCAGGCGCAGTTTCTCTGTGCGCCACCATAGCCATAGATTTTGATTTTCCTTCAGTTTCGCTGATTCGCTGAAGTTTGAGTTCGTAAACTTTGAGATTTGCATAAAGGTTCCTTAATGTCCATACATCTAAAGTTCCAGCATCTTCAAGAGCGCTAGATTTATGTAGGTATCTTGATCCAAAAGCTTGTAGAAAATTTACATTCAAATCTTTGTTAGTAAACTTCATGCCAAGTGAAATACATAGATTGATAATTTCACAGTAGCGTTCATAAGTTTGCCTCTAGTTTTCACCGGGGAGTTGAGAGAAATTGTTGAATCTCTTTTGTACTTCGTATTTCTTGTTCTCCTTGCAGACGGTGTCTCCTTCAATATGCTCTTCAATAGCATCCCATAGCTCATTAGCGGTAGCACAATGCATGACTTGTTGTTTCATAGCCGTGCTTAGAGTGCTTAGAAGAATGTTTCTTGCTTTGCCATCATTTGCAACTCTTCTAATTTCTTCCTCGGTCCATTCTTCCCTTGGTTTTAGAACTGTAGGTTGAGCAGCGTTGGTGCGTGGATTTGGATTCGCCTTCATCGGAATATAAGGTCCATAAACGACGGTGTCATGGAGCCTTTCATCGATTGAGTTGAGATGAGTCAATATGCTGAATTTCCACACGTCAAAATGATCTTCATCAAAGACCAGAACGTGAGTGCAATTTGCAGTTGCCATAGGTTTTGAGTTTGCCATTTAGATTCGGCACCCAAGCTGTTAAGCTTGAAAAACGAAAAATGTTTTATAAAGGTGTTTGCTCTGATACCACTTGTTGGTCCCAAAGGGCAACAAGGGTATGAAAAATAGCTAGAGGGGGGGGGGTGAATAGCTGTTTTAAAATTCTTTTCGTACCCTTGAAAAACTCAATTGCAAATGCGCACTTTATCAAGTAAGCGTTATGAAATGCGCCTAAGTGAGTGAGTGAAATGCACAGCAGAATTTAGTAATGAAAATAGGCGCAAAGTGTGATAAAGGGGCGCACACACACTCTAAGTATTTTGGCTCAAAGTGGTTGAAATAAGGAACTAAGGCAAATGATATATCAACACAACACAATTCAGTTCAATCAATCTACAATGAGTAAACAAGCAAATAGTGAGTGAAAATAATAACTTGAAAGAAATGACAAGATAATAACACAAGCTATTTGGAGAGGTTCGATCAATGAAAGATCTACGTCCTCTACCAAGATGGTTAGTCTTGGATTTCTAATGGAGATCTTATATAATGAGTGAGTGTTACAAATTACAATTTTTGAGCTTCTACACTAACTCAAGATCTAATATTCTATGAATGAACAAATCCAAAACAATAACCGGTGTATCTCTAAAAGATGGATCTAAATGATCAAACTTAAAGAGGTGCGTGTGTGAATTTAGGATCAAGGCTCTTTAGATCTTTATGATTTAGAGCACAATGAAACTAAAGTGTTATAGCTTGAAGATCTGGGCTAAGGATGAAGGTATGAAGATGTTCTTGAGGAAATCTGGAAAAACGAAGGCAATCTTCAAATCTTCAACAAATGCTTTGAGAGAGAAATTCTTGAAATTCTTAGCAAAACTCAGCAACTTCAAAATGTTGAAGTTATGGGGTATTTATAGTGAACTTCAAAAAAAATAGCCGTTGGAAATCCTTGTGGATAAGATGTGCTGTCACTCGTTGATTGGAGCATGCATATATTATGGCCATTTTGACACTCAACATAAATGTGACCGTTGTGGACACGTGTCAATAGATTAGGCGCATATGCATCTTTTAACCACCGTTGGATCATTGGCGTAATTTGAATTCTCTTCAAGTCTTTGAATCTTCAATAAATCACTGAGTGTTGAATAAACACTTTGAGGCGCGTTTGAGCCAAGAGGCGCATTGAGCCAAGAGGCGCACAGTAATTGTGCGCTTAAATCAAGGGGCGCAGAGGCGCGCTTCATAGCTAGGAAGAAATCCTTATGCGCGTTTCTGAGAGGCGCATGGCGCATAGCGCAGAAGGCGCATATGCGCGGCTCAAACTCACCAAGTGATTTTTCTTGAATCTTGATCTTCTTGCCCTATTTCTAAGCCTATTCTATAACAATGGACAACCTAAAAAAATGAAGTATAAATACTTCTTACATGAGGGTCTAAAGTCCATGAAATAAAACTTAGGTGATGGATCAATCAAATCTAATAAATCCTATTACATTAAAACTGAGATATATGTGGGTATACCCAACAAAATCTTTTTTTTTTTTAACTTTTTATTTATCTTTTCAACTGAAAAAGGGGTTTGTTTGACAAGAAAACAGAAGACAGAAGGGCAAAATGGTCAGTCTCCCCATACGGCCAAAGTATCCGTACGGATGGGGAGACCACTCCTGGGATTTTACAGTTTATTCAAGCAACAGTCTAGTTCCAGGCAGAAACAGAGCATTCTGCTCGAACTGGACCAAACTGTTCTGATTCCAGTTTGTTATTCCAACACAAAACAACATTAACAACTCATTCCTATGCCATTGGATCATCAAAGAACCTCCCAAAATAAGAGTTTGGGCATGATCAAAGGCAATCATGGGAGAAACATGAAAAAGGTGGCCAATATGCCCTTTTGAGCCATAGTGACCATTTGATGAGTAAAGATTGAAACTTTACCATCAAAATGGCTCTTCTAGGCAAGATTAATCCTTTAGGGACAAGAACAAACCATAAAGATTGGATCTTTATTACCCAAACTTGGGAATTTTGGGCTAGATCAAGGTGATGAGGATAAAGATTGAGACTTTATCCTCAACATGATCATCATAGCTTAAAATGAGCAAAATGAACAACAAGAGCATCATCCATGACAAGAATGTAAATGAACAATCAACAAGCCATGATCAAACTAGGTTTGAACCTCTTCCACACAAAGTATGGAGGGCACCTTTGATCATCTCATGGCTTGGACTAGGAAATATAAATAATAATAGATATATGTATATTGCTTGAATGGACAAGACTTGCAAGAATGTAAATATCAACAATAAATTACAAGATCAAAGATAAATAGAGTTCTTAGATGAAGAGAAGGGAGGGGGAGGAGGTGGCTTTACCTATCTTGGTTTAGGCCAATCTTCCTTTCTCTCTTTCACTCTTTGTTCACTCTTACTCACACTATTCTGAGGTGAATTCGACAGAGTTACCTTAGTTCTAATGTTTCTCCCCCCCTGAAATGATCACCAAGGGGTTCTATTTATAGGGACTGAGGGTGCCCAAACCAGCCGTACGGCTAGACCCCTCTAGTACCCAAAGCATCCGTACGGCTCAGCCTGGCGAGCTTCTGGATTTTTCCAATTTTATACCAGAGTAGTCCTCGAATTTATAGCTTATCCTAGGGAGGTCCTAGCCTATTAGCTTATCCCTGAAACGGTGCTAAGGCTACCTCTAAGATAGGTTGGCTTCAGATTGGGGTACTTACACCCACCATAAAATGTTTGATGTAAAAGGGCCTCCGGAAAGGCATGATGGGGGCACTGCACTTGCAACATTTTGAACCTATCCCAAGCATCATGAAATGGCTCACCTACCTCTTGAGTAAATCCTATGATTTTTTGTCTAAAGGTGGCCAAAGTAGCGTGCGGGAAGAATTTCTTTAAGAATGCATCATGCAACCCATCCCATGTAGTGATACTCCTAGCAGGAAGCAACATAAGACAAGTTTTTGTTGCCCCTTGAAGAGAGAAAGGAAAATACTTAAGCCTTAATTGTTCATCAGTAACCCCCTCTTTTACAGGGAATCTTGATATAATCATCATGTACTCTCTCAAGAAGTTCAAAGAGTCTTCAGCGGGAAGACCCTGAAACTTGGGCAACTGACTGAAGTAATGCCCTTTCGCCTCATAAGATTTAGCGGCCTCTGTCAAAACAATACATGACACCGATGTGTCAACCTTAGGCCTAGCATATTATTTCATTAAGGGATTAGCCATTACAACTTCAATTTCTTCTCCCCCGGTGGAAGAAGTTTCAGATTCACTTAAAGCTACCTCTGTCTCGGTGACAGAAGCTTCAGACTCAGACTCAGAAATAGGGGGAATGCCCCTGTTGAGTCTATCGATATTATCGTCCAAAGGAACCAACTCGGGGTTCAATGAACGCCTACCAAACATACACCAACTAAATTAACTTGTAAATCAAAACAAGTCCCCGGCAGCGGCGCCAAAAACTTGATGGATAAAATTCCAAGTAATAAATACCTAGCAAGCGCACTAGTTACCGTAGTAGTAACGCGCGAAAGCGAGGGTCGATCCCACAGAGACTTGTTGGACAAACAAGTGAATTTAATTAGTGCAAAATAGTAACCAAGGAGGGTTTGTAATTTGATTTTTAATTAACCTACTTTAACTACTAAACAGTAAAAATAAACTAAGGTTGAAAATCACAACGCAAGCAAGGATTGAATTCAAGATAACAAAGATTCACGGATTGGGGTTCACAACTATTTCCACTCTATGCTATTTTTAAATAAAGATTATCAAACTTATTCAAGAAATCGTTCACTTAGTTAAGAATTGGGACGGTCTGGTCCCCGGATTGCAACCCTATTATTACCTTTATGTGATGAATTCCGCTAAGTCAACAACACACACAAATAATTTATTAAGTTCTTAGGAACAATTGATTTTAGATCCTTTTGATTTCCGCTAGGTTCTCAATTAAATCTATTCAATGAAATCTAAGTCAATGTAAAAACTATCCACGCTAGTGAAATAATTTAAACCCTAATGATTTAAAGATCAACAATATCTATCTATAAAGTTGAAATCTCTAAATGAATGAAGATCAATTTCAAAGAACAAGAACAAGAAAGATATTTAATTAAACCCAATTTAGCATAAAGTTTCAATAGTGCTACACCCAATCCATGAACAAGGAAATTAGTTACTCATAGACATAGCAAGAATCACAAGAATAAGATTAAAAACCATAAACCTGGATAAACGCTTGATGATGAATAAATCCCCAAAATCTTGTTTACATCTTGAAACTTGAATAAAACCTAAAACAAAGCATAAAGAAAAATAGTACTGCAGTCTACTATTTATACAGAGAGAAAACTAGGGCCAAAAATAGGGAAAATTGGGTTAAAACCCGTCTGGCAAAGGAAAACGGAAAATCTATACGGAACGATCAAGCGGGCGCCTACTCATACCCAGGCGGGCGCTCATTTGCCCAGTAACTTTGGTCATTCAAAACTCATAACGAGCGGGCGCCTGGTTCTGGTCGGGCGGGCGCCTGGTAGGCTTTTCTGACTTTCTTTATCTTTTCTTCTTTTCTTCACCTCCTTTACTAGGTTGACCAATGTTGACCTTTGACTTTGACTTTGACTCGATCAATTCTTGGTCTTCAATCCTTTAAATCTCTAAGACTTTGTAATACATCACATTACACTAAAAAATGTCTCAAAACACACATAATCTCACAAAGTTCCTCAAACATAATTAGACCAAAATTACATTGAACTATTCAAAATTACATCAAAAAGTCAATAAAATGAGAACGAAAATGTAGAGATAACATATGATAAATTCGATCCATCAGCTAGCAAGAGATAGAGGATCCATTATCTCGAAGTGGTTTTACTTCAGGCATCTTTATTGACCTATACAAGTGGAAATAACCGAGGTACGATTATTCTTGAGATTTTCTTGATCTTGTTAGAGATTCATTAATGAATTTCAAAGGTAGCTCTATCATTAACTATTTGACACAGAAAGCTACACTTTTCGATGGATTGATAAATGTGAAGCCAATTTTTAAATATTGAAATGATGGATGACCACAACTTCAGTATTTGACATTGCATTAGTGGATGACTTTTGTGGAGTCATATTTGAAGTATTTACAGACCACCAGAGTTGAAGTATTTGATTTTTCAAAGAAAGTCACATATGAGACAATGCAAGTGGAGTACTATGTTATATCGTTCGTGAAAGGTAATTGTACTAGTGGAGAACATAAAGACTTGTATTTCATAATTGATGGTACTGAATGAGAGGAAATTTCTGAGCATTTAACTAAATCCTTGAATTGCGAATATTTGAAATCAGAATATCAGTGATCGGTTGATTTGTTATCATCCTTTGAGATTTGTGAATAGATATGAATATATTGAGATGGATTTTGTTGAGGGATTACCATTTAATAGATGAGTCCCGATGATATTGGTTATAGTGGATTGACTAATCAAGTCTACTTGACTTTATATGTTTTGATGTTATGATCGATACATCTTGATTACATGGGATACTTGTGGATATAATATATGACAGGGATTCTTGTTTTACATCTTGATTATGATAATTTTTCTGAGCACTCTGGATATTTAACCGAGGTTTCTTCTTGATCATATGTTGCGAGCATGTGAAATGGATTTCCTTGTGGCTATTGTATGAGTTTGATATTTAGTGGAAATTCCATCACACGAATTACTTAGTATATGGGTAATTGCTTGTATGGATACTTGATTCTAAAGAAAATGTCTTGAGCACAAATACTTCTTGTGAAAGTTTCATGGGAAAGTCACGGTATCGAGAAGGTTATGTGAGAATAATACTCGCAGGTAATTAATAATATGGTGTGGTATACCATATTCTTGCTATTCTTGAGTTCTATTTGTTATTTATATGTGTTATAATTTCGATCAGTAAAATTCGAGGACGAATTTTCTTTAAGGAGGGGAGGATGTAACGCCCGTCCTAATTCCTGTTAAATTCTTGCCTTGCATATTTATATGCTATTTTATTTGAGTTAATTATTTAACTAATTGAGCAAGTTTAAGTCCTAATTGTTCAAGTTGAAACATTAGGGTCATTTGTGAAAAATTAAAGTTCAGGGTCTTAATTGCTCAAAATGAAACTTGAGGGGCCTAGTTGTCATTTCTTGAAACTTCATAAGGATAAAACTTGGGATTGTCAGGAGAATGTTCTCCACTTTCCCAATTTTTCTCTTGCTCTGTGTTAACGTACTGTGGGTTAGGGTTTACCCTATTCTCTACTCCTCTTGCTTAATTACTCCTCTGTTCGAGATTCCGACCCCGTATAAATATTCGTGCCGCTGAATAGAGCATTTCCCGCCGAACAGAAATTAGTTTGATTGAAATTAATTCTGGAGTAGGTAAGTCACTAGCTCCCCCTTGCTTATAATAACATGCCTATATGTTATTCTTGATACTTGTGCTTGTTAATTTTGTGTTTGGAACAAGTTTGTGATACTTGTAAATTTGGGACAGAGGGAGTATTATAAATCTCTGTAGAAAAGAAGGAAAATAAACTTGAAAGAATGTTTTGACTATGTAAAAGGGTGTTCTCGGAGTGTTAGTAAAGTATACTCCTACTTGTGAGACGGTGAAATATTATGCTTATACAAGTATATTTAAAAAATTATGCTATTATTTATGGGACGGTAAAATTAATGAAAGTATTCCTAAATAAGTATATTAGTATATTAGAAAGTTATACTCGTACTTTTGGGACAGTGAAATATTTAAATGGAATAAAAAGAAATTATTCTATTACTTGTGGGACGGTAACATTAATGAAAGTATCCCTATAGAAGTGTTCTGAGCATGTTAAATTGCACTCTTGAATGTTAGGGAGTGTTAGTAAGTTTATACTCCTACTTGTGGGACGGGTGAAATTTGACTTGCAGGAAAAATGGGAAATTTGAGCTCCACGCTTCTGGGCGACCGCCCAGAGGGGCCATGGGCGACCGCCCAAATGGCCAGGGTTTGGGGTTCCAAAAGTCTAGTCTGGGCGACCGCCCAGGTGGGGAGTGGGAGACCGCCCAAGTCCCCTGTTTCACAAAAGTGGTTTAAACTCAAATGAAACGAAACCTTATCCCTCCTAAGGCATAGAGCGTTAGTATAAGATGTCCTAGTAAGTGTATATGTACCTTAGGGGCATCAGAACATGGTCTTGAACATGAATACTAATAGAATTCAAATGAGAACTTGAGTATAAGAGTAAGCACTCTTCTATATGACTTGAAAGTGCTATGAACAAGCACTAATGTGTTATATGTGTCTTGAAATTAATGTTTGTGTACCTTAGGGGCATTAGAACAATGTCTTGAGCTTGAACATCCAAAGTATAGGATGATGAACTTGTAAGTATGAGATGTATAACTCATCTACTTAGCTTGAACTCGAGTATAAGATGTCTAACTCTTATATATGACGTGAATATCCAAAGAATTGGATTGAGAACTCGAATATAAGATGATTAACTCTTGTACATGTCTTGAACATCCATAGAAGTGGATTGAGAACTTGAATATAAGATGACTAAATTGTGTACTTGACTTGAAACCAATACGTGTGTATGGTAATGAACTTGAAAGTGCTATGAACAAGCACTAATGTGTTAGAAAGATTCTTGATGTGTATGTGTAAACATTGCATATAACTACTTGATAGAATGTGGCTTCTTGACTACTTGATATATGGTATGAATATCTAAAGAATTGGAATGTGGAACTAGATAGAGAATGATCAACTCTACTACATACTTGAATCTAATACGTGTGTATTGAAAGTGCTATGAACAAGCACTAATGTGCTAGTAATTGGTTTTAATCGTGCATATACTCAATGAAGTATATAAAGTATAAAGAAAATATCATGTTCCTGAGATGGGTTCCTAAAGAAATAGGGACTAGTGTAATATGAAGATAATTCATAAAATTATTATTATTACGATTTAAGTCAACGAGAATGATTCCAAAACACAATATGTGTTGGAAAATTTATTCGATGATTAGCGATAAATATACGCGAGATATGATTGTGACTAGGTACAATACGACCTATTCGACTACGTGCTTAGAGTCTAAGATGTTGGGCTCTACTTGGAAGTAAGGGTATCGTGATAGACATATTAGTGTTTTAAAGGTTATATGAATATGTACGTGAAAATATTTCATATGACAAAGTGATATAGTATGACTTACCCTACTACTTGGTTGGGGTCTGTTATTAATAGACTCTAATTTGGCTTGATTGTGTTACGTGGACACATTATGGACGAAAAATAAAAAAAATGTCCCCGCATGTATGCTTTACTACATTGATTTAGTTTAATCCCGATACATGTAGGAATCACAAACGTGATGGAATCCGATGAGTATATGGGACCGCGAGATGGTCTATATACTAGTGTGACGATTCCATTATCTTTTTAGTAACCCCAAAAAGGACTATGTCCTTCCGACTTTGTAAATAAATAAAAAAAAAGAGTCTTTTCCTTATGTGGTTCGAGTCGTGTGCCCAATATGTGTTCTCAACCTCTTCATGGACCGAAAGTGTGAACCGAGACTGACAAGGGCTACTTCTCCAATTATAGGTCCGATTGGTACTCTCCGCGTCTACAGGGACTCATCCAACAGGCTTGTCCGTGAACCGATCACTCCAACTGCTTCTACATCATCAATGGCCGGCGACTCCAGCACCAACAACGCCATGACTCTCGAACAGATTTCTGCCATGGTTCAAGCACTCCAACAACAAGTCTCTACCCTTAACTAAGAGGCTCAAACCAAGGAAAACTTGTGGCAAGCTCATGTTGACAACCAACAAGCGGCCCACGAGGCCGAGGTCGAACAATTGAAAGCCAAGCTCATCAAGCTCTCCAAGAATAAGGGGGTGAACGACAATGAGGAATCCGAATGGACCCAAGGTTTGTTTGAAAGCCCATATGTTAGTGCATGTACCAAAAAAGTGGGGGAGCCAAGCACCGACAACAACAACCACAAAATGGTCGATTCCATCATGTCCTACATTGATCAGAAATTTGACGGCCTCAGCATGGGAAAAGGCTCCAACACAAGCCTTTAACAGTCATCCATTCTCATGAGCACGATTGCCGCTCTCCCCGACACGTTCAAAATGCCCGACATCAGCAAGTTTAAGGGAAACTCATGCCCGATGGCTCACATCGAGACTTATATTTGGGATATGGTTCCGAAGAAGGTCTCCCCAAAGGTGATGGCTCAATGCTTTCCTCTCACTCTCAATGGGGCGGCAAAGGATTGGTATGCAACTCTCCCTCTCATTATCCGTCTTGATTGGGATGCCGCTATACTTGCCTTCAAAAATCAATATCAAGGCAACACCACTCACCGGCCCATAAGGAAAGAGCTCGAGAACACCACTCAAAGAGACAACGAGTCCTTCATTGACTTCACAAGGAGATGGAATGACAAGCTCTCTGAAATTGTTGAGAGGCCAAACACGAAAGAGCAAATGGACATCTTCCTCAAATGTCTCAAGATTGACCTCCGCACCCACCTAAGTGGGGCTTGCTACTCTGACTTCTCCCAAATGTATGAGGCGGGGGTACGCATGGATGACTTTCTTAAGGAGATAAAGAAAGCCACTCCTACTTTCCGTTACAAGGCCGCCTCTAGTTAAAACAAAGAGGCTTCTGTCAATGCCGTTACTACTGATAAGGGGAACTACAAAAGGGTCCCTCCACCACAAGGCAAGTGGTTCCAAAACGACCGCGTCTACACTCCTCTCAATGGTATGACCATCACCGAGGCCTATAAAGCTCTAAAGGCCAAGGGACAAATCACTCCTCTCCAAGGGTACAAGCAACCACAACCGCTCCGTCCCAACCATGCCCACCACAAGTGGTGTGACTACCATCAATGCACCGCCCACCTCACCGAGGAATGCTTCTCCATCCGCAATACCATCCAAGACCTTATAGACAAGAAGGAATTCATAATCCCTAATGAGGGGGGTGTCAATGTAATAGAGGTAGGAGAGTTTGAAGGAACCACTCATTCGATCCCATTTGTGAATGAGGGCTCCGATGGCATGAATAAACTTGACAATTCTTGTTATGTTGTGACTTACGATGAAGTTATGAGGGAAGTCTTAGAGAATAGGAAGAAAAAGCTCCAAGGGTCTGTGAATGTACTCACCCGCAGCGGCCGGGTAATAGCGAGCACCTCGGTTCCCACGAATACAACAACCAACACCTCTTCTCAAAGATCAAAAGCACAAGATGCACCCGAAGACCCTTTATTGACACAACTCAAGAAGACGCAAGCCAACATATCCATCTAGGACCTTATTGCATCATCAAATAAACACCGAGACCTCATCATCAAGAACTTGGATGACACATCAGTCTCTGCCGACACAACTCCCGAGGACATCACATCAATGATAGGTCACATTCACTTCGGCAATGTCATCACTTTTTCCGACATGGACCTCCCGCCATTTGGGTCCAATCACAATGAAGCCATCTACCTCAAAGTAAAGGCAAGGGGGAGACCCATTTCAAGAGTTTTAGTAGACGGTGGTTCCGCACTCAACTTAATGCCTAGCCGAGTCATGGGCATATTGGGGCTCAAAAGCTCCGATTTACAACCTTCTACCCAAGTCATTAGAGGGTACGACAGCACTGCCCGTACAGTCATGGGAATGCTAGATGTCGATATCGAATTTGGAAGCATGATCATGTCTGTCCCATTTCAATTACTTGATGTCCCGTCTTCGTTCAACTTACTTTTGGGCCGACCATGGATACACAGTTCCAATGCTGTCCTTTCCACTCTCCATCAGTGTGTCAAGATTAGAAACGGGGATGAAATAATCACTGTCATGGCCGAGAATGTCACCATCCATAGAAATGGGGGACAACCCGTCCACCAAGTTCAACACGGGATAGAAGATTCCACTCTCTCCGGTGTCTCCATTAACGCCATCAACAAAGAAGGGGGAAGTGGGCATTGGACCCTCGGTAATCCTAAGATCCTCCGCATGATGAGGAACATAAATCACTTTCCCGGTCTAGGTCTAAGGAAGCATCAGCAAGGAACATTACATCCCGTAGAGGTTCCTTTTGTCAGAAAGAAGTTTGGTTTGGGATACGAGCCTACCGAAGATGACATAAAATACGAGGAAGCGGTCAAGAATCAAAAGATCCGAGCTCGCAAAGAAGGTCGAAAATATGAAATCCCCAACTTGAGGCCTTACCGCAACACGTTGAACGGCTATTTTGTTCGCCAAGGGGAAGATGTTCCGTACATGATCTTTCCCAAGCCATGGGTTAACAACAAGGGCGTCAGAAAGCCCGGTCTCGAGATCTTCACTGATTGTGAAATTCCGACACAAGAAAGGGAACCTATTCCAATGTCACCCCAAGAGTGGTGGGGCAAGAAAGTGACTATAGAGTCTGAGGTAGAGATTACCGTGGGGGAAGGACTGGCCGATCTAGCCTCCATGTTCGAAGAATTTTCCATCATGGATGATTATCAAGTCAACGCCATCTCTGACAACACAGAAATGGAGAGTCCATCTATCAGCGAGATCCAACCACGCTCCGAGCCAATCAACAACTGGTATTCTACGAAGGGGCCCATGGTATCCAAGGAATTTTTTAGTCTGAGAAATGGGTTGCATACCCCGCACAGCAACAAAGGAAGAGCGGCTCTCACTTACTTTTGAGTCCGAGAGTGTTTCTAATACCCTCACCCAAGAGGATATGGAAGCCATAGCCGAGCGTGTGTTTCCTTTCTTTGGTAATGAAAAATTTGATATTTCTGAGTACCCCGAGATTGCAAACATCATAAATGATGAATTAACTAATAACGAACTTAATGAACAAGTTAATAACGATTCAAATTATGATGAATTAGACCACGAAAACATAACATACCTAAATGAACTAACTCAGCAGGTTCGTTGTCGTGGTGAAAATGGTCCAGGGGCTGATGAGGAATTACATGTTGTTAATCTGGGTACCGACGAAGAGCCGAAAGAAACGAAGATAGGCAGCTTCTTCAAGGGGGAAGACAGAGACAAATTGACTGCACTGCTCAAGGAATTTGTGGATGTTTTCGCATGGTCGTACAAAGACATGCCGGGGTAGACACCCCGCCTTAGACCGCTCACCCCGATTGCACACATGATTTTGTGTTTCTCCCTCTTTTAAGTGTTTTCTGTTAGTTTCTGTTACTTTGGTTAAGTTCCAGACGGACTCCGTTAAGTCTCGGGACTAAACTGAATAACAGTTCTAACTTTCTAGTCCATTCTATCAAAATTGCTTTTCGGAGTCGTGCGCCTCCGCCTCTTGAGGCCAGACGCGCGCGCCTTTCACCGCCTAGGTGGGATGCACGCGCTTCTGGGGTGTGTCAGTTACAGATTCTGCCCAAGAATCTCTCCCTTGCTCATTATACATGATTTTGCCCGGGGAAGATTTCTTGGAGACTCCGTTTGGCTCCAAAAACAGTCCTCTTTCAACTATAAAAACCCCTCCAATCCATCATTGGAAGGGACCTTTTTCCTCACTTCTTTTCTAGACTTTTCCTTGGGACTTCTTTTAAGACCTTTGTCAACTAAGTGTTCAACCTCTTCTTCAAGGCTTTTCAAGAGGTTCTCTTTGAAGGATACTATAGGTAAATGTCTTAAATCTCCTTCTTCTTCTTCTTCTTCTTCTCCTTCTTCTTCTTCTTCTTCTTCTTCTTCTTCTTCTTCTTCTTCTTCTTCTTCTTCTTCTTCTTCTTCTTCTTCTTCTTCTTCTTCTTCTTCTTTTTCAATCAAATGTGCAATCACCCCAAAACCACTTGGGACATGACACCAATGGTCCTTTCATTACATTGAATTGGCCTAGGAGTCATCTCCCTACATTTTAAACTTTAAAACCCCTTTTATCTTTATCATCATTCAAATAGGAAGAACAAATTTATCTTTAAAGTGAATTATGAACAAACAAGACCGACTTTGCTCGGGCGAAATGGGTGTTTAAGTACTTCCCATTTCGTAACCTAACCCCGAACCCCTCATCCCAAAGAATCTCTGTTTTCGTAAATGAAACTTAGGCTCATAAACATTAGGTTTTCTTACGTTCCTCAAAAACGTGGGTGGCGACTCTAAAACACAATTAGGCATCTTAGTACGAGCCCACGCGCTCTGGCCTAAGGCCGCGGCCTCCGCCCCCGGGGTATCTACAGTGGAGACTCCGCTGGGGACTGCTTGAGGGTTAAACTTGTGTTTCTGTTCATAATTCACTTTACTGGGCATTCTGGAAATTGATATGGGAAGCGCGCGCCCCGGACCTTCATGGTCCAAAACGCGAGCGTCCCGCGTCAAATTCCAGAATCGCCCGCCTTCCATGTGTTCTTCCTATTCTTCCTGTTATTTTGTGCTAACAAACATTGCAGGGGTTTCATCACACAATCAGGACCAGGGCAATTCCATGAGTCCATAAGTTTCTGATAATCTGACAGGTTAGCCCAGAAGCGGGCGCCTCCCAGATACAATGCGCCAGGCGCGCGCGTCCCACAACACCAGCCCAAGGCGCGCGCTTCTGGGTCAATTTCTAGGGCAAGAACAGAATTCAGTGACTGAACAGAACAGTGGGGTGTTGGCACAGTTGCCTGCATCAGGATAGAATTGAACCCTTGGACTGTTTAATTTTGTGTTTATTTACTGGTCACACGGGTGATTCGGGAGTTGTAATTTACGTGCTTATGTGCTTTTTTTTTTTTTTTATCTTTTCTTTTCAAAAAAATAAAAATAAATTTTTTTTGTCACGTGATAGACCTCACACTACATGCACATTACTCCTTTAAATTGCTTACTATCGAGTCGCACAAGACCAACCCCAAACCCGTCGAGGCCCGTCCTATAAAGTTTCAAGCTCCACTCGACCTTGGCTCTTTCGAAGCGGTAAACCTCAGCCCGTGGCGTAGTTCATGACTACATGCCGGGGGTGACCTTTAAGCCTCTCTTTAGCCGAGCACAAACCACACAATTCTAGTTAGGGTCTAACACTCCGTGACCAAGTCGGTTTCCATGTACCGAGATTTTCCTAAACTAATGTTTTCAAATCATACATGCCAATTTGTTGAAACGGACGCAATAAAAGTGGTTATTTTGGACGAAAATAAAAAAATCCGTCCCCGCATGTATGCTTTACTACATTAATTTAGTTTAATCCCGACACATGTAGGATTCACAAACGTGATGGAATCCGATGAGTATATGGGACCGCGAGATGGTCTATATACTAGTGTGACGATTCCATTATCTTCTTAGAAACCCCAAAAGGGACCCCGTCCCTCCGACTTATAAAATAAAAAAAAAAGTCTTTTTTCTTCTGTGGTTCGAGTCGTGTGCCCAACTGTGTGTTCTCAACCTCTTCATGGATCGAAAGTGTGAACCGAGACTGACAAGGGCTACTTCTCCAATTATAGGTCCGATTGGTACTCTCCGCATCTACAGAAATTCATCCAACCGGCTTGTTCGTGAACCGATCACTCCTACAGCTTATGCATCATCAATGGCCGGCGACTCCAGCACCAACAACGCTATGACTCTCGAGCAACTTTCTGCCATGGTCCAAACTCTTCAACAACAAGTCACCACTCTCCACAACGAGGCTCAAACAAAAGAAGCCTTGTGGCAAGCTCATGTCGACAGTCAAAGGGAGGCCCACGAGGACGAGGTTGACCAATCGAAAGCCAAGTTCCTCAAGCTCTCCAAGAACAAGGAGGTTAATGACAATGAGGAATCCGGGTGGACCGAGGGTTTGTTTGAAAGCCCATATGTCAGTGCCCGTACCAAAAAAGTGGGGGGACCAAGCACCAACAACAACGACCCCAAAATGGTCGATTCCATCATGGCCTACATTTATCAAAAATTTGACGGCCTCAATATGGGAAAAGGCTCCAACACAAGCCTTTATCAGTCATCCATCCTCATGAGCACGATGGCCGCTCTCCCTGACAAATTCAAGATGCCCGACATTAGCAAGTTTAAGGGCAACTCATGCCCGATGGCTCACATCGAGACTTACATTTGGGCTATGGTTCCGAAGAAGGTCTCCCCAAAAGTTATGGCTCAATGCTTTCCTCTCACCCTCAAGGGGGCGGCAAAGGATTGGTATGCAACTTTCCCGCTCACTGTCCGTCTTGATTGGGATGCTGCTATGCTTGCCTTCAAAAATCAACATCAAGGCAACAACACTCACCGGCCCACAAGGAAAGAGCTCGAGAACACCACCCAAGGAGACAACGAGTCGTTCATTGACTTCACAAGGAGATGGAATGACAAGCTCTCTGAAATTGTTGAGAGGCCAAACACAAAAGAGCAAATGGACATCTTCCTCAAGTTTCTCAGGATTGATCTCCGCACCCACCTAAGTGGGGCTTGTTACTCCGACTTCTCCCAAATGTATGAGGCGGGGGTACGCATGGATGACTTGTTCAAAGAGATTAAGAAGGCCACTCCTACCTATCATTACAAGGCCGCCTCTAATTCAAACAAAGAGGCTTTTGTCAATGCCGTTACTACTGACAAGGGGAATTACAAGAAGGTCCCTCCACCACAAGGTAAGCGGTTCCAAAACGACCGTGTCTACACTCCTCTCAATGGCATGACCATCACCGAGGCCTATGAAGCTCTAAAGGCCAAGGGACAAATCACTCCTCTTCAAGGGTACAAGCAACCACAACCGCTCCGTCCTAATCATGCCCACCACAAATGATGTGACTACCATCAATGCACCGGCCACATCACCGAGGATTGCTTCTCCATCCGCAACACCATCTAAGACTTCATAGACAAGAAGGAATTCATAATCCCTAATGAGGGTGGTGTCAGTGTAATAGAGGTAGGAGAGTTTGAAGGAACCACTCATTCGATCCCAATTGTGAATGAGGGCTCCGATGATACGAATAAACTTGATAATTCTTGTTATGTTATGACTTATGATGAGATTATGAGGGAAGTCTTAGAGAATAGGAAGAAGAAGCTACAAGGGACCGTGAACGTGCTCACTCGCAGTGGCCGAGTAACAACGAGCACAATCCCTCCCAATACCGCAGCAATCAACACCTCTTCTCAAAGATCGCAAGCACGCGACGTACCCGAAGATCCTTTGTTAGCACAATTCAAGAAGACGCAAGCCAACATATCCATCTGGGACCTTATTGCATCATCAAAGAAACACCGAGACCTCGTCATCAAGAACTTAGATGACACATCAGTCTCTCCCGACACAAGTCCTGAGGACCTCACAGCAATGATAGGTCACATTCACTTCGGCAATGTCATCACTTTTGCCGACATGGACCTCCCGCCATTTGGGTCCGAACACAATGAAGCCATCTACCTCAAAGTAAGGGCAAGGGGGGGACCCATCTCAAGAGTTCTAGTAGACGGTGGTTCTGCACTCAACTTAATGCCTAGCCGAGTCATGGGCATACTGTGGCTCAAAAGCTCCAATTTATAACCCTCCGCACAAGTCATTAGAGGGTACGACAGCACTGCCCGTACAGTCATGGGAATTTTAGAAGTTGATATCGAATTTGGAAGCATGATCATGTCCGTCCCATTCCAAGTACTTGATGTCCCTGCTTCATTCAACTTGCTTTTGGGCCGACCATGGATCCACAGTTCCAATGCTGTCCCTTCCACTCTTCATCAATGTGTCAAGATCAGAAATGGGGACGAGATAGTCACCGTCATGGTCGAGAATGTCACCATCCACAGAAATGGGGGACAACCCGTTCACCAAGTTCAACACGGGATAGAAGATGCCACTCTCTCCGGCGTCAACACCATCGACAAAGAAGGGGAAACGGACAATGTGTTGGTGTTGGTGCCCTAGGCACGTTTGTTAAACGTTGTATAAGTTATCATTTTATTCATAATGATAAAGAGATAATAAGATTATTATTATGGCTCGTGTTTGCTTATAATAATCTCCGTCCCTAGAGCTTGTTAAGCACTAGTATAAAGGCTAAATGATCATGGGATGATCATGTTAGATTTATGGGTACTTGTTTGGAACAAGGTACTGGACATGACCCGCGGTATGAGATTTATGTCATGGTCGATGTCATATATAAATCTCATATTAGTTATGTCATTTGAATCCTTGGACATGAAGTTATTATAGTCTTCCACTTGATGAACATTATGTTTGACATATTCAAACGCTGCCTTAACACGGTAGTTATAAAGGGTATGATTGGCATGATTGGATTCAAGTAGGGAAGAATAATAAACCAAATGGATTTGTCCCTCTTCGGAGAGATGTCAAGCTTGGGCCCCTCGAAGGAATGATGTTGATGAAATGTTCGGCCGGACTCAAATGAATTGATTGGATCAATGTCATTTGGATTATCAACATATTCGGAATCGAGAAAGTATTGAACAAAACAAGTTGACTGTTTGACCATGACTTGTGTTCAATGACGTCGAGGACAAAGGGATTATGACATATTCTAAAGGAATGCGAACTTGTATCTAGTTATACTATTTGGGTAGGTATGACGGTTTGCTAGAACCTAATCATATCTTATGGTTTCATGTTTGAACCCATTGCCAACTTAGTATAATCCTAGAGGGTCACACACAATAGAACGAATCCTAAATAAGGACTATATTGGAAATTTGGAAAAATTGGATTTTTCTGGGCCTTTGGGCGACCGCCCAAATGGGCTGGGCGACCGCACAAGAAATTGGGCGGCCGCACACCTCAGATTGGGCGGCCGCACAGTACTGTCGGGGACAGATTCCTAATTTGATTCGGAAAGGAATTTTGGACGGGTTTAGACACAAGTCTCCTATTTGGAATAGGTCTAACTTGTATATAAACATCAAAATTCGGCCAAGAACAGAACCTAAGCTTTTGTGCAAGTCTCCAAAGAGTTTGAGAGAGTTTATTTTGTTCTAAGAAATCCTAGATTGAAGAACAAAATTATACACAAAGAAAATTCTATATAGTTCATATTAATTATGAAAACGTGTTTCATAATTTGGTCTAGCAACCAAGGTCAAGTGTTCTTGATATTCGTTCGTGGTGTGGATACCGCTAGAGGGTGAAACTTATCATCTTCAAAGTTCGTGATTATTGCTATGATCGTGATCAAGTTTTCAAATCTCCACCAATTTCAAAAGCTAGAAATTCATAGCCATCAAGGGTCAGTTATTCCTCTATTCATCTTGTTGTATTTGATTTAATCATATGAACGGATCCATGGCTTTGGGTTTCATTAAAATTTTAAATGCTTTATTCCGCTGCGCATGTTTGATCGAAACCCAACAGTGGTATCAGAGCCCCGTTCATGTTGATTATTTCAATACTAGATCATGTTGTGTGTATATAAATTGTTTATGTACCAAGCATGATATGAATATTGGATTATATGATGTTTATGTGTTATGTGATTTTATGTGGTTTATTGTTTTACAACTTTAATCGCACGATTCAATCGCAATAAATATTATGATGGATTCTGAATTGTTTGATTATTAATTCTGATTGGATCATGGTCTTAATAATCGGGAAAAGACAATTTTGAGACAAATTTTCGAACTTCAAAATTCCTTCTGATGCGTTTGGGCGACCGCACAAATATACCTGGGCGGCCGCACATGTTTGGGCGACCGCACAGGAGAGTTTGGGCGGCCGCACAATTCACTGATTCTATTTTGGTTAAAATTGGAATTTGGAATTTTCGAGAGGTGCAACCGAACCAGTAACAAAACCAGACTAGACTTGCTGATCTGGAATGGGCTTTGGGTAGTTGGTTTGAGTGTGGATCTTGGGGTTTGATTTTCCTATTTGTTTTAGTCTTGTGATTCCTAGATTGGTTCAAGTCTTGGATGGCTAATCTGCGTTCATCGAGATTGTGTTTCCCAAAATTGATCGCAATCAAAGTTTCAAAGATAAAACGAAGTTAGAATTATGAAGAGTTCATAATTGCTAAAATTGAGAAACAAAGTTCTTGATTCAAAGTTTGGAGATCCATGTGGAATTGTGAATGCAATTGGCCTACGTTCATCGAGACCATCTATTGCTTAGTTTCGGCCACATGGACTACTTTCTTGGTCTCTTGAATTAGTGCGGGATTATGGTTGCCTAACGGCTTAGTTCGACCACACTTCTTTTTGTCTTGATTTGGAGATAATAACCAAAGTTGAAATAGTCTCATCCTCATAATTATAGAGAAACTAATGACACATAAATGTTGTGCTTAAATTAATAGAGATTAATTTAGTGGCTAAACTTGATGCGTAACATGTTTATCTTGAGTGCTCATAAATGTGTTGTATGCTATATGGTGATGAACCTTCAAGAAAGTTTTAAGTCCTTTTTGCCACGCCATGATTAAAACACTTGTTAGTACATGGGCGATTTTAATGTGGGTTCGCCCTAGCGAAGTGCATTAACTTTATCTATGTATGAGCAAGATGGATGATGTGGGCACGCCCTAGCGAGGCACATCAACCATACGTTTAAAATGGTTAGACTTAATTGGGCGTCAAAACAGTTTTGGGCCTTAGGCAAAAGATGAGATTAAACATGCTTTCAAAATTGGATCCCTAAGAATCATATGAGATATGATTGACAAGAAATTGTCTACCTAATTAATTTGATTTTGAGCGGTCCGCCTCCGTGGACTCAAAGTTAAATTAAAGTTGGATCTTAGCCCAATTTCAAAAGAATCTCATAAAAGGATCTAAGAGTCATATGATATATGATTGACAGGGTTGTCTACCTAATTAATTTGATTTTGTGTAATCCGCCATAGCGGACTTAAAATTAAATTAAAGTTGGATCTTAGCCCATTTAAATTATATTATACATTGGATGTATAAGAAGGTTATATAATTTAGTAGGAGTATTTTTGGAAAATACATTATTTATCTCTTTAATGAGATTGGTACTTGTAAAATTTTGGAAATTTTGCATTGGTTGTAGATGACAACTAAAATCGTTGCGATTAATCCTTGATAAGGATAATGCTTCAAGAGAATGGTACAAACTTCATGGATTGGATCCTGAGCCTAAGAATCGTTCTAAGGCAAGAAGATGGGTTGTACATTCTTGATGGGCCTATTCCTAAAGAACCTAATGCCGGAGTAGACAATCACAAGAATCATGATTATGATTCTAGGAATGTGAGTTGTCTTATGCTCACGATTATGTGCTCTTAAACTCCAACAAAGTTTGGAACTTGTGGAAGCCTATTAGATAGGCGTGGAGTTGAGTTACATGTTTCAAAGAGCAATCTAAGCAAGAGAGGTATAAAACCATTATTGCATTCACTTCTTGCAAAAGGAGTAAAGGGCAATAAGTGGAATCTCACACGCTTAAGATAATGACTACGTAGAGTATCTTGAGAAACTTGGGAGTCCAATTGGATTGGAGCTAGCCATGGATCTTATTCTTGATTTATTGCCTAAGAGTTATAATCACTTTGTGATGGACTATAACATGCTTAGAATGAATAAGAATTTCTTCGAGTTGCATTAACATGCTGAAAAACTGCGAAGATGAAGATATTGGAGAATGGTTCTCCAGAGCTCATGGTTCATAAGGAAAAAGGCCAAGTGCCAAAAGAAAGGTAAGACAAGAGTTGTCAAACCTAAAAGAAATAATTATGGTTAAAATAATAACTCTAATTGATGCAATTTGGTAAAAATGACAATTGGATTGACCATTTAGAATTTTAGTCAAAATTCTGGATGATCAATAAAAGGAATGGTAGTGGGACTACCACTTGGGAATTTTATGTTATAAATTATTCTTTCTAAATTTAATTATTGGGTATTGGATACCAGAATAATTAGTAAAATGAAAGACTACTTATAGTAAAGTTTTATCTACAAACGGTAATGACGCAATGGTTGCAACATTGTTTGTAGAACACTTGTAAAGTGACTTTACTGATGAATTAGAAAACATTATTTTGTTAAAAGATAATGAAGGATATTAATTTCTTGTTTGGAATAAGAAAAGTGCTTTATTTATTATGATTTACTTCATTGTGTTATCATATAAATAAATCTTATATCCTAAATCTTGAAGAACAAAGTAATAAAGGCTATAACATAAATAATTAAAATTCTTTATGCATTATTGTTTTGATCAAATAAATAAAAGATGCATATCTAAAATTCCATGGGACGGAGTTTTAAGTCATATGATTTGGAATCACATGATTTATGCAAATCTTATTTACTTGGACCAAGACATCCTTTACTATGATTGGTAAAAGGCTAATATCTTAATTGACCTAATACATTTTGATGTGTATGGTGCATTAAGAAGCAATGCTAAAAGAAATTTTTTTATTATACTTGGTAAAACTATTCAAAGACTCTGATTGGATCATGATGACGAATAATTGAACCAAGAATTTGACAGTCATCATTAAAGTTGTGAAATGGTTTCACAAATTAACTTCACTAAGAACATCATTTTAAATGATGTGTCTGCATGGAAGTACAATAACCTTATTGGATATGGTTCATTAGATGATAAAGTCAAATTGATCTTCCATTATTAATTTTGGGGTTATGTATTACAAACCGCTGTAACTACACTAATTTGAATTCCATCAAAAGAGGTTAATTGGTGAAAGAAAACTCGGTTTGTCTTTCATAAAGATTTAAGATGATGAGACCTTTTTGAAAGGAGTTGTCTGGGACACACTCACATTTAAATCTAATAAATATATTTTCATGGGATATCCTAAGGAAACTTGAGGATAATAATTTTACTCATAAGAAACAAATGGTTTGTTAATTATGATGATACTTTTCTAGATAAATGGTTTATCTCTAAAAGAATCAGTGGGAGTAAAATGTATCTCGAATGGTTCGAGACCTAGAAAATATATTTTAACCTAAGATGGAAGTTGAACAAGTTTTCACAAGGAGTGGTGAAAAGTCTGTTCAAGATATACAAATACTTGCGATACATGATAGGATACAATCTATTAGTAGAAATATTGGATATTTCGAAATAGAAAGTATTGAGGTAAAGTTCATTTAGAATGAAGTATTTACCACCTATCAAAGATGCAATATCAACTCCACATTTAGATTAATGGCTTGGAGTCATAAAATCTAAAAGGCAATTCATGTATAATAATCAAGTTTGGAACTTGATCATTCTAACCTAAGGTGTTAAAACCAAAGGAGATGAATGACTTTTCTTGGAGAAAAATGTTACATGGGTAGCAAAAAACTTATTAGAATTTTCATAGTCACATGTTCATATTTGGAATATGAAATTTGACAAAATGATGTCAAAACAAGCGTTCCTCAACGGGAACTCACTTAAGGATGTATTGGATACAACCTAAAGGTTTTGATAGTCAAGAAAAATTCTAAAAGGTATGAAAGTTGCGAAGATTCATTGGATGGATTGAAGCAAGCTTTTGGGAGTTGGAATCTCCGTTTTGAAAAGTCATAGAGCTTGGCTTGATCAAGAACGAAGATGAATCTTGTATATACAAGAAGATTAGTGGGAGCATGGTGCTATTCCTTATCTAATATGTGGATGACATATTGCTCATTGGAAACGACATTCCTACACTTTAATCTGTAAAGATTTGGTTAAGAAAGTGTTTCGCAATGAAGAATATGGATGAAGCATAAGTCATTGGCATTAAGATCTATAGAGATAGATCAAAGAAGCTAAATGGTTTAAAGCCAATGTACATACATTGACAATGTCATAAGAAGATTTCGCATGGAAAATTCAAAGAGAGGACATTTATCAGTGTTACATGGAGTTTCTCTAAGCAAGACTCAATGTCCTAAAGACAAAAGATGAGCATAAGAAAAACGAATGAGATGCCATTTGCTTCGGCAATTGGATCCATGATGCCATGATAAGTACTAAGGCGGATATATCTAATGCTTGGAGCATGACGAGTAGATATTAATCCGATAACCGGTGAGAGTCATTGGATGGCTGTGAAACAATTCTTAAAGCACTTTAGAAGGACTGAAGAATTGTTTTGATCTATGAAGGTATGGAAGATGATCTCGTCGTATATGGGTACGCGGATGCATGCTTCCAAACCGACAAAGATGATAAAAGATTGCAATTGAGTTTTATAAATAATAGTGAAGCTGTAAGTTGGAATGGTTCCAAGCAGAGTCACTAAATTCTACAACTAAATCTAAGTATATTGCTGCATTGGATGCTGCAAAGGAAGTCGTTTGGATTAAGAAGTTCATGGTGAACTTAAGATGGTTCCTAGTATTGCTAATCCAATAGACCATATTAGTGATAATAGTGGTGCTATTAATCAAGCAATGGAACCAAGGGCACATCCTAAATCCAAACACATACTTAGGCGTTTTCTTATCGTTCGAGAAATCGTTGATAAGGGAGACGTAAATATATGCAAAGTACCTAGTAATGATAACGTTACGGACACGCTAAACAATGGGACTTCCACAAGCTAAACATGATGGTCATGTTGGGTCCATGGGTATTGGATACCTAGGGAATTGGGCCTAGGGCAAGTGGGAGATTGTTGGTGTTGGTGCCCTAGGCACGTTTGTTAAACGTTGTATAAGTTATCATTTTATTCATAATGATAAAGAGATAATAAGATTATTATTATGGCTCGTGTTTGCTTATAATAATCTCCGTCCCTAGAGCTTGTTAAGCACTAGTATAAATGCTAAATGATCATGGGATGATCATGTTAGATTTATGGGTACTTGTTTGGAACAAGGTACTGGACATGACCCGCGGTATGAGATTTATGTCATGGTCGATGTCATATATAAATCTCATATTAGTTATGTCATTTGAATCCTTGGACATGAAGTTATTATAGTCTTCCACTTGATGAACATTATGTTTGACATATTCAAACGCTGCCTTAACACGGTAGTTATAAAGGGTATGATTGGTATGATTGGATTCAAGTAGGGAAGAATAATAAACCAAATGGATTTGTCCCTCTTCGGAGAGATGTCAAGCTTGGGCCCCTCGAAGGAATGATGTTGATGAAATGTTCGGCCGGACTCAAATGAATTGATTGGATCAATGTCATTTGGATTATCAACATATTCGGAATCGAGAAAGTATTGAACAAAACAAGTTGACTGTTTGACCATGACTTGTGTTCAATGACGTCGAGGACAAAGGGATTATGACATATTCTAAAGGAATGCGAACTTGTATCTAGTTATACTATTTGGGTAGGTATGACGGTTTGCTAGAACCTAATCATATCTTATGGTTTCATGTTTGAACCCATTGCCAACTTAGTATAATCCTAGAGGGTCACACACAATAGAACGAATCCTAAATAAGGACTATATTGGAAATTTGGAAAAATTGGATTTTTCTGGGCCTTTGGGCGACCGCCCAAATGGGCTGGGCGACCGCACAAGAAATTGGGCGGCCGCACACCTCAGATTGGGCGGCCGCACAGTACTGTCGGGGATAGATTCCTAATTGGATTCGGAAAGGAATTTTGGACGGGTTTAGACACAAGTTTCCTATTTGGAATAGGTCTAACTTGTATATAAACATCAAAATTCGGCCAAGAACAGAACCTAAGCTTTTGTTCAAGTCTCCAAAGAGTTTGAGAGAGTTTATTTTGTTCTAAGAAATCCTAGATTGAAGAACAAAATTATACACAAAGAAAATTCCATATAGTTCATATTAATTATGAAAACGTGTTTCATAATTTGGTCTAGCAACCAAGGTCAAGTGTTCTTGATATTCGTTCGTGGTGTGGATACCGCTAGAGGGTGAAACTTATCATCTTCAAAGTTCGTGATTATTGCTATGATCGTGATCAAGTTTTTAAATCTCCACCAAGTTCAAAAGCTAGAAATTCATAGCCATCAAGGGTCAGTTATTCCTCTATTCATCTTGTTGTATTTGATTTAATCATATGAACGGATCCATGGCTTTGGGTTTCATTAAAATTTTAAATGCTTTATTCCGCTGCGCATGTTTGATCGAAACCCAACACAATGGACCCTCGGCAATCCTAAAATCCTCCGCATGATGCGGAACATGAATCACTTTCCCGGTCTAGGCCTAGGGAAGCATCAACAAGGGATATTGCACCCCCTAGAAGTTCCTTTTATCAAGAACAAGTTTGGTCTGGGGTACAAGCCTACCAAAGATGACTTGAAATACGAGCAAGCAATAAAGAATCAAAAGACCCGAGCTCGCAAAGAAGGTCGACAATATGAAATCCCTAACTTGAGGCACCGCAACGCACTAAACGGTTATTTTGTTCGCCAAGGGGAAGATGTTCCGTACATGATCTTTCCCGAACCATGGGTTAACAACAAGGGCGTCAGAAAGCCCGGTCTTGAGATCTTCACTGATTATGAAATTCTGACACAAGAAAGGGAGCCTACTCCAATGTCACCCCGAGAGTGGTGGGGCAAGAAAGTGATTATACAGTCCGAGGTAGAGATTACCGTGGGGTAAGAACTATCCGATCTAGCCTCCATGTTCGAAGAATTTGCCATCATGGACGATTGTCAAGTCAACGCCATCTACGACACCGTCGTCAGAAAGGAAACCATCAGTGAGATCCCGCCAAGCTCCGAGCCAATCAACAGCTGGTATTCAACGAAGGGGCCCATAGTATCCGATAATTTCTTGATCCGAGAAATGGGTTGCATATCCCGTACAGCAATAAAGGAAGAGCGGCTCACACTTACTTTCGAGTCCGAGAGTGTTTCTAATACCCTCACCCAAGAGGATATGGAGGCAATAGCCGAGCGTGTGTTTCCTTTCTTTGCTAATGAAAAATTCGATATTTCTGAGTACCCCGAGATTGCAAACATCATAAATGATGAATTAACTAATAACGAACTTAATGAACAAGTTAATAACGATTCAAATTATGATGAAATAGACCACGAAAACATAACATACCTAAATGAACTAGCTCAACAGGTTCGTTGTCGTGGTGAAAATGGTCCAGGGGCTGATGAGGAATTGCATGTTGTTAGTCTGGGTACCAACGAAGAGCCGAAAGAAACGAAGATTGGTAGCTTCTTCAAGGGGGAAGACAAAGACAGATTGACTGCACTGCTCAAAGAGTTTGTGGATGTATTCGCATGGTCGTACAAAGACATGCCGGGTTTGGAAAGAAAGGTCACGGAGCACAGAATTCCGATCAGAAAGGACGCAAAGCCAGTAAAGCAGAAGCTCAGAAAGATCAAGCCAGAATGGTCTCTACAAGTCAAAGAAGAAATTGAAAAGCTCCTCAGTGTGGGTTTCATCAAAGTCATTGAGTATCCGACTTGGCTAGCCAACATTGTGACAGTCAGAAAGGCAAACGGAAAGGTTCGAGTTTGTGTGGACTTCCGGGATTTGAACAAAGCTTCCCCGAAAGATGATTTTCCACTACCAAACATCGACATGCTCGTCGATTCGACTGCCAGCTTTGAAGTCCGCTCATTTGTGGACGGTTTTGCCGGTTACAATCAGATTCTCATGTCCGAAGAGGACCAACACAAGACAGCTTTCACAACACCATGGGGCACTTTCTGCTACACAGTCATGCCGTTCGGACTAAGGAACGCTGGGGCTACCTACCAGAGGGATATTACGGATCTATTCCATGACATGATTCATAAAGAGATCGAGGTCTATGTAGACGACATGATCATCCATTCGAAGGGAACCAACGGTCAACATTTGATCGATCTTCGCAAATTCTTTGAAAGACTTCGACAACACAACATGAGACTCAATCCCGCAAAGTGCACTTTTGGGGTCGTCAGAGGAAAGGTTCTCGGTTACATGGTCACTGAGAGGGGAATTGAAGCCGATCCCTCCAAGATCAAGTAAATCATTGACATGCCTCCTCCAAAGACGCAGAAGGAAATCAAAGGTTTCATGGGCAGACTTCAATACATCAGTCGATTTGTGCACCAACTCACTTCCATGTGTGAGCCGATCTTCAAGCTACTCAAAAAGAATGTGGCTCTAGAATGGACCGATGCTTGCCAATAAACCTTCGACCAAGTGAAACATTACTTGACATGCCCTCTAGTTTTGGTTCCACCGCACAAGGAGAAGCCTCTCTTTCTCTATCTCACTGTCAATGATGAAGCCCTAGGGGCTATGTTAGCACAAGAACAGCGAGACTCCACAAAAGAGAATGCTATCTACTTTGTCAGCCACCGGTTTCAAGGAGCTGAAAAGAACTACTCTGTCTTAGAGATGTCTTGTGCTGCATTAGTTTGGGTTACTCAAAAGCTCAAGCATTACATGGAGGCCTTCCCAATCAAGTTGGTAGCAAAAGTGGACCCGCTCCGCTACATCTTCGAGAATCCTTTCATGTCAACAAGAATAGCCAAATGGTATTTCATGCTCGCCAGCTACGATATCACTTACGTCACACTCAAATCCATCAGGGGGAAAGTGTTCAGTGATCAGCTTACTGAATTTCCGTGTGACGAAGTGAAGGGGGAAGATGTACAGTTTCCCGACGAGCATTTAATTTGCGCTACAACGGAAGAAAATAAGTGGCAACTTTTTTTCGATGGCGCAGCCAATAAGCATGGATATGGCATAGGGATGTTACTTGTTGATCCAAAGGACCTGTATACTCCAATCGCTATCCGCCTCGAATTTGAAGCCACCAACAACATCGCTGAGTACGAAGCATGCATAGCGGGACTCGAAGCAGCCCTCGAGAGAAATGTCACAAGTTTAGAGGTATTTGGTGATTCCTTGCTCATCATCAATCAGACATCTGGAAAGTGGAAGATTCAAGACTCGACTCTGCAACGGTATGGTCAACATCTCGAGGAGTTGGTTGAACAGTTTCAAGAAATCACCTTCAACTACCTGCCAAGGGACAAAAACCGTTTTGCTGATGCACTAGCCACCATCGTTTCACTGGTCGAAATACCTGAGGGTAAAATGGTGAAGCCCTTCAAAATTTCCCGAAGGAACAGTCCGGCATACTGCATGAGTATCGAGATCAACGAGGTCCAAGCAAACTCCCCGTGGTATGCGGATATCATGAATTTCCTCAAGGATGGCACTTATCCTGAGAATAGCAATAGGAAGTCCCAAATGGCATTGCAAAGACTAGCCTCCCGATATGTACTGATTGGGGACCGAGTCTACAAAAGGCACCACGAAGGGATCAATCTCCTATGCGCAAATGAGACCGAAGCTCAAGAAATAATGTATGAGATCCACGAAGAAGAATGTGGGCCCCACATGAACGGGTTTATGTTGACCAAGAAGATACTCCGCATGGGTTATTATTGGAGTACCATGGAAAGGGACTGCATCGAGAAATTCAAGAGGTGCGCCAAATGCCAACTCCATGCCAATCTACAGCACGCTTCACCCTCACAGCTTTACAATATGACCACGCCTTGGCCTTTCTCCTGTTGTGGCATAGACATCATCGGCAAAGTTCACCCTACTGGCAGCAACGGACAATCTTTCGTCCTAGTAGCCGTGGACTATTTTACAAAATGGGTCGAAGCACAGGCTTACCGAGTTCTCAACGCTAAGAAAGTGGCCGAATTCGTAAAAAACCACATCATGTGCCGGTACGGCGTTCCTCATGAAATCATCTCAGACAACGGTTCTCACTTTGAGAAAGAGATGGACGCGCTCCTGGTAGAATACAAGATTACTAAGCACAAGTCATCTCCATATCACCCTCAAGCAAACGGCGCGGTTGAGGCAGCTAATAAGACAATCGAGACCATTGTGAAGAAAATGGCCTCCACCGGAAGGGATTGGCCCGAAAAGCTACCTCTAACATTATGGGGCTACCGTACGTCAATATGGACAGCAACTGGAGAAACTCCTTATGCACTGGTATATGGTTCCGAAGCTGTACTCCCAATAGAGCTCGAAGTCCCATCCCTACGGGTCCTCCTCGAGAACCAAGTCAATGAAGTCGATTGGATGCAAAGTCGATATGAACAGCTAGCCCTACTCAACGAGAAAAGGCTAAGGGCAATCGAATGTACGAGGGCCTATCAATAAAGAATGGCTAGGGCTTTCAACAAAAAGGTGAAGCCCCAAAACATTAGTGTGGGAGATTTGGTCCTAAGACAACACCCTCCTAATGCCAAGAACCCCCTTGGAAAATGGGGGGCGGTGCGGTCCGACTCGTGGATTTAGACGGAGATCAGCTGCCAAAGGAAGTCAACCTCGACAAGTTGAAGAGATTTTACGTCTAATTAACGAAGACCATCAAAAAAAAAAAGCTCGCTAGGTTGAAAACCCGCAAGGGCGGCCTAGGCAAAACTTAGAGCACGTGCAAAAAAGAAGCCCGCTAGATTGAAAACCCGAAAGGGCGGTCTAGGCAAAAAACAGGGTGCACAAAAAAAAATGGTCTTCGTTTGTTTGAACTACGGAGACCTGAGCCTCTACACTGGAGGAACGTGGGCAACCTTCGGGTGCGCTCTAAAATATAAACAAATACCCAAATCATTTCAAATTAACGAGATGCAATTTTTATTCATTTCTTGAATTATTTTTTATCATTACAACGGATTTTGTTGAGCTACTAAAAGACTTAAAACATTAAAATCCTAACAAGTGGTCTATTTTTACTTGCAATCTCTTGGGGGTAATAGGAAAAATCTAATTTTCTCTTGGCCTTCGATGGACCACCCGAACGACCATCAATCCTACTCTTCTTGGGAGGCCTAGGAACACTGATGCGGACCAATACCTTCTGCGTAACAGAGCGTCTCCGAGCATAAAATTCATCCAAAGGAGTACCGAAATGGTCAGTCAGAATGTTGTTCACATCAGCAGCAACTTCCTTGTACCTCAAAGCACTGCTAGGCTCAAAGTCCTTCCCTAACAACTCAGCCCGCAGGGCATCTACCCAAGTAATGCCGCGGTAGACGGTACCAAGCAAGTGATCCAAGTAACTCTCGGGAAGAAAAATACTACCCCGATGCAAAGAAGCGGAAGCCCAAAGGTTACGGTCATCCCCCCAAGCCTACTGAAGCTCATTCGAGAAGTCCGGACCCATATAAGAAACTGGACGAAGCCTCCCGTTCCTCGGAAAAGGAATTACCTGTTGACGGCCAAATTGCCTCAGAACCCGTTCTGGTTGGTAAAACGAAGAATCTCTCAACCCGGGTAAAACCACATACTGAAAACCAGAGGTCCACTCCACAAAAGGGCGAAGACCCCAAGGGCACCACTCAACGTCAGCTGTAAGACGAGAAGCAAAAAATCTCCTCCAACCCTCTTCAGTCAAATCTCTAATCAGCAACCGTCGCCTATGAACAGCAAAAGGAGAAAGGTCGCCTTCTGACGCATAAAGCCTGAAATGCTCCTAAAGACATATGGTCAAAAGCAAGGGGCTTCCTCGTCGCATCTCGTCCGTACGGTGCAATTCGTCCAAACCATGCAAGGTCTCTCCTACAATGAGCGGAATTATGCTAAATCGCTGTCCTTTCGCCTGCAACACGATTTCAGCCAACTGCGCATCCGCAGTACCCAGAGGAGTGATAAACAAGACCTCGCTGAAAAGGCAGACAGCCATGGAATTTCATTTAAAGGACTGAACCGCGACATCTTCCGAATGCAAACTGAAAAACATCAGAAGCTCAGTTATGTCAACAACGGTCCCGTGCATCATCTTCTTCACCTCTACAACAGGGAGATTCAAAAGGTCAACCTAAGAATCAACAACACCACGGTGATACTTAGGGACGGCAATCCGACCGGCCAAAGGCATACCCAAAATGGCCCCAAAATCATCGACAGTCGGCACCATTTCATTAGCCGAAAAGTTGAATGCATGGCTATCTTCAACAAGTCCCAATCCGGCTTCAATGTTCGCAAAGTAAAAATAATTCAAAATCCGAAATCTTTGATGAAAGCATTTTTTGGATGGGTCTTGAAAGAATAAACGAATGTCGACAAATCCTTCTCATAACTCTTGACAACCTCGGCACCAAGACTAAAAAGGTTAGAGGCCATGGGAAAGAAGGTTATAAGCAAAATTGGGCAACAAAATGGTGTTCAAAAATGGCAGAAGAAAGCTGTTGGAATCAAATTACCGACCAGAAGTTGATATTATAGCTGTTAGGGGATCTTTTGGTCAACAAATATCAGGCCCTGAATTTCGCCTCCCAGAGGCACGCGCCTCCCGACACCAGTCTACAAGGCGCGCGCGTCCCGTCTCCAAGAGAGGAAGCGCCCGCGTCCCAGGTAGAAAATGCTCCAGAAATAACCTTTGTCAGTTCAGAACAGAACCTAGGCGCTCAAACGCCTTCAACCTGCAAGAAATCAATCCCAGCAACCAGAGAAGCTCAAACGACGACAGAAAACACTCAGCTGGGCACACATTAATTTTGTCCGCCCTTAAGGCATGTCTAAAAACTGAAATAAGATAAAAACTCCCATTCAAAGTAGGGTGTCTGTTATTTTCTCAAAAAATTAGTTTTTACAATTCATCCCCAGCACAAAGCACTCCGCAGTCAACTGTGCCCGCACCCCATCGAAAGTCGAAGTCAAACAGTCAACATCAAAGTACGAGTCACGACAACAACTTGGTCCGGGGTGAGCCACAGAACCACCACTTCCTCATCAAGCAAAATCTACATCCATTCAAAGCAAACGGTCCTCCGGGTCCCGCACTTCAGCAAACGGTCCTCCGGGTCCCGCACCTCAAGCAAACGGTCCTTTAGGTCCCGCTTCTAGAAAACGGATCTAGCTATCAGAAAACAGGTCCCGCTTCCAGCAAATGGATCTCGCTATCAGCAAACAGGTCCCGCTTCCAGCAAACGGATCTCGCTATCAGCAAACAGGTCCCGCTTCCAGCAAACAGATCCCGCTTTCAGCAAACGGATCCCGCTATTGGAAAAGCCGCTCACACAGGGAGCGCACCTTTATCTCTCAAAGCCACTCACACAGGGAGCGCACCTCTATCCCCTGTAATTTCAAATTCCTTCTTTTATCGAGTCTTTTCTTTTTGGTGATGTCCTAGGCGGATGTCTGTCTTTCGTCGGCGCGTTTGCTTCGCAATCCACGCCACCGAGGGGCTCTGTAGACAACCCGCCTTGGACCGCTCACCCCGATTGCACACTTGATTTTGTGTTTCTCCCTCTTTTAAGTGTTTTCTGTTAGTTTCTGTTACTTTGGTTAAGTTGCAGACGGACTCTGTTAAGTCCCGGGACTAAACTGAATAACAGTTCTAACTTTCTAGTCCATTCTGTCAAAACTTTCTTTTCAGAGTCGCGCACCTCCGCCTCTTGAGGCCAGACGCGCTCGCCTTCTGCCGCCTAGGTGGGATGCGCGCGCTTTTGGGGTGTGTCAGTTACAGATTCTGCCCAAGAATCTCTCCCTTGCTCATTATACATGATTTTGCCCGGGGAAGATTTCTTGGAGACTCCGTTTGACTCCAAAAACAGTCCTCTTTCAACTATAAAAACCCCTCCAATCCATCATTGGAAGGGACCTTTTTCCTCACTTCTTTTCTAGACTTTTCCTTGGGACTTCTTTTAAGACCTTTGTCAACTAAGTGTTCAACCTCTTCTTCAAGGCTTTTCAAGAGGTTCTCTTTGAAGGATAATATAGGTAAATGTCTTAAATCTCCTCCTCCTTCTTCTTCTTCTTCTTCTTCTTCTTCTTCTTCTTCTTCTTCTTCTTCTTCTTCTTCTTCTTCTTCTTCTTCTTCTTCTTCTTCTTCAATCAAATGTGCAATCACCCCAAAACCACTTGGGACATGACACCAATGGTCCTTTCATTACATTGAATTGGCCTAGGAGTCATCTGCCTACATTTTAAACTTTAAAACCCCCTTTTTTTATCATCATTTAAATAGGAAGAACATATTTATCTTTAAAGTGAATTATGAACAAACAAGACCGACTTTGCTCAGGCGAAATGGGTGTTTAAGTACTTCCCATTTCGTAACCTAACCCCCGAACCCCTCATCCCAAAGAATCTCTGTTTTCGTAAATCAAACTTAGGCTCATAAACATTAGGTTTTCTTACGTTCCTCAAAAATGTGGGTGGCGACTCTAAAACACAATTAGACATCCTAGGACGAGCCCGAGCGCTCTGGCCTAAGGCTGCGGCCTCCACCCCCGGGGTATCTACAGCCGGGTTTGGACAGAAAGGTCGTAGAGCATAGAATCCCGATCAGAGAGGACGCCAAGCCAGTAAAGCAGAAGCTCAGAAAGATCAAACCAGAATGGTCCCTACAAGTCAAAGAAGAGATTGAAAAGCTCCTCAGTGTGGGTTTCATCAAAGTCATTGAGTATCCGACTTGGCTAGCCAACATTGTGACAGTCAGAAAGGCAAACGGCAAGGTTCGAGTTTGTGTGGACTTCCGGAATTTGAACAAAGCTTCCCCGAAAGATGATTTTCCGCTACCAAACATCGACATGCTCGTTGATTCGACTGCCAACTATGAAGTCCGCTCATTTGTGGACGGTTTCGCCAGTTACAATCAGATTCTCATGTCCAAGGAAGACCAACACAAGACAGCTTTCACAACACCGTGGGGCACTTTCTGCTACACAGTCATGCCGTTCGGGTTAAGGAATGCTGGGGCTACCTTCCATGACATGATTCATAAAGAGATCGAGGTCTATGTAGACAACATGATCATCCATTCAAAGGGAACCAACGGTCAACATTTGATCGATCTTCGCAAGTTCTTTGAATGACACCGACAACAAAATATGAGACTCAATCCCGCAAAGTGCACTTTTGGGGTCATCAGAGGAAAAGTTCTCGGTTACATGGTCACTGAGAGGGGAATTGAAGCCGATCCCTCCAAAATCAAGGCAATCATTGACATGCCTCCTCCAAAGATGCAGAAAGAAATCAAGGGTTTCATGGGCAGACTTCAATACATCAGTCGGTTTGTGCACCAACTCACTTCCATGTGTGAGCCGATCTTTAAGCTACTCAAGAAGAATGTGGCTCTAGAATGGACCGATGCTTGCCAAGAAGCCTTCGACCAAGTGAAGCATTACTTGACATGCCCTCCAGTTTTGGTCCCACCGCACATGGAGAAGCTCTCTTGCTCTATCTCACTGTCAATGATGAAGCCCTAGGGGCTATGTTAGCACAAGAACAACGAGACTCCACAAAAGATAATTATATCTACTTTGTCAGCCGCCGGTTTCAAGGAGCTGAGAAAAACTACTCTGTCTTAGAGAAGTCTTGTGGGGCATTAGTTTGGGTTACTCAAAAGCTCAAGCATTACATGGAGGCCTTCCCAATCAAGTTGGTAGGAAAAGTGGACCCGCTCTGCTACATCTTCGAGAAGCCTTTCATGTCAACAAGAATATCCAAATGGTACTTCATGCTTGCCGGCTACGATATCATTTACGTTACACTCAAATCCATCAGGGGGAAAGTGTTCAGTGATCAGCTTGCTGAATTTCCGTGTGACGAAGTGAAGGGGGAAGATGTACAGTTCCCCGACGAGCATTTAATTTGTGCTACAATAGAGGAAAATAAGTGGCAACTTTTTTTCGATGGCGCGGCCAATAAGCATGGATATGGCATAGGGATGTTACTTGTCGATCCAAAGGACATCTATACTCCAATTGCTATCCACCTTGAATTTGAGGCCACCAACAACATAGCCGAGTACGAAGCATGCATAGCAGGGCTCGAAGCGGCCCTCGAGAGAAATGTCACGAGCTTAGAGGTATTTGGCGATTCCTTACTCATCATCAATCAGACATCTGGAAAATGGAAGATTCAAGACTCAACTCTACAACGGTATGGTCAACATCTCGAGGAGTTGATTGAACAGTTTCAAGAAATCACCTTCAACTACCTGCCAAGGGACAAGAACCGTTTCACTGATGCACTAGCCACAATCGCTTCACTGGTCGAAATGCCCGAGGGAAAAATGGTGAAACCCTTTAAAATTACCCGAAGGAACAGTCCGGCATACTGCATGAGTATCGAGATCAACGAGGTCTAGGAAAACTCCCTGTGGTATTCAGATATCATGAATTTTATCAAGAATGGCACTTATTCTGAGAATAGCAATAAGATGTCTCAGATGGCGCTGCAAAGGCTAGCCTCTCGATATGTACTAATTGGAAACCGAGTTTACAAAAGGCACCATGAAGGGATCAATATCATATGCGCAAATGAGACTGAAGCTTAAGAAATAATGCATGAGATCAACGAGGGTGAATATGGGCCCCACATGAACGGGTTTATGTTGACCAAGAAAATACTCCGCATGGGTTATTATTGGAGTACCATGGAAAGAGACTGCATCGAGAAAGTCAAAAGGTGCGCCAAATGCCAATTCCATGCCAACCTACAACATGCTCCACCCTCACAACTTTACAACATGACCACGCCATGGCCTTTCTCTTTTTGGGGCATAGACATCATCGGTAAAGTTCACCCTACTGGTAGCAACGAACAATCTTTCATCCTAGTAGCCGTGGACTATTTTACAAAATGGGTCGAAGCACAAGCTTACCGGGTTCTCAACGCCAAGAAAGTGGCCGAATTCGTAAAGACCCACATCATGTGCCGGTACGGCGTTCTTCAGGAGATCATCTCAGACAACGGTTCTTACTTTGAGAAAGAGATAGATGCACTCCTGGTAGAATACAAGATTACTAAGCACAAGCATCTCCATACCACCCTCAAGCAAACGGCGCGGTCGAAGCAGCTAATAAGACAATCGAGACCATTGTGAAGAAAATGGCCTCCACTGGAAGGGATTGGCCCGAAAAGCTACCTCTAGCATTGTGGGGCTACCGCACGTCAATACGGACAACAACTGGAGAAACTTCTTATGAACTGGTATATGGTTCCGAAGCTGTGCTCCCAATAGAGCTTGAAATCCCATCCCTACGGGTCCTCCTCGAGAACCAAGTTAATGAAATCGATTGGATGCAAAGTCGATTTGAACAGCTAGCTCTACTCGACGAGAAAAGTCTAAGGGCACTCGAACGTACGAGAGTCAATCAACAAAGAATGGTAAGGGCTTTCAACAAAAAGGTGAAGCCTCGAAACATCAATGTGGGAGATTTGGTCCTAAAACAACATCCTCCTAATGCCATGAACCCCCTTGGAAAATGGGGACCCCGATGGATCAGTCCGTACGTGGTCAAGAAGATACTAAGCGGCGGTGCAGTCTGACTCGTGGATTTAGATGGAGATCAGCTGTCGAAGGAAGTCAACCTCGACAATGAAGAGATTCTACTCTTAATGAACGAAGACCATTTAAAAAAAAAAGAGCTCGCTAGGTTGAAAACCAGCAAGGGCGGCCTAGGAAAAAATTAGAGCACGTGCAAAAAAAAAAGCCCGCTAGATTGAAAACCCGAAAGGGCGGTCTAGGCAAAAAATAGGGTGCACACACACAAAAAAAAAGGTCTTCGTTTGTTTGAACTACGGAGACCTGAGCCTCTACACTGGAGGAACGCAGGCAACCTTCGGGTGCGGTCTAAAATATAAACAAACACCCCAAATCATTTCATATTAACGAGATACAATTTTTATTCATTCACTGAATTATTTTGATCATTACAATGGGAATGTTGAGCTATTAAAATACATAAAACATTAAATCCTAACAAGTGGTCTATTTTACTTGCAATCTCTTGGGGTACTAGGAAAAATCTAATTTTCTCTTGGCCTTCGAAGGGCCACCTGAACGACCATCAATCCTACTCTTCTTAGGAGGTCTAGGAACACTGATGCGGACCAAAACCTTCTGCGCAACAGAACGCCTCCGAGCATAAAAGTCATCCAAAGGGGTACCAAAAGGGTCAGTCAGAATGTTGTTCACATCAGCAGCAGCTTCCTTGTATCTCAAAGCACAGCTAGGCTTAAAGTCTTTACCTAATAGTTCAGCCCGAAGATCATCTACCCAAGTAATGCCGCGGTAAACGGTACCGAACAAATGATCCAAGTAACTCTCGGGAAGAAAGATACTACCCCGATGCAGAGGGACGGAAGCCCACCGATGGCGATCATCTCCCCAAGCCGTCTGAAGCTCACTCGAGATGTCCGGACCCATATAAGAAACCGGACGAAACATCCCATTCCTCGGAAAAGGAATTATTTGCTAGCGACCGAACTGTCTCAAAACCCGTTCTGGTTGATAAAATGAAGAGTCTCTCAATCCGGGTAAGACCACATGCTTGAAACCCAAAGTCCATTCCACGAAAGGACGGAGACCCCAAGAAGAGGGACACCACTCAATATCGGCCGAAGCACAGGAGGCGAAGAATATCTGCCAATTCTCTTCAGTCAAATCTCTAATCAGCAAATGTCGCCTATGAAGAGCAAAAGGAGAGAGGTCACCATCCGAGGCATAAAGTCTGAAATGCTGTTGAAGCCATATGGTCAAAAGCAAGGGGCTTCCTCGTCGCACCCCGCCCGTACGATGCAATTCGTCCAGACCATGCAGAGTTTCCCCCACTATGAGAGGAATTATACTGAATTGTTGCTCCTTCGCCTGCAACACAATCTCAGCCAACTGCTCATCCGCAGTACCCAGAGGAGCGACAAACAGAACCTTGCTGAAAAGACAAACATCCATGGCATTTCTCTTGAAAGACTGAACCGCGACATCTTCTGAATGCAAGCTGAAAAACATCGGAAGCTCAGTTATGTCAACAACGGTCCCGTGCATCATCTTCTTCACCTCTCTAACAGGGAGATTCAGAAGGTCAACCCAAGAGTCAACAACACCGCGGTGATACTTAGGGACAGCAATCCGACCGACCAAAGGCATACCAAGAATGGCCCCAAAATCATCGACAGTCGGCACCATTTCATTAGCCGAAAAGTTGAAAGTATGGCTATCACAATCCCAAAAGGCTGCAGTGGCCTTCAACAAATCCCAATCCGGCTTCAATGTCCGCAAAGTAAAAAGAATTCAAAACCTGAAATCTTTGATAAAAGCATTTTTGGGATGACTCTTGAAAGAATACACGGAGGTCGACAAATCCTTCTCGTAACTCTTAACAACCTCGGCATCAAGACTGAAAAGGTTAGAAGCCATGGGAAAGAAGATCACAAGCAAAATTGGGAAATAAAATGGTGTTCAAAAATGGCAGAAGAGAGCTGTTAAAATCAAATTGTCGACCAGAAGCTGATATTATAGCTGTTGGGGGATCTTTTGGCCAGTAAAAGTCAAGCCCGGAATTTCGCCCCCCAGACACGCGCGCCGCCCATCACCAGTACAAAAAGCGTGCGCATTACACGCCTTCAAAGGGAGGCGCGCACTTCCCAAAGTCGGGATCATTTCAGAAAAGCCTTGTCAGGAAAACTATGCAAGAAATTTCTGCCCAAATCAAGATGCAGCTCCAATCCTTGAGCACCCCGTTGGGCACACGTTAATTTGGTCCACCCTTAAGGCATGTCTAAAATTGAAAGTAGGACAGGAATTCTCACTAAAAAAAAAAAAAAGAAAAGTTAGGGTGTCCTTCTTTAATTCTCAAAAGATCAGTTTTGACAATTCAACCCCAGCAGAAAGCACTCCGCAGTCAACTGTGCCCGCACCCCACCAAAAGTCAAAGTCAAATAGTCAACATCAAAAAGCGACTCACAGCAACAACTTGGTCCTGGGTGAGCCAAAAAAATCACCACCCCCTCATCAAGCAAAATCTGCATCCCGCTATTCGAGCAAACGGTCCCTCGGTACCCGCTATTTGAGCAAACGGTCCTCTGGGTCCCGCATTCAAGTAGACGGTCCTCTAGGTCCCGCACTCAAGAAAACAGTCCTCTAGGTCCCGCACTCAAGCAAATGGTCCTCTGGGTCCCGCATTCAAGCAGACGGTCCTCTAGGTCCCGCACTCAAGAAAACAGTCCTCTAGGTCCCGCACTCAAGCAAATGGTCTTCTGGGTCCCGCATTCAAGCAGACGGTCCTCTGGGTCCCGCACTCAAGGAAACGGTCCTCCAGGTCCCGCATTCCAGCAGACGGATCTCGCCACCAGCAAACGGATCCCGCTTCCAGCAAACGGATCTCACCACCAGCAAACAGATCCCACTTCCAGCAAACGGTCCTCTGGGTCCCGCATTCCAGCAAACGGATCTCGCCACCAGCAAACAGGTCCCGCTTCCAGCAAACAGACCCCTAGGTCCCGCTGTCGGCCACGATGGGCCGCTTCATGCCACCGAACCTTTTATTATCAACCAAGCCACTCACACAGGGAGCGCACCTCTATCCCTCGCAATTTCAAATTCCTGCTTTTATCGAGTCTTTTCCCTTTTCTTGGTGATGTCCTCGGCGGTTGTCTTTCTTTCGTCGACGCATTTTGCTTTACAATCCACATCGCCGAGGGGATCTGTAGACACCACGCCTTGGACCGCTCACCCCGATTGCACACTTGATTCTGCGTTTCTCCCTCTTTTAATTATTTTCTGTTAGTTTCTGTTACTTTGGTTAGGTTCCAGACGGGCTCCGTTAAGTCCCCGACTAAACTGAATAACAGTTCTAACTTTCTAGTCCATTCTGTCAAAATTTGCCTTTCAGAGTCGCGTGCCTCCGCCCCATGAGGCCAGACGCGCGCGCCTTCCGCCGCCTATGTGGGATGCGCGCACTTCTGGGGTGTGTCAGTTACAGATTCTGCCCAAGAATCTTTCCCTTGCTCGTTATACATGATTTTGCCCATGAAAGATTTCTTGGAGACTCCGTTTGGCTCCAAAAAACACATTTTTTACAACTATAAAAACCCCTCCAATCCATCACTGGAGAGGACCTTGGTACCAACCTTGAAAACTCTTCTCTAAACAAAACTCTAGGCAATTTACAAAAGGTATTCTCTCCAAGTATTCAACCTCTTATTCAAGGCTTTTTTAAGAGGTTCTCTTTGAAGGATATTATAAGTAAAATGTCTTGACTTTATTCTTTACTTCTTCTTCTTCTTCTAAATTCTTCTTCTTCTTCAATCAAATGTGCAATCACCCCAAAACCATTTGGGACATTACACCAATGGCCCTTTCATTACATTGAATTGGCCTAGGAGTTATCTCCCTACATTCTAAACAATCAAAACCCATTTTAAAACCCCCTCTTTTATCATTTATTCAAATAGGAAGAACACATATATCTTTAAAGTGAATTATGAACAAACAAGACCGACTTTGCTCGGGCGAAATGGGTGTTTAAGTGCTTCCCATTTCATAACCTAACCCCCGAACTCCTAATCCTTAGAATCTCTGTTTTCGTAAATCAAACTTAGTCTCATAAACTTTAGGTTTTCTTACGTTCCTCAAAAACGTGGGTGGCGACTCTAAAACACAATTAGACATCCTAGGATAACTCACCGCTCTAGCCAAGCCGTGGTTTCCCCCGGGGTATCTACAGTCACCAGCCCCTCTCTCATGCCAGCCGTCGCTTGGGGTTCTTGGGCCAAGGCCTCAACATGATTTTGCAGCGACTGATCAATCATCTTCCACAGATATCCGCCTCCACCACACTAGCTAATGGACTCCGGGGCAACTTCTCATTTGACATCTTCGGCAAGTACTCTTAAGCCTTATTTCAATTTGAGCACTAAAAATGGCATCACTGTTGGTAATAGAACTTCTAGTCCAATTATGGGTTACGGTCACACACATCTTGATCCTCCGTTTCCACCTTTTGCACTTCGTAATGTTCTTCATGCCCCAAATATGGTTAAGAATCTATTTTCCGTCCGTAAATTTACCACTGATAATTCCGTCACCGTTGAATTTGATCCATTTAGGTTTTATGTGAACGATTTCAAGACGAGGAGTCAACTCATGGGATGTGAGAGTTGGGGGGGACCTATATCCATTTACCACCACTTCAACCGTTGCTCCATCAGCTTTTGTTACGTTGTCTTCTTCTTTATGGCACGAAAGGTTGGGTCATCCTGGCGTACTGATCGTGGATTGTCTTAGGAAAAATAAATATATAGATTGTAGGGATTCTAATGTTTCACATATTTGTCATTCTTGTTCTCTTGGCAAGCATGTAAGACTACCTTTTAATTCTTCTCAATCTACAACTTTTATGCCCTTTGATATCATTCATAGTGATCTATGGACTTCACCTGTTTTAAGTTCATCAGGCCATCGCTACTATGTCTTAGTTTTAGATGATTATTCCAAATATTTGTCGGTGTTTCCTATCGCTAACAAATCGGATGTTTTTTCTACATTTCTTTCATTCCGTGCATATATTCGACATCAATTTGAATGTGACATTAAAACTTTTCAATTTGATAATGGGCGTGAATTTGATAATGCACAATTTTGGGATTTTTGCAAACATAATGGTTTATCTTTTCGTCTCTCTTATCCGTATACATCTTCTCAGAATGGGACTGCTGAGCGTAAAATTCGCACCATAAATAACATAGTACGCACTTTGTTGGTGCATGCTTCTATCCCTCCCACCTTTTGGCATCATGTGGCCCAAATGGCCACATACCTTTTGAATATTCTTCCCAATAAGTCTCTGTCTTATAGATCACCACTAAGTATTCTTTATGCTCGGGACCCCGCTTATGGTCATCTCCGGGTGTCCGGGTGTCTAAGTTACCCTTTGTTTCTATCTACAACTATAAAAAAAGTACAAGCCCGTTCAACACCATGTGTTTTTTTGGGGTTTCCGACGAATCACCGAGGTTTTAAAAGTTATAACTTATCCTCTCGTCAAATAATCATAAATAGACATGTTCTTTTTTATGAAAAGCAATTCCCTTTTGCATCTTTACCATCACAAAAGTCCACGGCCTATGATTTCCTTGATGAAGGCCCTTCTCCTCACTTACTTCATCATTGGGCTCAATCTAGCCCAGACCCTATATCACTTGACACTAGCTCCCTTCCGCCCTCAGACCAGCCATTTGGGCTTTTTGCTAGTTCGGCCTATTGGTAGTGGTGCCCTAGGCACGTTTAATAAACGTTGTAATTGTTATCATTTATTTCATATCAATAAAGAGATGTTTTGATTATTATTGTTGTTCATGTTTACATATAATAATCTCCGTCCCTAGTACTTGTTAAGCACTAGTATAAAAGCTAAATGATCATGGGATGATCATGTTAGATTTATGGGTACTTGTTTGGAACAAGGTACTGGACATGACCCGCTGTAGGAGATTTATGTCATGGTCTATATCGTACATATATCTCATATTAGTTATGTCATTTGAATCCTTAGACATGAAGTTATTATAGTCTTCCACTTGATGAACATTATGTTTGACATATTCAAACGCTACCTTTAACCGGGTAGTTATAAAGGGTATGAATGGAATAATCGGATTCACGTAGGGAAGAGTAATAAGCTAAATGGATTTGTCCCTCTTCGGAGAGATGTCAAGCTTAGGCCTCTCGTAGGAATGATGTTGATGAAAATGTTCGGCCGAACTCAAATGAATTGATTAGATCAATGTCATTTGGATTATCAACATATTCGGAATCGAGAAAGTATTGAACAAAACAAGTTGACTTGTTGACCATGACTTGTGTTCAATGACATCGTGGACAAAGGGATTGTGACATATTCTAAAGGAATGCGAACTTGTATCTAGTTATACTATTTGGGTAGGTATGACGGTTTGCTAGAACCTAATCATATCTTATGGTTTCATGTTTGAACCCATTGCCAAATTAGTGTAATCCTAGAGGGTCACACACAATAGAACGAATCTTAAATAAGGACTATATTGGAATATTGAGTCGAAGGACTTTGGAGGAATTTGGAAATTTGGGAAATCTGGGGAAGGTGTGCGACCGCACAAAAGGTCTTGGGCGGCCGCACAGCTTGGCTCAAATAGTACCAGAAACCTTCCAGATAGATGTGCGGCCGCACAGGTAGTTTTGGGCGGCCGCACACCATGTCGGGACTGGTTTCCTGATTTGATTTGGAAAATAATTTTGGACGGGTTTAGACACAAGTTTCCTATTTGGAATAGGTCTAACTTGTATATAAACAGCAAAATTCGGCCAGAATCAATGCTAATGCTTTTGTGCAAATCTCAAAGAGTTTGATAGAGGTTTTATTTTGTTCCAAGACATCCTAGATTGAAGAACAAAATAATACACATATAAAATTCCATATAGTTCATATTAATTGTGAAAACGTGTTTCACAATTTTAGTCTAGCAACTAAGATCAAGTGTTTTTGATATTCGTTTAAGGTGTGGATACCGCTAGAGGGTGAAGCTCATCATCTTCAAAGTTCGTGTTCTTACTTGTTCGCGATTAAAGCTTCAATTTCTCCACCAAGATCAAAGACCAAATTCAAAGTTATCAAGGGTTAGTTTTCTAGTATTCATATTGCAAGTATTTGATTCAATCATATGAATGGATCTATGGGCTTTGGGTTTCATAAAAATTTAAATGTTATTTTCCGCTGCGCATGTTACTACGAAACCCAACAGTGGTATCAGAGCCCCGTTCATGTTGATTATTTCAATACTTAGATCATGTTGTGTGTATATAAATTGTTTATCTGCCTAACATGATATGAATATTGGATATATGATGTTTATGTTTTATATAATTTTATGTGGTTTATTGTTTTACAACTTTAATCGCACTATTGAATCGCACTAAAAATTATGTTGGGGAAAACAATTTTGAGACAAATTTTCAAACTTTAAAAATTCTGTCTGATGCTACTGTGCGACCGCACAGAAAATATTGGGCGACCGCACATGTTTGGGTGACCGCACAGATTTTCTTGGGCGGCCGCCCAGTTGGTCAGAATCAGAATCAGATTCTGGAATTTTGATGGGGTCCAACCGAATCAGTGACAATACCGGCCAGACATGCTGATCTGGAGCGGGTTTTGGGCAGTTGGTTTTGGTGTGGATCTAGGGGTTTGATTTTCCTATTTGTTTTGATCTTGTGATTCTAAGACTGGTTCAAGGTTTGGATGGCTAATCTACGTTCATCGAGATTGTGTTTCCCAAACTTGATCGCAATCAAAGTTTCAAAGATAAAACGAAGTTAGAATTATGAAGAGTTCAAAATTGCTAAAATTGAGAAACAAAGTTCTTGATTCAATGATTGGAGATCCATGTGGAATTGTGGATGCAATTGGCCTACGTTTATCGAGAGCATCTATTGCTTAGTTTCGGCCACATGGACTACTTTCTTGGTTTCTTAAAATTGTGCGGAATTGTGGATGCCTGATGGCTTAGTTTCGGCCGCACTTCTTGTTGTCTTGATTTGGAGATAATAACCAAAGTTGAAATAGTCTCATCCTCATAATTATAGAGAAACTAATGACACATAAATATTATGATTAAATTAATGGAGATTAGTTTTGTGGCTAAACTTGATGCGTAACATGTTTATATTATGTGCTCATAAATGTGTTATATGCTATATGTGATGAACCTTCAAAGAAAGTTTTAAGTCCTTTATTGCCATGCCAAGATTAAAACACTTGTTAATGCATGGGTAAATTCAATGTAGACTCGCCCTAGCGAGATGCATTGACTTTATTTATGTATGATCAAGATAGATAATGTGGACACGCCCTTGCGAGGCATATTAACTATACGTTTAAAATGGTTGGACTTAATTGGGCGTCAAAACAGTTTTGAGCCTAGGCAAAGATGAGATTTAACATGCTTTTTGAAATAGGATTTCTTAAAGAATCTCATAAAAGGAACCAAGAGTCATATGAGATATGATTGACAAGAATTGTCTACCTAATTAATTTGATTTTGTGTAATCTGCCTTAGCGGACTTAAAATTAAATTAAAGCGGGATCTTAACCCATTTAAATTATATTATACATTGGATGTATGAGAAGGTTATATAATTTAGTGGGAGTATTTATTTTTAAAAAAAATACATTGATTATTTCTTTAATGAAAATTGGTACTTATTAAATTTTGGAAATTTTGCATAATTGTAGATAACGACTAACAACACTCAATCAGTTTCGTTGCGATAGATCCTTGAGAAGGATAAGCTCCAAGAGAATGGTACTAACTTTATGGATTGGATCCGTAGCCTAAGAATTGTTCTAAGGCAAGAAGATAAGTTGTACATTCTCGACGGGCCACTTCCTGCCGATCCAGAACCTACTGCCCCTAGGGCAGAAAGAGACAATTACAATAAACATCGTAATGATTCTAGAGATGTAAGTTGTCTCATGCTTGCTACTATGTGCTCAAAACTTCAACAAAGTTTAGAATATTTGGAAGCCTATGAGATAGGCATGGAGCTAAGAGCCATGTTTTAAGAGCAAGCTAGGCAAGAGAGGTACAAGATCATTGTTGCATTCACTTCTTGCAAAATGAGTGAAGGGAAACAAGTGAGTCCTCACATGCTTAAAATGAAAGGTTATGTGGAGCATCTTGAGAAACTTGGCTATCCAATCCCATTGGAGCTAGCCACAGATCTCATTCTTAATTCATTACCTAAAAGTTATAATCAGTTTGTGATGAATTATAACATGCATGGAATGGATAAGAATCTCCCCTAGTTGCATGGGATGCTTAAAACTACGGAGATGAAGATTGTGGAGAAAGGTTCTCCTGTGCTCTTGGTTCATGATGGGAAGAAGGCTGGTGCCAAAGGAAAAGGGTAAGGCAAAAGTTGTCAAACTCAAGATAAGCAAGGCAAAGGTTGCCAAGGCTTCTGAGGCAAAACCCGATTCACAAAAGGATGCAATCTGTTTCCATTGTCAAGAAATTGGTCATTGGAAACGTAATTGCAAGGCTTTCTTGGAAGAGCAAAAGAAGAAGAAGAGCATCAAGGCTGCGTCGACTTCAGGTATCAATATGATAGATATTCTCCTTTCTACCACTGATTCTTGGGTATTGGATACCGGATGTGGTTCTCACATTTGTTTAAATGTGCAGGGACTAAAGAATAGGAGACTGCTTAAAGAGGGTGAAGTAGACCTACTCTTGGGGAATGGAGCAAGAGTTGCTGCATTAGCCGTAGGTACTTATGAAGTCAATTTACCTTCCGGTTTAATACTTGTTTTGAACAATTGCTATTATGTACTGGATTTAAGTAGAAATATTATTTCAATTTCTTGTTTGGATAATGAATGTTTTAAGTTTCTTATTGAGAATAATAAATTTTCTATTTATTTAAATGATGTGCTTTATGGTATTGCTAATTCATTTAATGGCCTTTATGTCTTGGATGTCAAGAATGAAAATAATGAAAATGTCTATCATATAAATAAGAAATATAAACCTAATGATGTAAATCATTCTTATTTGTGGCATTGCCGTCTTGGTCATATTAATGAGAAGCGTATCTCAAAACTCCATGGGGACGGTCTCTTGGGTTCATGTGACCTTGGGTCATATGATACTTGTGAGTCGTGTCTTCTTGGGAAAATGACTAAGACACCTTTTACCAAGCTAGGTGAAAGGGCAAGCGACTTATTGGGGTTGATACATTCCGATGTATGCGGACCATTAAGTAGCAACGCTATGGGAGGATTTCAATACTTCATAACCTTCACTGATGATTATAGTAGATTTGGGTATGTTTACCTAATGAAACATAAAAGTGAAGCATTTGAGATATTTAGAATATTTCAAAATGAAGTAGAAAAACAACTTGGCAAAAGTATTAAGGCACTTCGATCAGATCGAGGTGGAGAATACTTGAGTCATGAATTTGATGATCATCTAAAGAATTGTGGAATAGTTTCACAATTGACTACACCCGGAACACCACAATAGAATGGTGTGTCCGAGAGGAAAAATCGGACTTTGTTAGACATGGTTCGATCAATGATGAGTCAAGTTGATCTTCCAATATCCTTTTGGGGTTACGCTCTAAAAACCGCTGCTTTCACACTAAATCAAGTTCCAACTAAATCGGTTTCAAAGACTCCATATGAGATGTGGAGCGGAAAGAAACCTAGTTTGTCTTTCATGAGGATTTGGGGTTGCGAAGCTTTTGTCAAAAGACTTGTCTCCGACAAACTAGCACACAAATCTGATAAATGTATTTTCGTGGGATATCCTAAGGAAACTAAAGGATATTACTTTTACAACCGAGAGGACAACAAAGTGTTTGTTGCCCGAACTGGTGTCTTTCTAGAGAAACAGTTTCTCTCCAAAGAAATCAGTGGGAGTAAAATAAATCTTGAAGAAATTCGAGACCCAGAAAATAACATTGAACCAGAAGTGGAACAAGAACAAGAACCACAAGGAGTTGTGGAACCTGTTCAAAATACACAAGTAACTCGCAGATCTGGTAGGTAACGATCCGAGCCCGAGAGATATGGATTTCTCGTAATGGATAGTAATGAGGTGGAAATCATTGAGAATGATGAACCGACAACCTATCAAGAGGCGATGTCTTCTCCTGATTCGGACAAGTGGCTTGGAGCCATGCAATCCGAATTGCAATCCATGCAAGACAATCAAGTTTGGAATTTGATTGATGCACCCGAAGGTGTAAAAACCATAGGATGCAAATGGGTCTTCAAGAAGAAGGCTGACATAGATGGGAAGGTGCATACTTACAAAGCTAGACTTGTAGCGAAGGGTTATAGGCAAGTTCATGGTATTGACTATGATGAAACCTTTTCACCCGTAGCAATGATTAAGTCTATAAGAATTTTGCTTGCCATTGCCGCATATCATGACTATGAAATATGGCAAATGGACGTCAAAGCCGCTTTCCTAAATGGAAAACTACAAGAGGATGTGTATATGACACAACCAGAAGGTTTTGAACAGAATTCTAAGGTATGCAAATTGCAGAAATCCATTTATGGATTGAAGCAAGCTTCTAGGAGTTGGAATCTCCGTTTTGATGAATCAGTCAAAGAGTTTGGTTTCATCAAGAACGAAGATGAGCCTTGTGTATACAAGAAGATTAGTGGGAGCATAGTGCTATTCCTAATTTTATATGCGGATGACATATTACTCATTGGAAACGACATTCCTACACTTCAGTCCGTAAAGACTTGGTTGGGAAAGTGTTTCGCAATGAAAGATATGGGTGAAGCCGCATATATACTTGGCATTACGATCTATAGAGATAGATCAAGGAAGCTACTTGGTTTAAGCCAAAGTACATACATTGACAAGGTCATTAGAAGATTCCGTATGGAAAATACTAAAAGAGGTACCTTGCCCGTGTTACATGGAGTTTCTCTAAGCAAGACTCAATGTCCTAAGACAAAAGATGAGCGTGAGAAAATGAATGATGTTCCATATGCTTCGGCAATTGGGTCCATCATGTATGCCATGATTTGTACTAGGCCGGATATATCTTATGCTTTAAGCATGACAAGTAGATACCACTATGACCCCAGTGAAAATCACTGGATGGCTGTAAAAGCGATTCTTAAGTACTTGAGAAGAACTAAAGATTCGTTTTTGGTCTATGGAGGAATGGAAGATGATCTCGTGGTAAATTCTTACACGGATGCAAGCTTCCAAACCGACAAAGATGATAGTCGATCGCAATCGGGTTTTGTGTTTATGTTAAATGGTAGAGCTGTAAGATGGAAGAGTTCCAAGCAAAGTACAACCGCTGATTCTACAACAGAAGCTGAGTATATTGCTGCATCAGATGCTGCAAAGGAAGCTGTTTGGATTAAGAAGTTCATTACTAAACTTGAAGTGGTTCCTAGTATTTCTAATCCAATAGACCTTTATTGCGATAATAATGGTGCTATTGCTCAAGCAAAGGAACCGAGAGCACATCAGAAATCCAAACAAATACTTAGGCGTTTTCATATCACTCGAGAAATCATTGATAGGGGAGACGTAAATATATGCAGAGTACCTACTGATGACAATGTTGCGGACCCGTTAACAAAGGGACTTCCAAAAGCTAAAAATGAAGGTCATGTTAGGTCCATGGGTATTAGATACATGGGAGATTGGGCCTAGGGCAAGTGGGAGATTGTTGGTAGTGGTGCCCTAGGCACGTTTAATAAACGTTGTAATTGCTATCATTTATTACATATCAATAAAGAGATGTTTTGATTATTATTGTTGTTCATGTTTACTTATAATAATCTCTATTCCTAGTACTTGTTAAGCACTAGTATAAAGGCTAAATGATCATGGGATGATCATGTTAGATTTATGGGTACTTGTTTGGAACAAGGTACTGGACATGACCCGCTGTATGAGATTTATGTCATGGTCTATGTCGTACATATATCTCATATTAGTTATGTTATTTGAATCCTTAGACATGAAGTTATTATAGTCTTCCACTTGATGAACATTATGTTTGACATATTCAAACGCTACCTTTAACCGGGTAGTTATAAAGGGTATGATTGGCATAATCGGATTCACGTAGGGAAGAGTAATAAGATAAATGGATTTGTCCCTCTTCGGAGAGATGTCAAGCTTAGGCCTCTCGTAGGAATGATGTTAATGAAAATGTTCGGCCGGACTCAAATGAATTGATTAGATCAATGTCATTTGGATTATCAACATATTCGGAATCGAGAAAGTATTGAACAAAACAAGTTGACTTGTTGACCATGACTTGTGTTCAATGTAGGCCTGGCAATTGAGTGGGTTGGGTTGGATCGGGTTAAGGCGGGTTGATGGGTTAGAACAGGTCCAACCCATTATAACCTGTTTAGCTTTACGGGTCAAATGGGTTGGGTCGCCAATGGGTTGGGTTAACCCGGGTTGACCTGCTAACTATTGAATACGAGTATATTTTTTAAGAGATGCGCTGGAATCCTGATTTTACCTTTTTTTTTTTTTTTTATGTTTTGATTTTTTAAGAGATGCGCTGGACTGGAAGCATGGAATCCTAATTTTACCCGATTTTTTTTTTTTTTTTATGTTTTGGAAACCCTAACTTACTTTTACTATCATCTGACTCTCACAATTCTCAATGTTGCGCCTCTCCATCTCTCTCACCTCTCCATTATCTTCTTCCTTTCTCCCACTACATCTCCCCCAAGTGTCACCACCAAGCCGCCGGCTCTGGCCATTGGAGCTCGCCATCGACGCCACCACTCCAGCGGATCTCGCCATCAACCGGGTTGACCTGCTAACTATTGAATACGTATTTTTTTATTTTTTTATTTTTATGTTGTGGATCTTTTATTTTGAATGGCTTGCTGTGCGAGGTTCACCGGAAAACGCAAGTGACAAAATAAACTAAGTGATTAATTGCAGCTGGAAAGACACCGGAAGGAGTAGGCTGCCGGAACGACGCCGGAAAGGGCAGCCGGAAATACGCCGGAGATAGCTGCAGAATATCGCCGGAGATGGCTGCCGGAATGGCTGCCGGAGATGACAGTCAAAACAAATCGTGGAAATGCAGTAACATTTTTACAGCAAAATCATAACGGGTTAAGACGGGTTGACAGGTCGACCTGCTCTAACCCATTACTTTTCATGGGTTTAGTCGGGTAACCGGTTTCAACCCGTTAATATTGTTGGGTTGGGTTGGGTTGGGTAATTAGTGAGTTGGGTCAAGCGGGTTGGTGGGTAACGGGTTGAAATTGCCAGGCATAGTTCAATGACATCGTGGACAAAGGGATTGTGACATATTCTAAAGGAATGCGAACTTGTATCTAGTTATACTATTTGGGTAGGTATGACGGTTTGCTAGAACCTAATCATATCTTATGGTTTCATGTTTGAACCCATTGCCAACTTAGTGTAATCCTAGAGGGTCACACACAATAGAACGAATCTTAAATAAGGACTATATTGGAATATTGAGTCGAAGGAGTTTGGAGGATTTTGGAAATTAGGGAAATCTGGGGAAGGTGTGCGACCGCACAAAAGGTCTTGGGCGGCTGCACAGCTTGGCTCAAAAAGTACCAGAAACCTTCCAGATAGATGTGCGGCCGCACAGGTGGTTTTCGGCGGCCGCACACCATGTCGGGACTGGTTTCCTGATTTGATTTGGAAAAGAATTTTGGACGGGTTTAGACACAAGTTTCCTATTTGGAATAGGTCTAATTTGTATATAAACAGCAAAATTCGGCCAGAATCAATGCTAATGCTTTTGTGCAAATCTCAAAGAGTTTGAGAGAGGTTTTATTTTGTTCTAAGACATCCTAGATTGAAGAACAAAATAATACACAAATAAAATTCCATATAGTTCATATTAATTGTGAAAATGTGTAGACACCCCGCCTTGGACCGCTCACCCCGATTGCACATTTGATCTTGTGTTTCTCCCCATTTTAAGTGTTTCTCGTTAGTTTCTGTCACTTCCGTTAAGTTCCTGACTGACTTCGTTAAGTCCAGGGACTAAACTGAATAACAGGGCTGACTTTCTAGTCCATTCTGTCAAAATTGCCTTCTCTGAGTCGCGCGCCTCCGACAGGAGGAGCCAGACGCGCGCGCCTCCCGCTCCCAAAGCAGGAAGCGCGCGCCTCTGGGCGTCAGTTACAGATTTCTGGCCAGGATTCTCTCCCTTGCTCAATTTACAGGATTTTGCCCGGGAAGGATTTCTTGGTGACTGAGTTTTGGCACCAAAAACACATCTCTTCCACCTATAAAAACCTCCCTTTACCTCCATTTTCAAGGGACGGAAAACTTGAGACAAAACTTTGACCAAAAACCTTGACCTTGACCTTGGACCTTTGGCTCTCAATCTCAATAAACCACATTTTCTACTTTCAAAGCATTTTCCAAAGGAGTTCTCCAAGTAATTCAACAAGAAGTGTTTGAAGTCTCTTGAAGTCTACGTAAAGCTATTTCTTTCCCCCTCTCAACTTCATCTCTTTTCTCTTTCTTTTTGTTTTATCAAAGTGCAATCACCCAAATCATTTTGGGACATGACTCTAATGATCACCTCATCTCATTGAGGTCGGTTAATGAGTTATCTCCTACATTCCAAACTCTATTTTAAACCCCTTTTTATGATTTAAAGAAGAAGAAGAAGAACGTTTATCATTCATGTAGATTTTGATCAAGCAAGACCAACTTTAGTTGGGCGAGATGGGTGTTTCGGTACTTCCCATCTCGTAATCTAACCCCCGAACCTCAAAACAAAGAATCTCTGTTTTCGTAATCAAACTTAGGCTATTATCAATAGGTTTTTCTTATGTTCCTCAAAACATAGGTGGCGACTCTAAACAATCTAAAACAAGTTAGACATCCTAGGATAACTCACCGCTCTAGCAAAGTTGTGGTTTCCCGGGGTATCTACAGTGGCGACTCCACTGGGGACATTTGAGGGTTAAACTTGCATTCTGATCAAAATCTACATCTTTTCTGGGCATTCTGATTCCTGATGGGGGAGGCGCGCGCTTCTGGCCTCTTCAGCCTAAGGCGCGCGTATCCCGCATCAAGGACCAGAATCGCCCGCTTCTTCATGTTCTTCATCTTCTTCTTTTGCTATTCTCCACTAATCATTTCTGCAGGGGTTACAATATGCACATAGGACCAGGGCAATCCCCTGAGTCCAAAATTTGACAAATCTGACAGGTGTGCCCAGAAGCGCGCGCCTCCTAATAGCATTGCGCCACGCGCGCGCATCCCGTATCAACACTCAGAGGCGCACGCTTCTGGGTTGGTTCCCAGAACAGAAACAGATCTCAGAACAGAGCAGTGTGATGGGGGTGTGGGCACAGTTGCCTGCATCAGTGGTTATTCTGAACTTCAGACTGTTTTAATTTTTGTGTTTTATTTTATCGGTCACACGGGTGATTCGAAAGTTGTAATTATGTGCTTATTTGTTTTTTTTTTAATTTCTTTTTTAAAAAATATAAAAAAAAAATATTTTGTCACTTGTTAGACCTCACACTACATGCACATATTCCTATGAACTGCTCACTATCGAGTCGCACAAAGTCCAACCCCAAACCCGTCGAGGCCCGTCCTAGAAAGTTTCAAGCTCCATTCGACCTTGGCTCTTTTGAAGCGGTAAACCTCAGCCCGTGGCGTAGTTCATGACTACATGCCGGGGGTGACCTTTGAGCCTCATATTCAAGCCGAGCACAAGCCACACAATTCAAGTTAGGGTCTAACACTCCGTGACTCAAGTCGGTTTCCATGTACCGAGATTTTCCTAAACTAATGTCTTCAAATCATACATGCCAACTTGTTGAAACGGACGCAATAAAATCCGTCCCCAAAAGTGGTTATTTTGGACGAAAATAAAAATCCGTCCCCGCATGTATGCTTTACTACATTATTTAGTTTAATCCCGATACATGTAGGATTCACAAACGCGATGGAATCCGATGAGTATATGGGACCGCGAGATGGTCTATATACTAGTGTGACAATTCCATTATTTTCTTAGAAACCCCAAAAGGGATCTATTCCCTCCGACTTATAAAAAAAAAAAAAAAAAAAAAAAAAAAAAAGATTCTTTTCTTATGTGGTTCGAGTCGTGTGCCCAACTGTGTGTTCTAAGCCTCTTCATGGACCGCAAGTGTTACTCAAGACTGACAAGGGACTCTTCTGCAATATAGGTTCAATTGGTACTTACAGAGTCTACCGGGATTCGGAAAATCGGTTAGTCCGTGATGGAGATAATGAAAGAAAAGCTCACTAATCTTGCCAAGGGGAAGAGCAAAAATGACGATGATGAATCCGAATGGACCGAAGGTTTGTTCAAAAGTCCTTATGTCAACACCCGCACCAAGAAAGTGGGAGGGCCAAGTTCCGAGAACAATGAGCCCAAAATGGTGGATTCTATCATGGCCTACATCGACCAAAAATTCAATGGGCTCAACATGGGTAAAGGCTCCGACACAAGCCTTTATCAATCATCCATCCTCATGAGTACTATGGAAGCTCTTCCTGATAAGTTCAAGATGCCCGACATAAGCAAATTCAAGGGAAACTCTTGTCCTATGGCTCACATTGAGACTTATATTTGGGCAATGGTTCCGAAGAAGGTCTCCCCCAAGGTGATGGCTCAATTCTTTCCTCTCACTCTCGAGGGGGCGGCAAAAGATTGGTATGCTACTCTCCCGTTCACTGTCCATCTTTATTGGGACTCCACCATGCTTGCCTTCAAAAACCACTACCAAGGCAACACCACTCACCGGCCCACAAGGAAAGAGCTAGAGAACACTACTCAACGAGACCACGAGTCCTTCATCGACTTCACTATGAGATGGAATGATAAACTCTCTGAGATTGTGGAAAGGCCAAATACCAAGGAGCAAATGGACATCTTTCTCAAATGTCTCAAAATTGATCTCCGCACCCACCTAAGTGGGGCTTGCTATGCGGATTTCTCCCAAATGTATGAGGCGGGGGTCCGAATGGACGAGTTGCTCAAAGAAGTGAAGAAAAGTGCTCCTAGCTACCGCTACAAGGCCGCTCCCAACTCCACAAAAGAGGCCTCGGTCAACGCCGTCACTATCGATAAGGGGAATTACAAAAAGGTTCCTCCACCCCAAGGGAAGAAGTCTCGAAATGACCGTGTCTACACGCCTCTCCAAGGCATGACTCAAACCGAAGTGTTCGAATTCCTCAAAGCAAAGGGTCAAGTCACACCCGTACAAGGGTACCAACCCAAGACGGCCCACCCCAATCATGCTCACCACAAATATTGTGGCTACCACCAATATAGTGGCCACACCACCGAGGAATGCTTCGTTCTCCGCAATGTCATTCAAGATCTCATAGACAAGAAAGAATTTGTAGTGACTAATGGCGAACATGTCAATATAATAGAGATAGGAGAACTCGAGGGGACCACCCATTCAATCCCAATTGTGTATGGGGGCCCCAATATTATGAATAAACTTGACAATTCTTGTTATGTTGTAACTTACGATGAGGTAATGAGGGAAGTACTAGAGAATAGGAAAAAGAAGCAAGATGGGAACGTCAACATGCTAACTCGATCCGGTCGAGTCATAGCAAGCAACCCTTCCACTTCCGCACCAAGCTCCTCTTCTCAAAGGCCGCAAGCTCGCGACACTCCCGAAGATACTCTACTTGTCCAACTCAAGAAAACTCAAGCCAACATCTCTATTTGGGACCTCATTGAATCCTCAAAGAAACACCGAGATCTTGTCATCCGCAATCTCGATGATACATCAGTTTCTCCCAATACTACTCCCGAGGACCTCACGGCAATGATCGGTCACATTCATTTTGGAAACGTCATCACCTTTGCCGATATGGACCTTCCACCATTTGGTTCCGACCACAACGAGGCTATTTACCTCAAGGTACGAGCAAGGGGGAGACCCATCTCAAGAGTCTTAGTGGACGGTGGTTCTGCACTCAACCTCATGCCTAGCCGAATCATGGGCATACTGGGGCTTAAGGATTCCGATTTGAAGCCCTCTACTCAAGTAATCCGAGGTTATGACAGCACCGCCCGTACAGTCATGGGCATGATCGAAATAGACATTGAGTTTGGGAGCATGGTCATGTCCGTTCCATTCCAAGTGCTTGACATCTCGGCCTCGTTCAACTTACTTTTGGGTCGACCATGGATTCACAGTTCTAATGCCGTCCCGTCAACTCTCCATCAATGTGTCAAGATCCGAAATGGTGATGAAACAGTGACCGTGTTGGTCCCAAAGGGCAACAAGGGTATGAAAAATAGCTAGAGGGGGGGGTGAATAGCTGTTTTAAAATTCTTTTCGTACCCTTGATAAACTCAATTGCAAATGCGCACTTTATCAAGTAAGCATTATGATATGCGCCTAAGTGAGTGAGTGAAATGCACAGCGGAATTTAGTAATGTAAATAGGCGCAAAGTATGATAAAGGGGGCGCACACACACTCTAAGTATTTTGGCTCAAAGTGGGTGAAATAAGAAACTAAGGCAAATGAGTTAACAACACAACACAATTCAGATCAATCAATCTACAATGAGTAAATAAGCAAATAGTGAGTGAAGATAATAACTTGAAAGTAAATGACAAGATAATAACACAAGCTATTTGGAGAGGTTCGATTAATGAAAGATCTACGTCCTCTACCAAGATGGTTAGTCTTGGATTTCGAATGGAGATCTTATATTATGAGAGAGTGATACAAATTACAACTTTTGAGCTTCTACACTAACTCAAGATCTAATATTCTATGAATGAACAAATCCAAAACAATAACCGGTGTATCTCTAAAAGAAGGATCTAAGTGATCAAACTTAAAGAGGTGCGTGTGTGATTTTAGTATCAAGGCTCTTTAGATCTTTATGATTTAGAGCACAGTGAAACTAAAGTGTTATAGCTTGAAGATCTGGGCTAAGGATGAAGGTATGAAGATGTTCTTGAGGAATTCTGGAAAAACAAAGGCAATCTTCAAATCTTCAACAAATGCTTTGAGAGAGAAATTCTTGAAATTCTTAGCAAAACTCAGCAACTTCAAAATGTTGAAGTTATGGGGAATTTATAATGAACTTCTAAAAACTAGCCGTTGGAGATCCTTGTGGATAAGATGTGCTGTCGCTCGTTGATTGGAGCATGCATATATTATGGCCATTTTGACACTCAACATAAATGTGACCGTTGTGGACACGTGTCAACAGATTAGGTGCATATGCATCTTTTAACCACCGTTGGATCATTGGCGTAATTTGAATTCTCTTCAAGTCTTTGAATCTTCAATAAATCACTGAGTGTTGAATAAGCACTTGAGGCACGTTGAGCCAAGAGGCGCATTGAGCCAAGAGGCGCACAGTATGTGTGCGCTAAACCAAGGGGCGCAGAGGCGCGTATCATAGCTAGGAAGAAATCCTTATGCGCGCGCTCTGAAAGGCGCATGGCGCGAATGAAGAAAGGCGCATGGCGCGTGGAGCAGGAGGCGCATATGCGCGGCTCAAACTCACTGAGTGATTTTTCTTGAATCTTGATCTTCTTGCCCTATTTCTAAGCCTATTCTATAACAATGGACAACCAAAAAAATGAAGTATAAATACTTCTTACATGTGGGTCTAAAGTCCATGAAATAAAACTTAGGTGATGGATCAATCAAATCTAATAAATCCTATTACATTAAAACTGAGATATATGTGGGCATACCCAACAGACCGTCATGGCCGAAAACGTCACTATCCACAGAAAAGGTGAGCCCGTCCACCAAGTTCAGCATGGTTTACCAGACTCCACTCTCTCCGGCGTCTCAATCAACGCCATTGACAAAGAAGGGGGAAACGGATCATGGACCCCCAGCAACCACAAGGTCCTCCGCATGATGAGGAATATGGACTACTTCCCTGGTTTAGGCTTAGGGAAATATCAACAAGGAATCCTACATCCTGTGCAAGTCCCATTTGTCAAGAACACATTCGGTTTGGGGTACGAGCCTTCCAGAGAAGACTTGAGGCAAGAGCAAGCAATCAAGAATGAAAAGGCCAGGGCTCGTAAAGAAGGCCGTCGTTATGAGGTCCTTAATCTAAGGCCTTACCGCAAGACGTTGAATGGCTATTTTGTCCGCCAAGGGGAAGACGTTCCATATATGATCTTTCCCGAGTCATGGGTTAACAATAAGGGTGTCAAAAAGCCCGGTCTTGAAATCTTCTCTGATTGTGAGATCCAGAAATCCGAAAGGGAACCAACTCCCATGTCGCCCCATAAATGGTGGGGAAGGAAGGTGACTATAGAGTCCGAGACAGAAATCGTCGTGGGGGAAGAACTAACAGATTTAGCCTCCATGTTCGAAGAGCTTACCATAATGAATGAATGCCAAGTCAACACCATCCATGGCACCGTCACCATGAACGAGACTATCAGTGAGATCCCGCCAAGTTCCGAGCCGATCAACAATTGGTATTCTACGAAAAGGCGTGGTATCCGAAGAATTCTTAGTCCAAGAAATGGGTTGCATACCCCGCACAGCAACAAAGGAAGAGCGGCTCACACTTACTTTCGAGTCCGAGAGTGTCTCTAATACCTTCACCCAAGAGGATTTGGAGGCCATAGTCGAGCGTGTGTTTCCTTTCTTTGCTAATGAAAAATTTGATATTTCTGAGTACCCTGAGATTGTAAACATCATAAATGATGAATTAACTAATAATGAACTTAATGAACAAGTTAATAACGATTCAAATTATGATGAAATAGACCACGAAAACACAACATACTTAAATGAACTTGCTCAACAAGTCCGTAGTCGTGGTGAAAATGGTCCAAAGGCTGACGAAGAATTGCATGTTGTTAATCTGGGTACTGAAGAAGAGCCAAGAGAAACTAAGATCGGAAGCTTCTTCAAGGGGGACGACAGAGACAGATTGACTGCACTACTATGGGAGTTCGTGGATGTGTTCGCATGGTCATACAAAGACATGCCGGGTTTGGACAGAAAGGTAGCGGAGCACAGAATTCCGATTAGAGAAGATGACAAGCCAGTAAAGCAGAAGCTCAGAAAGATCAAGCCAGAATGGTCTCTGCAAGTCAAAGAAGAGATCGAGAAGCTCCTCAGTGTGGGTTTCATCAAGGTCATCGAGTATCCGACATGGTTAGCCAACATCGTGACAGTCAGAAAGGAAAACGGCAAGGTTCGAGTTTGCGTGGACTTCCGGGATTTGAACAAAGCTTCCCCAAAAGATGATTTTCCACTCCCTAATATCGACATGCTGGTCGACTCCACTGCTGCCTACGAGGTTCGCTCATTCGTGGATGGGTTCGCTGGGTACAATCAGATTCTCATGGCCAAGGAAGATCAACATAAGACAGCCTTCACAACACCGTAGGGTACCTTTTGCTACACAGTCATGCCATTTGGGTTAAGAAACGCTGGGGCTTCCTACCAAAGAGCCGTGATAGACTTGTTCCACGATATGATTCACAAAGAAATCGAGGTCTATGTGGACGACATGATCATTCACTCCAAAGGGACCGATGGTCAACATTTAATCGATCTCTGAAAGTTCTTCGAAAGGCTTCATCAACACAAAATGAGGCTCAACCCTGCAAAGTGCACGTTTGGGGTTATCCGAGGCAAAGTCCTTGGTTATATGGTCACTGAAAGGGGAATTGAAGTAGACCCCTCCAAAATCAAGGCAATCATTGACATGCCTCCTCCAAAGACGCAGAAAGAGATCAAAGGTTTCATGGGCAGACTGCAATACATCAGTCGGTTTGTGCACCAACTCACTTCCATGTGCGAGCCAATCTTCAAGCTACTCAAGAAGAATGTGGCTCTAGAATGGACCGACGCGTGCCAAGAAGCCTTCGACCAAGTGAAACATTACTTGACGTGCCCTCCTGTTCTAGTTCCGCCGCACAAGGAGAAGCCTCTTTTGCTCTATCTCACTGTCAATGATGAAGCCCTAGGGGCTATGTTAGCACAAGAGCAACGAGAGTCCACAAAGGAGAATGCTATTTATTTTGTCAGTTGCCGATTCCAAGGAGGCGAAAAGAACTACTCTGTCTTAGAGAAGTCATGTGCAGCATTGGTTTGGGTTACTCAAAAGCTCAAACACTATATGGAAGCTTTTCCGATCAAGCTAGTAGCAAAGGTAGACCCGCTCCGATACATCTTCGAGAAGCCTTTCATGTCAACAAGAATAGCCAAATGGTACTTCATGCTCACCGGCTATGATATCACTTACGTCACACTAAAATACGTCAGGGGGAAAGTGTTCAGTGACCAGCTTGCCGAATTCCCGTGTGACGAAGTGAAGGGGGAAGACGTACAGTTCCTCGATGAGCATTTAATTTGTACTGCAACCGAGGAAAATAAGTGGCAACTTTTTTTCGATGGCGCCACCAATAAACACGGTTTTGGTATAGGAGTATTGCTTGTCGATCCAAAAGACATCTACACTCCCATTTCCATCCGTCTGGAATTCGAAGCTACCAACAACATTGCCGAGTACGAAACATGCATAGCAGGGCTCGAAGCAGCTCTCGAAAGAAACGTCACGGAACTAGAAGTATTTGGCGACTCTTTGCTCCTTATCAATCAGCAATCGGGTAAATGGCGAATCCAAGACCCAACCCTCCAACAGTATGGTCAGCACCTTGAAGAATTGGTTGAACAATTCCAAGAGATCACTTTCAACTACCTGTCAAGGGATAAAAATCGCTTCGCCGATGCACTGGCCACTATAGCTTCATTAGTCGAAATGCCCAAAGGAAAAATGGTGAAGCCTTTCAAAATTGCCCGAAGGGATAGTCCGGCGTACTGCATGAGTATCGAGATCGACGAGGTTCAAACAAACTCCCCGTGGTATTCGGATATCATGAATTTCCTCAAAGATGGCATTTATCCCGAGAATAGCAATAAGAAGTCTCAAGCGGCTCTGCAAAGGCTAGCCTCTCGATACGTACTGATTGGAGACCGAGTCTACAAAAGGCACCACGACGGGATCAATCTCTTATGCGCCAATGAGGCCGAAGCTCAAGAGATAATGTGTGAAGTGCACGAAGGAGAGTGTGGACCCCACATGAATGGGTTTATGCTAGTCAAGAAGATACTCCGCATTGGTTACTATTGGAGCACTATGGAACGAGACTGTATCGAGAAAGTCACAAGGTGTGCCAAGTGCAAATTCCATGCTAATCTGCAACACGCTCCACCCTCGCAACTTTACAACATGGTCACACCTTAGCCTTTCTCTTGTTGGGGGATAGACATCATCAGTAAAGTCCATCCTGCCGGGAGCAATGGGCAGTCATTCATCCTAGTGGCCGTCGATTACTTCACAAAGTGGGTCTAAGCACAAGCCTATCGGACCCTCAACGCCAAGAAAGTGGCCGAATTTGTAAAGATCAATATCATGTGCCGATACGGCGTGCCTCATGAAATCATTTCCGACAACGGCTCTCACTTTGAGAAGGAAATGGATGCACTTTTGGTAGAATACAAGATCACCAAACACAAGTCATCTCCTTACCGTCCCCAAGCAAACGACGAGGTTGAAGCAGCAAATAAGACCATCGAGACCATCGTCAAGAAAATGGCCTCAACAGGAAGGGATTGGCCCGAGAAGCTACCATTAGCATTGTGGGGCTACCGCACATCAATACGGTCAGCAACAGGAGAAACTCCTTATGCATTAGTCTATGGTTCTGAAGCCGTACTCCCAATCGAACTTGAAGTCCCATCTCTACGGGTCCTCCTCGAGAATCAAGTCAACGAGGTCGACTGGATGCAAAGTCGATACGAACAGCTAGCCTTACTCGACGAGAAAAGGCTAAGAGCACTCGAACGCATAAGGGCGTATCAGCAAAGGATGGCAAGAGCTTTCAACAAAAAGGTGAAGCCTCGAAACATCAATGTGGGAGATTTGGTCTTAAGACAACATCCTCCTAATGCCATGAATCCCCTGGGAAATGGGGACCCCGATGGATCGGTCCGTACATGGTCAAAAAGATACTAAGCGGCGGTGCAGTCCGGCTCGTGGATTTAGATGGTGACCAGCTGCCAAAGGAGGTCAACCTCGACAAGCTCAAGAGGTTCTACGCTTAATAAACAAAGACCAAAAAAAAAAAATCGCTCGCTAGGTTGAAAACCCGCAAGGGCGGCCTAGGCAAAAATTAGAGCACGTGCAAAAAAGAAGCCCGCTAGATTGAAAACCCAAAAGGGCGGTCTAGGCAAAAAACAGGGTGCACACAAAAAAAAATTAAAAAAATGGTCTTTGTTTGTTTGAACTACGGAGACCTGAGCCTCCCAACTGGAGGAACGTAGGCAACCTTCGGGTGCGGTCTAAAACATATAAAAAATACCCAATTCACTTCAAATAACAAGATGCAATTTTTATTCATTCAATGAATTATTCAAGCCATTACAACGGATTTATTGAGCAACAAAAGACATCAAAACATTAAATCCTAAAACAAAGTGGTCTAATTTAATTGCAATCTCGTAGGGTACTAAGAAAAATCCAATTTTCTCTTAGCCTTCAAAGGACCACCCGATCGTCTCTCAATCCTTTTCTTCTTGGATAACGGAGGAGCACTAATACGCACCGAAACCTTCTGTGTTACGGCACGTCTCTTGGCATAAAAGTCATCCAAAGGAGTACCGAAAGGATCATCAAGAATGTTACTCGAATCAGCAGCAGCCTCCCTATATCTCAAAGCGCTGCTAGGTTCAAAACCCTTTCCCAACAACTCGGCACGAAGCACATCGACCCAAGTGATGCCACGGTAAAGGGTGCCAAACAAATAATCCAAGTAGCTCTCGGGAAGGAAGACACTCCCCCGATGCAGAGGAGCAAAGGCCCAACGGTTGCGATCATCTCCCTAAGCCGACTGAAGCTCACTCGAGAAGTCCGGACCCATGTAAGCAACTGGACGAAGCATTCCGTCCCTCGGAAAAGGAATTATCTGTTGGTGACCAAACTGCCGCAGAACCCGCTCTGGCTGGTAAAATGAAGAATCTCTCAAACCGGGTACAACCACGTGCTGAAAACCAAGAGTCCATTCCACAAAAGGACGAAGACCCCATGAAGGAGGGCACCACTCAATATTGACGGTTACCCGAGAGGCAAAGAATTTCTTCCAACCATCTTCAGATAAATCCCGGATCAATAACTTCCTCCTATGAACAGCAAAAGGAGACAAATCACCATCCGGGGAATAAATCTTGAAGTGTTCTCGGAGCCATATGGTCAAGAGCAAAGGGCTTCCCCGACACATCTTGTCCGTCCAATGTAACTCATCAAGGCCATGCAACGTCTCCCCTACAATAAGAGGGATTATACTAAATTGTTGCTCCTTGGCTTGCAAAATAATCTCAGCCAACTGCACATCCGCAGTCCCGAAAGGTGTAACAAACAGTACTTCACTAAAGAGACAAGTGGCCATGGCATTCCTTTTGAAAGATTGAACCACCGGATCCTCCGAGTATAAACTGAAGAACATCGGCAACTCAGTTATGTCAATCACAGTACCGTGCAACATCTTCCTCACGTCCTCAACAGGGAGATTCAGTGACTCGACCCAAGAGTCAATGGCACCACGGTGATATTTAGGGACGGCAATCCGACCGGCCAAAGGCATACCAAGGATGGCCCCGAAATCATCAACAGTCGGCACCATTTCATTAGCTGAAAAGTTGAAGGTATGGCTGTCGCAATCCCAGAAAGCCGCGGCAGCTCTCAACAAATCCCAATCCGGCTTCAACGTCCGCAAAGTGAAAAGAATTCGGAACCCGAAGTCTTTAATGAAGGACTTCTTGGGATGGGTCTTGAAAGAATACACAAAAGTGCCCAAGTCCTTTTCATACCCACTAACAACCTTGGCATCAAGGGCAAAAGAATTGGAAGCCATGGAAAATGTTGATCACAAGCAAAGTTAAGCAATAATATGATGTTCAAAAATGGCAGAAAGGAGCTGTGAGAATCAAGGGGTCGAACAGAAGATGATATTATAGCTGTTGGGGGTTCTTTTGGCCAGCAAATGTCAAGCCCGGAACTCCGCCTCCCAGACGCGCGCGCCACCCACCAGCGGTCTGAAATGCGCGCGCATCCCAAGCCTATAGAGGAAAGCGCGCGCCTCCCAAGTCTAGATCACTTCAGAAAAGGCCTTATCAGAGATCTCCAGCCTAAATCAAGACACAGCCCCTGTCCTCGGACACCCAGTTAGGCACACCTTCTTCTGGTCCGCCCTTAAGGCATGTCAAAGATTGAAAGTAGGATAGAAACTCCCACTCAAAAGTAGGCTGTCCTTCTCCAGATTCCAAGCTCCCTAAGTTCTGTCACAGGTGCCATACCCCCCTCAAGGGCCAATCTCAACATTTCATCCCCAGCAGGAATATTTTTCTGGTCGCGGTCAACTGTGCCCGCACCCCACAATTCAAAAAAAGTCAAGTGTGACTTCAAGTGGCACGAGACTTCAAAGCAATAACTCTTCAACGGATTTCACTAACGGATTCGTCCTCAAAGGTTCACCAACGGCCTCATTCAAGGGTTCACTAACGGCCTCATCAACGGATTTCACTAACGGATTCGTCCTCAAAGGTTCACTAACGGCCTCCTCAAAGGTTCACTAACGGCCTCTTCAAAGGTTCACCAACGGCCTCTACAAGGGTTCACTAACGGCCTCATCAACGAATTTCACTAACGGATTCGTCCTCAAAGGTTCACTAACGGCCTCTCCAAAGGTTCACTAACGGCCTCCTCAAAGGTTCACTAACGGCCTCTTCAAAGGTTCACCAACGGCCTCTTCAAAGGTTCACCAACGGCCTCTACAAGGGTTCACTAACGGCCTCATCAATGAATTTCACTAACGGATTCGTCCTCAAAGGTTCACTAACGGCCTCTTCAAAGGTTCACCAACGGCCTCTTCAAAGGTTCACCAACGGCCTCTACAAGGGTTCACTAACGGCCTCATCAACGAATTTCACTAACGGATTCGTCCTCAAAGGTTCACTAACGGCCTCCTCAAAGGTTCACTAACGGCCTCTCCAAAGGTTCACCAACGGCCTCTACAAAGGTTCACCAACGGCCTCTACAAGGGTTCACCAACGGCCTCAACAACGAATTTCACTAACGGATTCGTCCTCAAAGGTTCACTAACGGCCTCCTCAAAGGTTCACTAACGGCCTCTCCAAAGGTTCACCAACGGCCTCTCCAAAGTTTCACCAACGGCCTCATTCAAGGGTTCACTAACGGCCTCATCAACGAATTTCACTAACGGATTCGTCCTTAAAGGTTCACCAACGGCCTCTTCAAAGGTTCACCAACGGCCTCTACAAGGGTTCACTAACGGCCTCATCAACGAATTTCATTAACGGATTCGTCCTCAAAGGTTCACCAACGGCCTCTCCAAAAGGTTCACTAACGGCCTCGTTCAAAAGGTTCACTAACGGCCTCATTCAACATATTCAGCCGGCAGGTTCACCTAACGAATCACGCCGCCCCCTCTATCAACAAAAGCCGCTCACACAGAGAGCGCACCACTATCTCTCGCAATTTCAAATTCCTGCTTTCATCGAGTCTTTGTTTTTTTTCTTGGTGATGTCCTCGGCGGGTGTTTTTAACTTTCGTCAACGCGTTTTGCTTTGCAATCCATGTCACCGAGGGGCTCTGTAGACACCCCGCCTTGGACCGCTCACCCCGATTGCACATTTGATCTTGTGTTTCTCCCCATTTTAAGTGTTTCTCGTTAGTTTCTGTCACTTCCGTTAAGTTCCTGACTGACTTCGTTAAGTCCAGGGACTAAACTGAATAACAGGACTGACTTTCTAGTCCATTCTGTCAAAATTGCCTTCTCTGAGTCGCGCGCCTCCGACAGGAGGAGCCAGACGCGCGCGCCTCCCGCTCCCAAAGCAGGAAGCGCGCGTCTCTGGGCGTCAGTTACAGATTTCTGGCCAGGATTCTCTCCCTTGCTCAATTTACAGGATTTTGCCCGGGAAGGATTTATTGGTGACTGAGTTTTGGCACCAAAAACACCTCTCTTTCAAGGGACGGAAAACTTGAGACAAAACTTTGACCAAAAAACCTTGACCTTGACCTTGGACCTTTGGCTCTCAATCTCAATAAACCACATTTTCTACTTTCAAAGCATTTTCCAAAGGAGTTTTCCAAGTAATTCAACAAGAAGTGTTTGAAGTCTCTTGAAGTCTAGGTAAAGCTATTTCTTTCCCCCTCTCAACTTCATCTCTTTTCTCTTTCTTTTTGTTTTATCAAAGTGCAATCACCCAAATAATTTTGGGACATGACTCTAATGATCACCTCATCTTATTGAGGTCGGTTAAAGAGTTATCTCCTACATTCCAAACTCTATTTTAAACCCCTTTTTATGATTTAAAGAAGAAGAAGAAGACAAGAACGTTTATCATTCATGTAGATTTTGATCAAGCAAGACCAACTTTAGTTGGGCGAGATGGGTGTTTCGGTACTTCCCATCTCGTAACCTAACCCCCGAACCTCAAGACAAAGAATCTCTGTTTTCGTAATCAAACTTAGGCTATTATCAATAGGTTTTTCTTATGTTCCTCAAAACATAGGTGGCGACTCTAAACAATCTAAAACAAGTTAGACATCCTAGGATAACTCACCGCTCTAGCCAAGTTGTGGTTTCCCGGGGTATCTACAAAATGTGTTTCACAATTTTGGTCTAGCAACCAAGATCAAGTGTTCTTGATATTCGTTCAAGGCCCGCTAGAGGGTGAAGCTCATCATCTTCAAAGTTCGTGTTCTTACTTGTTCGTGATTAAAGCTTCAATTTCTCTACCAAGATCAAAGACCAAATTCAAAGTCATCAAGGGTTAGTTTTCTAGTATTCAAATTGCAAGTATTTGATTCAATCATATGAATGGATCTATGGGCTTTGGGTTTCATAAAATTTTAAATGCTATTTTCCGCTGCGCATGTTACTACGAAACCCAACACGGCCCGTTCATCTTCAGCCCAGGTTCCCTCTCCAGCCTAGCTTCCTTCTGCACCTCTTGCGTTTGATCCATCTGGGCCTGGTCCGTCTGCTCTAACTGGTCCGGTCCCCCCTTTTCCCCTTGCTGCCAATTCATCTCAGTCTGTGTACTACTTCCAGTAGGTCTGTTGGACCAATCACTCATAGTCAACGAGGAATCCACAAACCGAAGGTTCATTTTTATCTTCATGTTTCTGTCCTTAAAGTCCCGTTACCTCGTACTCCTGTTCTCGCCCTTAACGACCCTAATTGGAAATTAGCCATGACTGATGAATTTAATGCTCTTATTGATAATAAGACATGGGAGTTGGTACCCCGTCCCCCTGATATTAATGTGATTCGTTCGATGTGGATATTCACTCATAAGCACATGTCCGATGGTTTCTTTGAACGACACAAAGCACGATTGGTATGTGATGGGAAGACTCAGCGAGTTGTTATCGATTTTGGTGAGACATTCAGCCCAGTGGTTAAACCAGCTACAGTTCGTACCGTTCTGAGCCTATCTCTATCAAAACAGTGGTCCATTCACCAGCTCGATATCAAGAATGCTTTCTTACATGGTGATTTGCAGGAAACTGTTTATATGCACCAACCGTTGGGTTTTCATGACAAAGCTTTTTTGGACCATGTTTGCTTACTCAGGAAGTCTTTATATGGGTTGAAACAGGCACCTCGGGCCTGGTACCATCAGTTCGCTGATTTTCTTGCTACAATGGGTTTCATTCAAAGTAAGTCCGACAATTCTTTGTTAATTTATCATTGTGGGGATGCCATGGCTTATTTGTTGGTATACGTGGATGATATTATATTGACCGCTTCGTCCGATGCTCTTCAGTTATCTTTCATTGCTCGTCTCAGTGCCGAGTTTGCAATGAAAGACTTGGGTCCGCTCAGTTATTTCTTAGGGATTGCTGTCTCACAGCATAATGGGAATCTTTTTCTCTCCCAATGGAAATATGTTGCCGAAATAGTTGAACGAGCGGGTATGTCCTCCTGTAAACCTTCTCTCACACCGGTGGATACTAAGCCAAAACTAAGTTCCACCGATGGTCCTCCCTACTCCGACCCATCTTAGTACTGAAGTCTTACTGGTGCTCTTCAGTATCTTACGTTTACACGCCCCGATATACAGTATGCCGTCCAACAAATTTGTTTGTTCATGCATGCACCTCGCGAGGAACATATGCAAGCTCTCAAACGAATAATCAAGTATATCCATGGGACATTATCGTATGGTCTGGTTGTGTACCCTTCATCTACGGCCTCTCTTGTTGCCTATATAGATGAAGATTGGGGTGGGTTCCCGGATACGCGTCGGTCGACATCTGGGTATTGTGTTTTTCTCAAGGACAATCTCATATCTTGGTCAGCCAAGAGGCAGTCCATTCTTTCCCGATCCAGCGCCGAAGCTGAGTATTGCGGGGTGGCCAACATGGTATCGGAGTGATGTTGGCTCCGAAACTTGTTACTTGAACTTCGGTGTCCCATTCAGCGTGAAACATTGGTATATTGTGATAATGTTAGTGCCGTCTATTTATCTGGGAATCCATTCCAGCACCAACGTACTAAGCACATTGAGATGGACATACATTTCGTTCGTTACAAAGTAGCAAAAGGTGAAGTTCGGGTTCTTCATGTTCCTTCAAGTCATCAAATCGCGGATATTTTTACTAAAGGACTGCCATTGGTTTTATTTGATGATTTTCGGGCCAGACTCAATATTCGATCTCCTCCAGTTTCGACTGCGGGGGAGTGTTAGAATATCCCTGCATAATAGGGATGTACATATTTTAGTATAGTTCTCATTTGTGATATTGTTTAGAGTTTGAATTATTTAGTTACCTTAGATAGGTTTTGTTTCCTAGCTTTATGGATAAGATTAGCTTGGACTCTACTCTTTGTAAATCGTGTCTATATTCCCTTTGTGAATAGTAACGTGTGTTTTTCTTTCAACTTCTCAAAATAAATGTCATAATTATAAAAATAAATTATTATTATAATAATAGTTTTTATTTTTAAAAATAATAATAAGTTTTATAAAATATTTCCTCCGTCCCAGGTTAGTGTGAACCAAAAATTGGGCACAAAACTTATGGAAAAAATTAAAGAAAATTATAAATAATGGAAGGAAGTGTTTGTGAGTATGAAAAATTCAGTATGAGAGAGAACGAGTAAGAAGAAGTAAGTTGATTAGTATTTTGAGTGTAAAAATAAAGTAGGGGAGATAATAAATGAGAGGAATATGAAAAATTCTTAGCTATTAGGTAGTTCACACAAACTTGGGATGGACAAAAAAGGAAATAAGTCCACACTAACTTGGGACGGAGCGAGTATATGTTTAGAAACATTAATAAATCAATTGCAATATTATTTTTTGAATGCTCAATTGAAATATTTTTTAAAGGTGAAAATCTAATAAACGATGATATTATTGTAAATAACTAGCAGTTGTTTTAAAAATGTGCAATGACATTTTTGTAAATAACTAGCAGTTGTTTTAAAAATGCACAGTGACATTTTTCTAAATAACTGGAATTTATTGAACACGCTGAGACTATTAACACATGACTGGCACTCTTTAATACAAGCATTGACACACTTTAACAATACTATTGACACTTTTTATGAACTTCCGGTTTCAATGTTTATAAATATCAATATAAATGGATGACACTTTTTAATAATGGGTAAAAATGCAAAAAATTACCTCAATTAGACACTTTGTGCAGGTTTGGTACCTAATGCCATTTTCGTTGCAGGTATAGTACCTCAGATGGCCACTTTGTGCATCCAATGTCACTTTGGCTAACAACGTTAGTATTTAGACGTTAAATATCCATGTTCTTGGTCATGTGCCATTTATTGAGGGGTAAAATAGGAAACCTATATAAAGAGAATATCCCCACCCTTTCTTCCTTCTCTCTCTACACACACACACAGTCACATACACACACAATCTCCGACCAGATTTGGACAATCTCCGGCCAACCACCGCCACCTCCGGCCCGCCCCCTCCGACAGATCCTTCTTCCCCTCTCATGGTCACCACTCCGGCTACTGCTCCCTTTGCTCCGTCTGGCCCTCTTTCCCACTGAATTTTAAATGGTGAGAGAGTAAAGCAGTCTCCATCGAAATTCCTCTTTCTTTCTTTCTTTATTTTTTCTTTGAACCCCATTTCTTGTTTTCTTGCATTTGGGGGGTTTTTAGGGTTCTTTGTTTGAATTTTATTTCAGGTCATTTTACTTTTCCTTACTTTGACTCCCATGGCCGCTAATTTTGAGTTTTTGCCTTGGGTTCTTAATTACGGTGTTCTATTTTGAAATTTTGGGGAAGTTTTGAGTCTTGTGGCTTGACTTTCTGTGTGGATCGTCATTAAGTTTGTTGTTTGGAGGTTGTGGAATCGATTATATTTTCATAAGTAGTTAGTTGGGTTTGAATTGAATTGTTGGGTTGTTGGAATTTTGAGCTTGGTTTTGAAGGAGGAAGAAGCTCTGATCTCTCAGTTTATATCGATGTCTTCAAGGTGAGATTTTTAAGATCGAAACTTTTGGATGTGCCGAGTGTGAGAAGAGATTATGGGAAGAGGGAATTAATTGGGACAGATCTAGAAGGAAAATGGGGGTGGGACCGGCGGTGGCTCTGTAGGGACCGCGACCACCACCACCACTCTCCACATTAGTATGATATTGTCCGCTTTGGGCCCAGCCCGCACGGATTTGTTTTTGGGTCAACCCCCAAAAGGCCTCATACTAATGAAGTGGGTGGGTGCTCTTATATACCTTGCAATTGTTTCCTCAATTGCCGATGTGGAACTTTGGGTTGCCACCCAACAATCCTCCCCTCAAACCAAGGACCACACCGCTATGGCCCGCAGTGTTTCCTCTGGCCCATATCGGCAAAAGCTTGTACCAACCGCCCGCGAAACACCATCGCCCTCGATTGCAAGACTCGATTCGCTATGTCGCACAAGGGGAACCCCACCATATAATTGCACACACACGGTCCACCCGGTCGGGCCCATCCCAACCATGGCTCTGATACCACTTGTAGGAATTGACCCTCCAACACCCAAGCAATATCCCAAGAAAATAATATCACCACAAACAAGAACAAGAAATAAAGCAGAAGAAAAGACACAGAAATTGTTAACCCAGTTCGTCAATATGTTTGACTACGTCTGGTGGCACCACCAAGCCAGGATCTTGCACTATAATATGTTTTTAGGAAGTTACAATGAGTTATGGGGCGGAACATTGTTTATATAGCAAACCTAGAATAAGTCCTAAACCTAAACATAAGAGAAATCCTGATAAAACTGCAATTCCCGAATCCTGTGACGCGGCACCAGGCGCCCGCCTGGTCCTATGCAAGCGCCCACCTGCATTTATTTCCGCCAGGAACCAAACTTTCTGCCCACTAGGGCACCCGCCTGGTATGACCCCCAGGTGCCCGCCTGCTCCTTCCGCCAGTTTTCCTCCTCTTTGTTCCTTAGAAGATCTCTACTCCAACAATCTCCCACCTAGAGATCAACCGCGTATACAAACCCCGTATCCGTCTTCAACTCATCATTGGTGTCGTCTTAGTGCTCACCTCGATCATGGTAGTGCCGTCCTCGTCCCCTATTCTTCAAGCCCCGTTGAAGCTAAACCCAACTTCAACTTCACCTTGCTTGAGAAACCTGGAGCCTTTGCCTCCGATCTACACTTACCGTTAGATCTGTGCAACAGAATATCCGGTCCTGGAGTATTCGGTTCATCTTTAGTGACCCCTTTACCTTGGTCATCATGAACCGTGCCGCTCCCACCCGAGTCTGGAATATCCATGCAAATTTCCCTTGCATCACCGTATGCCTCAAACTCTCCGAGCTCATACTCCCCACCATTAATAGACCTCAAGCATTTAAGCTTAAGACCGTCTGATTCTCCACCAAAGCCTTCCATTTCTTAAACACCTCGAATGCCTCATCTTTGTGTTTCAAGAAATAAACCCAGACTTTCCTTGTCGAATCATCAATAAACGACATGTAATAAGACGCACCACCCAGAGAAGTTACCAGGGATACCCCCTTCTCAACCATGTGACCCAATCGACAGTGCCACAAATCCGTATCACCTTTGGCTGACGCCACCGCTATACTATCCTTGGTGTTATTCGCCAAATACAATGTCCCTTCTTTATTACCCCGAGCGATCTCAGAATCCTCCTTGGTAATAACCCAGTTCCTGCAGCCAAAAGTTACCTTGTAACCTTCTTCATCCAACTGCCCAACTGATAGCAGGTTCTTTTTCAAACCCAGAATGTGTCTGACCCCGTATAGATGTAGGACCTTCCCGTCCGATGCTCCTATTCTGACATCCCCCTTCCCCTTGATTTCCAAAGGCTCGCCATCCGCCAGATAGACCTTACCGAAATCACCGGAAGTATAATTTTCCATCTCCTTTGCATGCCCGCATGAGTGGAATGATGCCCCCGAATCCAGTACCCATGATTCTAGCGCACTACTAACGCTCAGAGTTTGACCCGAAAAAGTTCATAAGGAGGGTAGTGCACTACCAAGCCAGGATCTTGCACTATAATATGTTTGTAGGAAGTTACAATGAGTTATGGGGCGGAACATTGTTTATATAGCAAACCTAGAATAAGTCCAAAACCTAAACATAAGAGAAATCCTGAAAAAACTGCAATTCCCGAATCCTGTGACGCGGCACCAGGCGCCCGCCTGGTCCTATGCAAGCGCCCGCCTGCATTTATTTCCGCCAGGAACCAAACTTTCTGCCCACTAGGGCGCCCGCCTGGTATGACCCCCAGGCGCCCGCCTGCTCCTTCCGCCAGTTTTCCTCCTCTTTGTTCCTTAGAAGATCTCTACTCCAACAGGCTCGGGGGGACGGGAAAGGGAACTGGGAAAGGAGAAGGGGAAAGGGTAGGGTTATTTGGGGGTAAAGAAATGAGAGGTGTAAAGAATTTGCGGGATGAGTTTTATTTTGACATTTTTACCCTTTTTAAATAGTCATGTGCACTGGCACATGACTATTTAACGAAAAAAATGGATGGAGTTAGTGTTTAGTGACCTCCGTTGCACAAAATATTAGTTGAGGTACTTCTGGTGCACTAAAAGTGACATAAGTTACTAAACAAGCACAAAGTGGCCAATTGAGGGTTTTTTTTTTTTTTTTTTGCATTATCTCATTAATAATACCACTGCCACTTATTAAAAGTGTTAGTTTCAATGCTCGTAAGTGCCATTAAAAATGTATTGCATTTTGCAACATTAGCACTGACAGTTATTGAAAGTGCAAGTTTCAATGTTTATAAACACCGGTATGAATGACTGCCACATTTTGAAACTAACATTGTTATTTACGATGCAACTGCTCATTTGTCAGTTGTTTACAAAAAATTATCTTCGATTATAAAATAAGTACCAATTATTTATAAAAATGTCATGTCACTGTTTGTTTAAAAAACCCATTTTTCTTGAGCATATACAATGCGTTTTTTTTTTTTTTTTTCATAATAACCACTTTTTAATAAATCAATTGCAATATGTTTAGGCCGAAAAGCAAGTCCGTATCTAATAGTATTGGTTAGGAGATAGTGCAGCCGGCGTGACCACCACTAAATGGTTTAAGGTCTCTATTGAGTCAAATTAGTGCCACAAGAACATGTTTTCTATGTGGGGTGGGGGGTGTTTGTCGCATTAACTAGCTTTAAGTTTTAGGTTAAAAGATATGGTAACCTCATTAAAATTATACTTTATTGAAAGACCATATATAGTGGCATGGACCTTTGATTGAGTTTTCAAACATTTTAATACTATATTATATTATATATGTGAAAAATATGACTAATTTTTTTAGACAAACAAATTAAGCAAATAGAACTATCATTTTGGGATGGAGGAGAAATAAAAACTGAACGAAATTGAAGAAATAATCTCTGAGTGCTTCTCATTGTCCGATAAAGAAAAAGAAAATGATTGTTCAGCTGACTCAATCAAGTTTCTTGCTCCTTTTCTCACATCTTCCTCAATTTGTTTCCACAACAAAAACCCTCTGTTCCATGGCCATTTTCGTTTATCCTTCTTGCCAAATTTCTTCAGTTCGCTGGATGACGAACATGGATACTGGAAGCTATACCCCAGGTTCTTCCATTAGTTTGTTGTAGGTAGTTGAAGACACTCTTTCTTCTTCCAAAATTCTCCATCGGTGCTATAGTACATCCAAATTTCAGATCAAGACTACTTCATCCCAAAATTAAAAGAGTGATTTGGTCGGAAATATATATTTGATGCGTTCTATAAGTTCCGTTCCGAGAGACGCTAAAATTTGTAGCGGTGGTGGAAACGGAGGCTTCGTTTCAAAACGTAACTGATTAGAACGTGGGATTGATACGCTTATTAGGAAAGAAAGGGACGTTAGGTATTGCGTTCTTGGTTGAAACGCATGACCAGACAGTCCCTAAGTGTTATGAATATGAAAAGTGAGTAGGAGAGAGAAAATGTAAATATTGTGAAAACTAAAAGTAAGTAAAAAAAAATAATGAGTGAGAATTTATCATTTTCATTAATGTGACCATTGGCACAAAGGAGTAGATTTTAAAATAGTATGGTTAAAAATCTGGGGGTCAAGTTGCTCAAACCCGTGTAACAAAGAAGGTAGCTAGAATACAAATTGGAATCAGTCCGACCAATTTTCACATGTTGTGACTGAATCAAACCAGCTAATAATTTCCAAAACAATAAGTAAAATAAAATTACAACCCCAGTCATTCAATTCGGCTTGGCTGTTATTTTTCTTTTCCTGGTCAGAAACTTGGCTGTTATTCTCAATATTCAAGCCGTGAAATTAGCTTCTCTCTCTCTCTCCCCCACCATAACCCTATACCAACCTCACTCTCTCACTTCCACAACCATCATCTTCCACCTCTCAAAGTAAATTTGCTCTTGATTAAAAGTAAGTTTAAATTATGTTTTCGACATTGATTTTTAAGACGGAGAGAATAGTATAGAGAAAACTTGGAAAGAAAGAGATGAAAAACCAACCTCTCTCTTCACGGACTTTGTTTTCACCTCCAAACATTCTACTGCTCATTCAAATTAATCCCCAGAAATTTTTATTGTGTTGATTTTGACATTTCTGCCAAAAAAAAAAAAAACCCACATTTTTATTATCTTTAACACTCTCTCCATCTCGGGCTACTGCAAAAAATAATAATAATAATAATAAAATTAATAATTTCCAAACCTTTTTCACTCCATATAAATCCAACCTACTTCTTTCAATCCATTCCATTCTCCCCTCACCCTCTCTCTCTATATATATACACACAATACATACACCATTCTCTCACACATTCACACAGTGGGCACTGCAGGAGGAGGTCACAATTACACAATGACCTCCCAAAACAGAGCACCTTCCTCTGTTTTCTCCCTCACTACATTAACATTCTCCATTTTCTTGATAATAATTTCCTCCATTAATGAAATTGCATTAGCCCAAAACTCGGCCGTTTTCGCTTGTGATGTGGATAATAATCCCGGGTTAAAGAATCTTACATTCTGTGATCCTTCATTGGATGTGAAAACGAGGGTGGGTGATTTGGTAAACAGATTGACATTGCAAGAAAAGATTATCAACTTGGTGAACAGTGCCGGAGCCGTCACTAGGCTCGGGATACCAAAGTATGAGTGGTGGTCGGAGGCGTTGCACGGCGTCTCTTACGTCGGTCCGGGGACACGTTTTTCGAGCTTGGTTCCCGGAGCTACGAGCTTCCCTCAAGTCATTCTCACTGCCGCCTCTTTCAATGTATCTCTCTTTGAAGCCATTGGAAAGGTAACTTTATATTTGAGCTCTTGATGCAATTTTTTTATCTTCCTAAAATGTTCACTTTTATCATTAAGATAGTTGATTAATCATTTTTTCGAACTGGCCATGTTCATTTTCTTGAGTTAAACAATAAAATTTGATAAGCCTAAGGGTTTGTGCGTAAGCCGCAACTTTAGAAGGTTGAAGTCTCTTCGTCGTGGTAAATTTCATAATGTACTTTCGGTATATTTTCATGCTTGTTAACGTACTTTATTTTCTGTCAATGTTGACATTGTATTAACATTCTAGCTAATATAACGTCTAATTTTTAGGGTGGTTAATTTTTTTACGGTAAATTTCATCAATTAATTATATTTAGGGCGTTTTCTTACTCTCTCATGCAATCCTGATGAAATGGTTATCGTGACAATTTTTATTTTATTTTTTATTTTTTTACAAAAAAAAGTAAATAAATTATTTTCCATCGACTTCAAATCAATGATATTTTACAGCTTAGGTCACAATCATACTTTTGGTTTGGGGTATTCCCTATCCCATGTTTTAAAGCATTCAATTTGTTGTTTGTGGAAAGCAATACTTAATGAGTCCTCCAATTGACGCTAAGTTGTTTGCTACCAATTGGATATGTTTGGAACTACCTTCACTTTTTTGATGCCAATGATTAAATACTTTACTATTCTTGTTTAACAAAAAAAAAAAAAATCTGACATTTGACCGTATAACAGTTGTAATAATGATCAATCGTAATACCGATCAGTCATAATCTAGTATTAAGCAAGGTTCTAAAAAGAGCTAGGCGGTCGCTAGGTGCCACAGTAGCGCCTAAGTGGAGTTTAGATGGGACTTAGGCGGGGCCGAGAATTCAGAAATAGTTATAATATCCTAGGCGGGACTTAGGCGTTTCATAAACGCCTAGCGCCTAAGCGGGGCCTAAGCGGGCTTTTTAGAACACTGGTATTAACTATTAAGTATTAAGGATAGGATTGTCCTTGACTCTCACTGTTAAGTTTAATGCCTTTGAATTTTTGGGATGTAAATTTAAATGGATTAAATTAACAAGTTCATAATTCCGAGACAGAAGGAGTATAATGAGGCGGAGTGTTTTTTAGGCTAAGGCTCAAGGCCTTAGCCATAAAAACAGAAAGTGCCGGCCATATTGAGCAATGCAATTGACGTTAAGTTACTGTGTCAAGTAGTGGGCCTAGCAAATCATATTTTGGTTTGGTCAGCGTGGTTTACATGGCAAACAAGGATAAGGACTTAAGGAGTATCCTTATTGAATTAGAATAGGTGTGTACAAAGGACCCGTATTATATACTCCCTCCGTCCTAAATTAATTCAGTACCTTATTTTATTCAGAAAGTGAGAGAGATCAATAATTCTAGATCTAGGGTTTTGCATAGCTAGGAACTTTGTGATCAAAGTTCATGCAAACATAGATTAGTGTGATCATATTCTTGTAATTGTTTCTCCGCCATAATAATATCTGTTTCCCTTTGCCCGTGGAGGTAGCCAATAGAGATTGGTGAACCACGTAAATTCTGTCTTGTTATTTCTTGTGTTCATTATTGTTGCTATCTCTTGGGTCTGATTAACTAACAAGTGGCACCAGAGCCTGGTTAGTCAAGGAAGATCAGGGCATTCCGCTGCGATAGAAAGAGATGGATTCCGGGATGGATCAGAAAATCGACAAGTTTGATGGGAAGAACAGTTTCAGTTTATGGCAGATCAAGATGAGAGCCATGTTGCGAAGACAAAGTTTGTGGGCTCCAGTGGCTACTGCAATCAGGGATCACAAGGATCCAAAAGGTAAGGCAGAGGTCGTTCCCACAGCAGAGGATTCGAAGAAGGCTGCAGACATGGTAGTATTGGATGAGAAAGCTCATTCAATGATTATCATGAGTCTTGATGATGAGATCTTAGCGGAAGTAGCGGATCAAGAAACAGCGGGAGGCTTGTGGCTGACGTTAGAGAAGATGTATTTGACGAAGTCTCTAACCAACAAGCTCTATATGAAGAAGAAGTTATTCACTTTCCATATGACTGAAGGTACGCCTATTAAGGATCATCTAGATCGATTTTCCGCTTTATTACTTGAATTGCGTAATATAGAGGTGAAAAATTGATGATGAGGATGCTGCTCTAATTCTGTTGATATCTCTACCGTTGTCATATGAATCATATGTTGATTCATGCTTGAACAAAGAGACAATTACTCTGGAGCAAGTAAAGTCTGGTCTGAAGACTAGAGAACTCCGCCGAAAGGCGAGTGGTACTAGTATAGAATCTCAGTCATCAGGTTTGACTGCGGAAGGCAGCAAAGGGCATGGTCGAAGGAGCGGAGGCTCTAGACGGGGTCCGAGACCTGGAGATATCTGTAGTTATTGCAAGGAGAAGGGGCATTGGAAGACCGACTGTCCCAAGAAGAAGAGAGAGCAGCAGAAATCTGAGTCGACTGCTGCGGTGGCAAGCAGTGACAATTTTGATGAGGATTGTGATTATGCCCTGGTGACCGAAGAAGAAACAAGCAAGGAAGTTGCATGGGTTCTAGATTCGGGAGCATCTTATCACATGTGTTCGCGCAAGGAGCGGTTTACAACATACGAGCAAAAAGATGGAGACCGTATTTATATGGCTAATGGATCGGACTGCGAGGTAGTTGGCATGGGCTCTGTAAGGGTGAGAACTTCTGGTGATAAAACTCTCACATTGAACAAGGTAAGACACGTTCCACAAGTAGCAAAGAATCTGATATCACTTAGTCGTTTGGACAAGAAGGGGTACAGTTTCAAGGGTGAAGGTGGAGTTCTGAATGTCTACAAAGGTTCAGATGTGATTCTGAAGGGTGAAAGAAAAGGTTCCTTGTTCATCCTCCAAGGTTCTGAGATTGATGAGGGTGTTGACAAGCAGGTGGAGCATCATTTTACTCTAGGCCGGAGTGAACTGGGCAAGCCACAACTAGAAGATCAACACACACCGGTGTTGTCAGTCATGGTTGGCAAGATCCAATGTCGACTGGATGGGCCACAATTAAATGACTGTTAGTTTCCCGTTGGGGTGATTCTGAGTGTCCGTAGGATACATTGCATGCAGAAAATCTGATTGTCCAGAGGACAAGGTTGTTTGTCTGGTGAGGCAAATTCTGGGTGTCTTGAAGATACATGGTGCACAAAATCTAGTGTCTTTGACGAAAGACAGAACTGAGGCAAAGGTTGAAAAATCTGGTACGAGGGATGTGGCTCAAGGTGGAGGCTATGTCGGAAAGCTCGTGCATTTGAATTATTATGGGAGATTCAAAGTCAAGGTGGAGATTGTTAAGTTTAATGCCTTTGAATTTTTGGGATGTAAATTTAAATGGATTAAATTAACAAGTTCATAATTCCGAGACAGAAGGAGTATAATGAGGCGGAGTGTTTTTTAGGCTAAGGCTCAAGGCCTTAGCCATAAAAACAGAAAGTGCCGGCCATATTGAGCAATGCAATTGACGTTAAGTTACTGTGTCAAGTAGTGGGCCTAGCAAATCATATTTTGGTTTGGTCAGCGTGGTTTACATGGCAAACAAGGATAAGGACTTAAGGAGTATCCTTATTGAATTAGAATAGGTGTGTACAAAGGACCCGTATTATATACTCCCTCCGTCCTAAATTAATTCAGTACCTTATTTTATTCAGAAAGTGAGAGAGATCAATAATTCTAGATCTAGGGTTTTGCATAGCTAGGAACTTTGTGATCAAAGTTCATGCAAACATAGATTAGTGTGATCATATTCTTGTAATTGTTTCTCCGCCATAATAATATCTGTTTCCCTTTGCCCGTGGAGGTAGCCAATAGAGATTGGTGAACCACGTAAATTCTGTCTTGTTATTTCTTGTGTTCATTATTGTTGCTATCTCTTGGGTCTGATTTACTAACACTCACAGTGTTTACAGTAAAATTCTTTGTTTTGATTTATAGTTTATTTACACAATTTGATATCAGACAATTATACTATATTAAATTCAATATTTTTACACCTTCACTCTCAAAAATGTGTTTGTATTTTGTTTTATTTTCTTTAGTAAAATGATAACTTTTTGTGTAGGCAAAAAACCAAATGCGGAAGATATACAGTATATAAATGATATCATTGTCATAACTAGTTTTGGTAAGGAATAGCTGTAATTCTTCAAACTTGCATGAAAGAGATGAAAACCTTTGGAAAGAAACCAAATGCATGATATATGACCTTCAAGATTTTAATACAGCTAGCAATTTCACTGTGAGTCTGTGAGTAAGGAAGGTACATGGGATCACATGTGCTAATGCAAATGAACTCTTTCATTATATACTCTGCTCTGGATAAGCTGAAAGAAAAATCTGATAAAGACAAGGCAACTAGCTACCTAAATTAAATACATATTGCAATAACAACAATTCACTTTAATAATTTTCATTAAAAATTATACAGTAAAATGGGATTAAATTTTAATTTTTGTAGGTGGTTTCGACTGAAGCGAGAGCAATGTACAATGTGGGTTTAGCCGGATTAACATTTTGGTCGCCAAACGTGAACATATTCCGAGACCCAAGATGGGGAAGAGGTCAAGAAACTCCCGGAGAAGACCCTTTATTGACCAGTAAATACGGATCAGCATACGTTAGAGGCTTGCAAGAACGCGATGATGGTGATAAAGACCGCCTTAAAGTTGGCGCTTGCTGTAAACATTACACTGCTTATGATGTTGATAACTGGAAAGGCATTGATCGTTACCATTTCAATGCTCTGGTAACTTTTGTTTTTTACCAAAAATCTCTTTGAACTTTTTTACAAAAATATAATCAATTTAGTGTAGTATATATGCTTAAATTTTTTAATTTCTTTTGGACGGATGAATTAGGTTACTAAGCAAGATTTGGATGATACGTATCAACCCCCATTCAAGAGCTGTGTTTTGGATGGAAATGTAGCGAGCGTTATGTGTTCTTACAACCAAGTGAATGGAAAGCCGACTTGTGGTGATCCTGATCTTCTTGCTGGGGTGATTCGAGGCGAATGGAACTTGAATGGGTACTCCATTTTCCTTCATTATTTTTTCACTTATTTTGCGAAAAAATCCATGTTTAAGTAAATCTATTCACTAATATTTGGTTTTGTAGATATGTTAGCTCTGACTGCGACTCGCTAGATGTAATGTTCAATTCACAACACTGGACCAAAACCCCCGAACAGACTGCAGCAGATGCGCTAAATGCAGGGTTGGATCTAAACTGTGGAAGTTTCTTGGCCCAACATACCGAAGCAGCAGTAAAAGCAGGACTAGTGAACATATCAGAAATCAATCGTGCGGTCACAAATAACTTCGCAACCTTAATGCGACTCGGATTCTTTGATGGTAATCCTAGGAAACACCTTTACGGAAACCTGGGTCCGAAAGATGTTTGCACTCCATCTAACCAAGAACTTGCCCGTGAAGCTGCAAGACAAGGCATCGTCTTGCTCAAAAACAGTCTCGGTTCTTTACCTCTCTCTCCAACCTCCTTAAAATCGCTAGCCGTGATTGGTCCTAATGCGAATGTAACAAAAACCATGATTGGTAATTACGAAGGAACCCCATGCAAATACACGACTGTTTTACAAGGTCTGACGGCTTTGGTCCCGACAGTCTATTCGCGTGGTTGTGCTGACGTGGCATGTGGTACGGGTCAAGTTGATGATGCTAAGAAGATTGCAGCTGAAGCAGATGCTGTGGTTCTTGTTATGGGTGCTGATCAATCTATCGAAGCGGAGAGTCGGGATAGGACTGATATTACTCTTCCTGGGCAGCAATCTTTTTTGGTTTCCCAGGTGGCTAGTGTTTCTAAAGGTCCGGTTATTCTTGTTATTATGTCCGGTGGCGGTATGGATGTAAATTTCGCAAAAGCGAACCCGAAAATTACAAGTATCATTTGGGTCGGGTACCCTGGTGAAGCAGGTGGTGCTGCATTAGCAGATGTGGTTTTCGGATACTATAATCCAAGTAAGCTTGCTCATGTTAATGGAAGGTCACGCTTGCAGCAACACCAGCTTGCTAATGTGCCCTGAACGATTTGGAAAGGGTCTAATATGAGCAAGCTGGTGGTGCTGCATTTAGAAACACACAACATTTTGGCTCAATCGTTTTTTTTTTTTTTTGGCAGGTGGAAGATTGCCAATGTCATGGTATCCACAATCGTACGTAAATAAGGTGAATATGACGAACATGAATATGAGGCCGGACCCCACCACGGGCTACCCTGGCCGGACCTACAGGTTTTACAACGGAGATGATACAGTTTATACATTTGGGGACGGACTGAGCTACGCTGACTTCAAGCATCACCTAGTTGAAGCGCCTGCGCTTGTTTCAGTCCCGTTAGAGGAAGGAGACGTTTGCAGGTCGTCTAAATGCAAGTCAATCGACGTTGTTGAGCAGAGTTGCAAGAATCTAGCGGTCAACATTCGTTTGAGGGTTCAAAATGCTGGGAAAATGAGTGGGAGCGACACGGTTTTCTTGTACTCTTCTCCTCCCTCTGTTCATAACTCGCCTCAAAAACACTTGTTGGGGTTTGAAAAGGTATTTTTGATGCCACGATCGAAGGCGATTGTTAAGTTTAATGTAGACGTTTGCAAGGATTTGAGTGTGGTGGATGAGTCCGGGAACAAGAAGGTGGCGTTGGGACTTCATGTGCTTCATGTCGGAAGCTTGAAACACTCGTTGACTGTGAAGATCTGAAATGTGATTGGATCTTAACGCCTCGTTAATTTTCTTGTTTCTTTTGTATGAAAAAGGAAATGAAGGATAAAGAAATGAAAAAAAAAAAAAAAAGCGTCGTAAGATGCTATTGGAATGGAAATAAGTTTTTTGGAATGGAAATAAGTTGAGGAATTTTAACAAATTTCTGTATTTTTTTTTTTTTGGATGCCCAGAATTGTACTATGACCAAATATTTGAAATCCCTATGGAGTTCGTGTTTCGGGAATTTTATTTCTCTATTGATCTTCGGTTCACTAATTTCATTGATAACTTAAAAATAGTCTGTCTGTCTTTGGAAAAGTTTTAAACTACAGTATGTTAAGCGTGAACTGATGCAAAACAAGTATAATGGGAGAATATATACTCCCTCCGACCCATTTCAAATTACAAAAGTTGTCAAAAAGGGTGTCCCAACTAAAATTGCAAAATCCAAAAATGGAAAGTTTTAACCCACTCGCACACTCATATCCACTAACCCACTAACTATTCTCTACCCCACTTTCTCTCTCCCACTCAACTATCAACACTCACAACACATCACCTTTTTCACTTTTTCCCTTAATCCCCGTACCAACCTAGTACTTGCAATTTAAAATGGAACGGAGGGAGTATGGACTAAGTTCTATCTGGGCCGCCAAAAAAATGGGCTTACCAAAATTTAATATGTTGACTGAAGCCCTTATGCGGACAAAGTGTCATTTTTCTACATAAAATTAAAAGTTATGGGCATGTCAACAAAAATTAGGGGTTTATGATACGGCATGGTGGTACAGTTTTAGATAAAATCAATATTATACCAAAGTAATTAATTTTATTGATATTAATACGGTAAGGCTTTAGTTTTTTTCAGTTTTGGTAATTTGGTTTTTCAGTTTGATATAACGTTGATACGGTTTATTTTTGGGTTTTTCCTAACTAAATGAAAAACTTGACTTCAATGGCACCCATCAAATAGAGATGGCAATCAAAACGATATTCCTTCCGTCCCAGCATGAGGTTCTTACTTTCTTTTCTAGTCTGTCCCACTGGTTCTTAGTTGCTTTATTACTTAAAATAGAAAATGAGACATACTTGTCATTCTCACAACAAAAACTCTCTACCACTTTTTCTCTCGTACTTTACTTTTTATACTTACAACATTTACTTTTTTCTTAATTCCCGTGTCAAGTTAAACTAAGAACATTAAGGTGAGACGGAAGGAGTACTTAACATTCAATTCAAGTTGACAATAAACATACTAATATATAAGTAAGATATCCAGAAAGAAAAATTGGATTAGTTATAGTAATAAATTATTAAAGTAATTTTTAAAAATTAACAATTAATCATCAACTTTAGACGGAATAAAGAACTTGGGTCATTTTCAAATGCATTTACAATATGAGATGAAAATTACTTAATTTAATTAGAACGGTACGATATGTTTTTATATTCCGTATATCAGTTATGTACTGTTGGGTATGCTTATATTAATCCACTTCTATTACCTTTAATTTGATTGATCCCATAACCTTATTTTACCATTTTGGACTTTAGGATATATTGTAAGAAGTGTTAAAACCGCATTCTAGTTAAGTCCATTTTTAGTTACTTAGGCATTAGAATATAGGCTCTTAAATTTTCTAAGTCTGAAGACCTGAAGACTTCCAGACAAGGCCCGGTCGACCGCAGGGGTGATCTACCGTATAGGTGATCGACCGCATGGGTGATCTATCATATGGGTAGTTGTAGATACCCCGGGGGAAACCACGGCTTGGCCAGAGCGCGTGAATTATCCTAGGATGTCTATTTGTTTTTAAAGTAGAGTCACCACCTATGTTTTTAGAAGAACATAAGAAAAACCTAATATAGCCTAATTTTATATACAAAACCAGAGATTCGGGAAGAGAAGGGTTCGGGGGTTAGGTTACGGAGTGGAAAGTACTTAAACACCCACTCCGCTTGGCTAAAGCCGGTCTTGCTACTTTTGGTGTTCTAATATAAAAAAGTCATTTTATTTATATAAATATGTGCTAACTGTAAACTTTAGAGGGATATGAATCACTTACTTGATTGATTCTTGTGTGGAAGCGTGAATCGATACCATGGATTTTGATCACCGAATTGAACTTGGTACAATACTTCGCAATGTAGGCCGGGAGAGAAATCACGAACGGAAATCACCCTCTGATACACAACACTTGTTTGCTCATCTTGATAGCCATGGATGGGTGGGGAAAACGAAGAAGAGAGGGAGAGCAGTTTTGCGCTTTTCGTTTGCGTCGTGTCCTCTAAAAACTGCCGTAGTCTATCTTTTGAGTCGTGAAAGATAAAACAGACTCCGTAACTGCTCGTATTTAAATGCCTCCCTTTTATTTATTCATGTATTTTATTTTCTTAATAAATACAAGGAATTGAGCTTGTCTAGGTTGGTCCATCTTGGGCAGACCTAGTTTAATTCCAACATCTCCCACTCGCACACGATGGCCTTATCATCCATGATCTATCATTCAAGCAAATGTGTCGTGTGACCAACGAGCGTGCATGTACATGGCAGCTTTTAGATTATGCACCCGATAGGCATGACATAATAGCTACGACCACAACAAGTTCACCATCAACTCGTTATACCCCAGACTAATTTGATTAAACCAAGTCCAAACATACCTTGGTCACTTTAAGGCTAAATTTGACTCTTACGATTGTAAAGTGTGTTTATAGCTATGTCCGTGACATAACTGGTCGACCTATAAACACAATCATCAGGCATAATCAAACTTGTCTTCCTTTTTCACTTATCACTTTTAGATCATTAAGTCAATCGCTTTCCTAGATATGTACCATCCAGCCGAATTAGTTCATGGCTCTAGGTAGTATGCTAAAGTAGCATACATTGACTTAATACCTTTTAAGTATAGTTGAAAGTCACATAGGGTATCATGCCCATAAAATGGCATTTTAGAGACATCACACAATAAGCAAGAGGGACATGTTGCTCATTTCTCTTGGTCAATGCACACTTGTTACAAAACAAGTGCTACAGTGGTACAACTCCTTTCAAGGAGAGTATGTCAGTAGTTTACCCACTGTACAGATATTTAGTTCAAAGACACTTCTTAATCCCCAACTATTTATATCTGGCCCGTCTTAGATTTCCAGACATATGAGAAGTGTCTTGTTTCTCATGCGATCTTCACTTTGACCTTCTCTTGATTTTCATCAAGTCGACATATGTTTACGTAATGTACCTAGCATACTCCTTTGGTATCTCAAGTATCATTGTCTCATCTCAGCTTGCTTTCGTGGCTCCTGAGGCGGTTACTCGTGTGAGAGAGTTAACCTGTGTCTGGTGACATAATCTTATATAGTGTAATGTATGTGTCAATATAATAGAACAAATTATTTATACATCTCAAGAATATAAACTTGATATTCATCAGAAAGTGCATAAACAAATACAGTTCCACAAACGTAGTTCAGATTGAAGTAAAACGTAAACTTGTTTTCCTTAAGTACATCTACACCCTTCGAAGACACATAGCCCTAACATGACTTAGAAAGACATCTATAGCAAGGGGCTTAGTCATAGGGTCAGCTACCATCACATTAGTAGAAATGTACTCTAATGTTACTTCATTACTTGCTATAGTCTCTCGAATGTAGTTATTCCTTAGATCGATATGTTTGGTTCTTCCATGATACTTTGGATTTTTTGTGAAAGGAATGGACGCTTGATTGTCACAATAAACTGTCACGGGGTCAGATGTATGATCGACCACTCCAAGATCCTCCATGAACCTCTTTAACCAAACAGCCTCCTGAACAGCTCTTGTACATGCAGAGAATTCAGCTTCCATGGTAGAGAGAGATACACTTGTTTGCTTCTTGATATTCCATGTAATAGCTCCGTTATTAAGCAAAAATATATCACCTGATGTAGACTTTCGGTTATCATTATCTCCTCCCCAATCAGCATCACTATAACCAACTATCCGTGAGTTGGATCCTTGATAACACAACATGTAGTCGACAATTCCTTTTAGATAACGTAATATCCTTTGATTGCTCTCCAATGTACTCTTCCAGGATTAGATTGATAACGACTAACCATGCCAACTGCGAAAGCTAAATCTGGACGAGTACACATGACTGCGTACATTAACTTGCCAATGGCACTGCGATATGGAACTCTAGACATCTTATTCTTTTCTTCCTCAGTCTTAGGGAAATCATCAAGACTCAACTTTTCATTCTTAGCCATAGGAGTGTCAAGAGGTTTGCATTGATGCATACCAAAGTGTTCAAGAACTTGTTTAAGGTAATTCTCTTAAGACAAACCAAGGAGTCTTTTGGAACGTTTCCGATAGATTCGAACACCCAGTACAAATTCAGCTTCACCCATGTCCTTCATCTCAAAATTTAAGGACAACCACTTCTTAGTGTCTTTCAACAACTCCAAATTGTTTCCAGCTATTAAGATACCATCCACATAAAGTGAAAGGATAACAAAATCACTCTTAGATCGTTTGAGATAGACACGGTGATCTTCTTTGATCATTACAAATCCATCATTAATGATTGAGTGGTGAAATCTTAAGTACCATTGTCTGGATGCTTGGTTGAGACCGTATATGGATTGTTTGAGTTTACAAACTTTGTTTTTACTTCCTTTTACAGTGAAACCCCCAGGTTGATCCATATATATCTCTTCATTCAATTCTCCGTTGAGAAAAACTGTTTTTACATCCATTTGATGAAGTTCTAACTCCAAACGAGCTACAATAGCTAGAATCAATCTTATTGAGGCAAACCTTACTACAGGAGAGAAAGTTTCCTCGTAGTCTATACCCTCTTGTTGAGTATAACCTTTAGCTACTAAGCGAGCCTTGTATCTTTTAATGGAACCATCCACTTTGCGTTTGACTAGTAAGATCCACTTACTTCCTACAGTCTTTCGCCCTGGAGGTAAATAAACTAATTCCCAAACATTATTGGTTTTCATCGATTCCATTTCATCATCCATTGCTTTCATCCATTTTTCACTAGTAGGTGATGTGATAGCCTCTTTATAGCTTCTTGGATCATCAACATCATGTGAATCATCCATGAATGATTCATTTTGGATGTCAAAATGACGTTGAGGAATATGTCCACGCTGACTTTTACGTAAGATAGGCTCTTGAGATTCTTCTTCTAATGGAAGTGTGCTACTCGATGATGGATCCCTCCCACTATCATTAGGAAGGTGAGGAACTTCTTCCTCTATCTCCATTTGATGAGTAGGTATACCCGCTTCGGGTTCTTCCATTTCATAAAGTTTAATCTCCCTATCTATTTCACCCCTACTAGGGAAATCGTTTTCCAGAAATTCCACATTACGGGACTCAATTTCAGTCAAGCTTCCATCCAGTCCTTCACCTATAAATGCATATCCTTTAGAGTGTTCTAAGTACCTAATGAAGATACACTTTTTACCCCTAGGACCTAACTTCCCGTGCTTATCGAAAGTGTTATGTACATAGGCTGCCGATCCCCAAGGACGCAGATTTTCCAAAGCTAGTTTTCTTCCCTTCCATAATTCGTATGGGGTGGAACTTACTGATTTAGAGGGGACACGGTTAAGAATATATGCGGCAGTCAGTAAAGCATCGCCCCAAAAACTTATAGGTAGATTTGCTTGTGCCATCATAGATCTAGCCATGTCTAACAATGTCCTATTCCTCCTCTCTGCAACACCGTTTTGCTGTGGAGTCCTTGGAATAGTTAATTGCCTTTCAATCCCTTTTTCATCACAAAGAGCCTTAAATTTCTCAGACAAATACTCACGTCCATGGTCTGTTCTTAAATCTATGATGCTTTTATCTAATTGATTCTTGACAAGGCAAGTATATCATTTAAAACAATCTAATTCCTCGGACTTGAGAGAAAGTAAATAGATATGACCAAAACGTGTGTAGTCATCTATAAATGTGATGAAATATGAGGCTCTATGCCTTGCCCTCACGTTCATTGGCCCACAAATATCGGAGTGGATTAATTGCAATGGAAAAGTAGCCCTAACTGATTTTCCAAATGGTTTTTTAGTTGTTTTCCCAGCTAGGCAACTTTCACAAGTAGGCAATAACACTTTGTTAAGTGAGCCTAATAGACCCTCTTTTGCCAACCTGTTCATTCTTTCTTGTCCGATGTGCCCTAAGCGAGCATGCCAAACTGATGCATCTACGTTGATGCTACTAGAAGATGCCATTAAAGAGAAACAACCATCTTTATTAAACAACGTATGTTCAACATCTAAAACAAGAAAACCATCAACTAGATGTCCAGAACTGTTGGATATGCCCACTTATATCTCAGTATTCAATGTATAGGATTGATTAGATTTGATTGATCCATCACCCAAGTTTTATTTCATGGACTTTAGACCCATATGTAAGAATTATTTATACTTCATTTTTTAAGTAGTCCATTTGAATAGACTAGGCTTAGGAATAGGGCAAGATATCAAGATTCAAGAAAAATCAAAAGTTTAATTGAGCCACGTGCCATTCGCCATACATCAATGCTCTGCGCCTATGCGCCCCTTTTGGCGCGCGCAGTGTTACGCGCCTCAATGGCCTACGCGCCCAATTGGCTCAACGCGCCTCATTGATATAATTTCAAACACTTGGTGATTTATTGAAGACATGAAGACTTGAAGAGATTGTTGGTCCCAAAGGGCAACAAGGGTATGAAAAATAGCTAGAGGGGGGGGTGAATAGCTGTTTTAAAATTCTTTTCCTACCCTTGAAAAACTCAATTGCAAATGCGCACTTTATCAAGTAAGCGTTATGAGATGCGCCTAAGTGAGTGAGTGAAATGCACAGCGGAATTTAGTAATGAAAATAGGCGCAAAGAGTGATAAAGGGGCGCACACACACTCTAAGTATTTTGGCTCAAAGTGGTTGAAATAAGGAACTAAGGCAAATGATCTAACAACACAACACAATTCAGTTCAATCAATCTACAATGAGTAAACAAGCAAATAGTGAGTGAAAATAATAACTTGAAAGAAATGACAAGATAATAACACAAGCTATTTGGAGAGGTTCGATCAATGAAAGATCTACGTCCTCTACCAAGATGGTTAGTCTTGGATTTCTAATGGAGATCTTATATAATGAGTGAGTGTTACAAATTACAATGTTTGAGCTTATACACTAACTCAAGATCTATTACTATGAAAGAACAAATCCAAAACAATAACCGGTGTATCTCTTAAAGAAGAATCTAAATGATTAATCTTAAAGAGGTGCGTGTGTGTTTTTAGTATCAAGGCTCTTTAGATCTTTGAGATGAAGAGCACAAGAAACTAAAGTGTTAAGGCTTGAAGATCTGGGCTAAGGATGAAGGTATGAAGATGTTCTTGAGAAATCTGGAAAAACGAAGGCAATCTTCAAATCTTCAACAAATGCTTTGAGAGAGAAATTCTTGAAATTCTAAGCAAAACTCAGCAACTTCAAAATGTTGAAGTTATGGGGTATTTATAGTGAACTTCAAAAAACTAGCCGTTGGAAATCCTTGTGGATAAGATGAGCTGTCGCTCGTTGATTGGAGCATGCATATATTATGGCCATTTTGACACTCAACATAAAAGTGACCGTTATGGACGCGTGTCAATAGATTAGGCGCATATGCATCTTTTAACCACCGTTGGATTATTGGCGTAATTTGAATTCTCTTCAAGTCTTCGAGTCTTCAATAAATCACTGAGTGTTGAATAAACACGTTGAGGAGCATTGAGCCAAGAGGCGCATTGAGCCAAGAGACGCATAGAAGCGTGCGCTTAAATTAAGGGGGCGCAGAGGCGCGAAACATCCTTATGCGCGCGCTCTAAATGGCGCATGGCGCGAATGTAGAAGGCGCGTGGCGCGTGGCGCAGGAGGCGCATAAGCGCGGCTCAAACTCACTGAGTGATTTTTCTTGAAACTTGATCTTCTTGCCCTATTTCTAAGCCTATTCTATAACAATGGACAACTTAAAAAATGAAGTATAAATACTTCTTACATGTGGGTCTAAAGTCCATGAAATAAAACTTAGGTGATGGATCAATCAAATCTAATAAATTCTATTACATTAAAACTGAGATATGTGTGGGCATACCCAACAATCTCCCCCTATTTGATTGATGCCATTACCTACTATATCAAGGACAAACATTATACTTGATAAAAACATGTCCAAATGAATGAAATTGGCAATTCATGTCTTAAGTTAATGCACACACTAGTCCAAAATATAGATTTCTAATCTATTCCAATAAGAATAAAGAATTACATATGGAAAGATAGAAACAACAGTTTAACACATTCAAGATGATATATGATTTTTAGTTTTGAAGTGTGTTTAAACCAAGTTTAAACTTAATGCATGAAAGTATGAAACAATTCAATATGATGCATATGAATTTAAACAATATTCATTGTTCTACAAACAAGGAGTTTGAGTGAACAAGGTTTGATAATAAGTGATGCATTGTTCTCATTAAAACTTGGGGTGTAAGAGTTACAAATTACAAGTTTTGAATAGAACAAAAGCAAAAGGTGCTAAAACAAGTAAGCACAAAATCACTATCACAAAAGAGATGATTCTATTACACAAAGGTTCTAATAACTTACAATCAAAAAATAGAAACTAAGGGTTGGGAGGCGCATCATCTTCCTTCAATCCTTCAACGATCTCTGAAACAGAACGCTGAATTTGTTTTGCGAGCTGATGACTACGGTTCGCTAACCCTTGAGTGTCAGTGACACTGGAGTGAGTGGCAGTGATACCGTCTCTAATGTAACTCAAGTGATTCACATTGATGTTTTGGTATTCATCAATGGAACGCTGAGTGATTTGCTGCTGCTGAGAAATATTTTCTTCCAAGATTTGAATGTGAGCTTCAATGGCATTTTGAGCCGTGATAATGTCGGAAGAAATATGTTCGGCGCGTCTGTCAGAGCTTGAGTGAGCAGCAGTGAAATGAGTGACGACCAATTCTTTCAGGACATCCAACTTAGATACTAGCACGTTCATGTTGGATTGAGACGCAGCAGACTGAGGTATGAAAGTAGGCGCAGAAGCGGTGGTTTGCGCCTGATCAGTATGAGGTTGAACCTGAGTCTGCGCCGGAGGAGGAGAAGGAGCAGAAAGTTTGTCCTTGAGAGAGTTCATCTCCCCCTTAATGGCAGCGATCTCTTCAGATTGATCAGTGAGTAAGGAAGTAAGAAGCTCAAATTGAGACTTTATATGTGTCTGTCCTTGCTCTAAGTTTGCTTGCCCCTGCTGTAAAGAATGAAGAATGGAAAGTACCTCGCTCAAATCAGGAGCAGATGGAGGAGGCGCAGGGGTAGACAGGGGCGCATCATCTTGAAGGGGCGCATCATCTTGAAGGGGCGCAGAAGGAGATGGAGGCGCACGAGGAGGTGAATGAGTAGGAGACTCAAATTCATCTTCAGTTTCAACATCAACAGTTTCAACAACAACTGTTTCAACATTAACAGTTTCCGTTGTGATTTGATCTGGTCCAGGTGGAGGCGCAACTGGAGAAGGAGTGCGCTGAGGGATGGTCTGTTGCTCCCCCTGAACTGGTTCCTCTATGTTTGAAATGTCATCGCCGAAGAAATCAGATAGGAGTTGTACCCTTGACACTTTGGTCGGTTGAAATTTGAGCGGAGGCGCACGGGGAGTAGGGGTGCGTTGAGTAGGCGCGCGCTGGGTAGGCGTGGAAACAGAAGGCCCTTTCTCAATATCAGCGCTTGATCCAGCTCCTTTCATGCGCTCTAACTTTTCTGACTCAGCAGCTTGTTTGGCTTGAAAATCTTCATCTCTTTTTCTTTGAGCCTCAAGCCTGCTGGCTTCCTGCGCTAGCCTTAGATCTCGCTCTTCATCAGATTCAAATCTGGTACGTTTGATAGGCGCACGAGGAGGGTCATCAACTACCCGTTTTCCTTTCCCTTTCTCTGCGCCTGGCAAGGGATCAGCGCTTTGTTTAGCGCTTGCCTTCACTGCACTCTTTATTAATGGTGCGCTTTTAAGGACAAGCGCATCATCTGACTCTGTGTCTTCATCAACTAAGCCTTCAACAGTCTTGATTTGAATACCTTTGGCGCGCTTTGTAGGCTTCTTTCTGCGCTTCTTGAGGTCCAAATTCGCTTTACCAAACATTGGAACATCATTGATCTTATATTCAGGATTCTCATTCAAAAACTTAACTAACTCAGGGTAAGTTAGAAAAAGTTTTGTGAGAAGAAGGCAGTGTGAGCGGAATCGGGTCTTTCCATCACTCTTGTTCTTCACAAATTTATCAATCTGCTCACGCAGTGTCTTGAACAGAATGTGAGGCCAGTGAAGCTTCTCCTTGGCCATGATGGCAGCTGTGTATTCCCATTGTTCCACCGTGAATCGGTTCACGTTCCCAGTTTTGAAAACAATTGAAGTTCCCACCAAGTGCGCGATGTGAGTCAAGAGTTCTCCACCATCTCAAATTTCAGTGTTTTTGATATTATTTTGAAGCGTGGGAATATTTAGAAGTGAGGCAGCCATCTTGTTCTGATCATCAATAGAGTAAGTCATCGAACGCCCAATAATGCGATCTTCACCCGTAGATGGAAAACCGAGCAAGTGTCGAATCACAGATGATGAAATATGGACGTCAACATTTTTTGAACGCGCGCCTCAATCCTGTTGTGAGTGCGCCCATTTACATCAATTTCCACTAGAACAGCAGTGGAGAAGAACTCATCCACGAGGAGCGCAGAATAGAAATTTTGATCCATGGTGAATAAGGGGAGCAGACCAGCTATGCGCAGAGTCTCTATGATTTCTCGCCCAATTACTTCACCAGACAGCTCTAATAGATCAATAGTTTCTTCTAATTTGAAATTTGCAAGGTCCTGAAAAAATGATTGATGTTAGAAGTGACATAGGCGCATAGAAACATAAAATGATCAAAGTAACAGGCGCATAAAGAATAGATAGGCGCATAATAGAATCAGGCGCACAAAATTATAGAGAATCAAGGCGCATGATTGAATTAGGCGCATGAAAAATTAAAGGCGCATAGAGTTACAAGGCGCATAATATGGTTCTATGTGAATACTAAGGAAAAAATAAAACAACGAAATTTGACTAAGTACGAAGTTAGGCGCATAAGGTTTTAGGCGCAGAATGTTTTAAGCGCATATACAAGTAGAGGCGCAGAAAGCATTCAGGCGCATAAATGAATAGGCGCATAAAGAAGTATATAGGCGCATATCGTGTAAAAAATTTTACTTAGTAAGAAAAACAAACAACAAGCATTCAAATTAAAGAAATGAAAATCAAAAAGTTCAAATTTTCGAAAACAAGGTAGAAAATTTTTAGAGACCAAAACATGCAATAATGACGAAGAACACGAAGAACGACCCTTGAATGCTCGAAGAACACCAAGAACACGAAAATCATGAAACTTCACCAAACTAGACAAATAATATATCAAAATGACCGCATGACAACAAGGAATCTAAATATGTAAACAAAAATATGAACAAATCAATAATGAAAGCACAATGATTAAAAGAATGACCGAAAATTTTGAAAAATTTTGAAAACAAAAATTCAGATTTGTAACAAACAAAGCATTGATCGTTGAAATGTTGGTTTTAAAAGATTCGAAATCAATAATAGAACACAACCCAACAAACGAAATAGAAAACGGATCATCGAAACAAGAGAAATCAAAGGAAAATGAATCCGGGTAAAAAAAATAACGAGAAATAAAAAAAACGACGAACAAGAGAAAAAAAAATAAAATAAAGAGATTAAAGGTTGAGAATTCATACCATTTCGTCTTGTATAGATGTTGATGCTTTCTTAGGACCCATAAATTTATGTATATATATAGAAAATGAAGAAGAAAAATGAAGATGAAGGTAGAGAGAGAGAGAGTGAGAGCCGGGGAGAGAGAGAGAGAGACGAGAGACAGAGAGAGGAGTTTGGTAGGGGGAGTGTAGGTGATGATGAATATTTATAGGTTGGTCCAAAATTTTGCACAGATATGGAAAAAATACAGTCAAAAATTTAAAAAGATGGGAAGTTGAAAGGATGGCATTTATGAGGGATTTTGAAAATGGCGGCTCATCATGACAAAAAGGACATTCATTAATGAGAGATTTTTGGGATTTGAAGGGCATTAATGGCTGAATGACTTAAAGTGTCATGATGTGACATATAGGTTTAAAAAAACTGCTCCACTTTCCTTTAAGTGTATGAGCAATTTTGACTAATTTTTGCACAAACACCAAAAACATCTATTTTGGTGTAAGTTTGGGGTGCAAGAAATATATCCCAGAAAATAAAATTTTCGAAAAGCGTAAAACGAGGGAAAAATTTAATTGCACAAGTACCCTTGAACAATTAAAGGAATGTCAAAAAGACATAGATTCCTATAATAAATGAACAGAATTAACATACCTGATACTTGTGTATTTAATACGTTCAATCATTGAAATTAAATTTGAGAATTGATTGAGCCGCAAAAGTTAATGCGCGCATGAAGGGGCGCATTACTTCAACAAGGCGCATACTCATCTAGGCGCATTATTCATCAAGGCGCATTACACATCAAGGCGCGCAAGGATGGTTGAGGGCGCATAAAATTTTTGAAGCGCAATTGATGCTAGGCGCGCATTAGTTGCTGTGCGCGCAGAAATTCCTTAAGCGCAAGGGATGTTTAGGCGCGCAGGAAGTTTCCTTGAAACTTTGAAATGATTTAGAGTTTGTACCTAGTAAACTCATAACTCAACAAAACATAAAATTATTAGTATTGACAAAACTATATTGAATTTAGTTGAGTTCAAGCATACCCATTTCACCTCTCAAAAACATGAACCGTTTCGCGTCGAGTGCTTTCGTTAGAATGTCGGCGATTTGATAGTCGGTTCCCACGTGTTCCAAATGTATATTGCCTTTCTCCACGTGGTCTTTGAGGAAGTGATATTTGATGTCGATGTGCTTGGTCTTTGAGTGCATGACAGGATTTTCAGAAACCGCAATTGTTGATGTATTGTCGTAGTAGATGGGACAATTTTCTTCGATGATATCATAGTCCACCAATTGCTGCTTCATCCAGAGTATTTGGCAACAACAACTTCCCGCAGCGATATATTCGGCTTCGGTTGTTGAAACAGATACAGAAGCTTGTTTCTTACTTGCCCATGACACAAGTCGATATCCGAGGAAATGACAGGTCCACTAGTGCTTTTCCTATCAATTGTGCATGCTGCATAATCCGCATCTGAATAACCTACAAGTTTAAAGTTCGAATCTTTGGTGTACCAAAGTCTAAGGTTAACAGTGCCAGAGAGATATCTTATAATACGTTTCACAGCAATTAAGTGTGCTTCTCTAGGGTCGGATTGATAACGAGCACAAACACAAACACTAAACATAATATCAGGCCTACTAGCAGTAAGATAAAGGAGTGAGCCAATCATACCTCGATAGAGCGTTTGATCAACACGTTTACCTTTTAAATCTTTGTCGAGTTTGTTGCCGGTGGCCATTGGAGTATCGTATGATTTAGCGTTCTCAAGTCCAAACTTCTTGATTAAGTCCTTCGAGTATTTGGATTGGTTGATAAAAATGCCTTCACTCATTTGCTTGATTTGAAGCCCGAGGAAGAATGTGAGTTCTCCCATCATGCTCATTTCAAACTTGCTCTTCATTAGTTTCTCAAAACGCTTGCACAACAATTCATTAGTTGAACCAAATATAATATCATCAACATAAATTTTAACAAGTAATTTATGACCATTATGTTTGGCAATGAAAAGAGTTGTATCGATTTTACCGCGAGTGAAGCCTTTTTCGATGAGAAACTTTGATAGTGTATCATACCATGCTCTTGGTGCTTGTTTGAGTCCATACAAAGCTTTCTGGAGTTTGTACACATGATTTGGAAATTGTGAATCTTCAAACCCAGGTGGTTGAGCAACATAGACTTGTTCTTGGAGTTCACCATTTAGAAACGCGCTCTTCACATCCATTTGATATAACTTGAAGTTCTTGTGAGCGGCGTAAGCTAGAAATAATCTGATAGCTTCAAGTCTTGCTACGGGTGCAAAAGTTTCATCGTAGTCAATTCCTTCTTCTTGCCTATAGCCTTGTGCAACCAATCTTGCTTTGTTTCTCGTGATGGTTCCATTCTCGTCCATCTTGTTCCTGAACACCCATTTCGTACCAATCACTCCATGATCATTTGGTCTTGGAACTAGAGTCCAAACCTTACATCGTTCAAATTGATTGAGTTCTTCTTGCATTGCAACAACCCAATTAGGATCTTGGAGGCCTTCTTCGGTTCAATTTGAGAGATAAAAGCAGTGTAAGCATCAAAGTTTGTAGCTTTCCTTGTACGAACACCAACTTGAAGATCACCGATGATATTAGCAATTGGGTGACCTCTAACTTCACGAATTTCAGGAGGTAAGTTAGGTTGAGTCGTAGTAATTTGAAGGTCTTCAATTGGTACATTAAATTTGGGGGTTGAACTGGCTCAGAATTGAAATTAGGGTTTACACCAGATGCAGCAGTAGAAATAGGCACGTGAGAGGAATCATGAGGCGCATCATTTGAGTGAGGCGCATTAGAGGATTCACCATTTGATGTAGATGGATTTCCTTGTGTTGATAGATTCTGATCTTGAGTGGGCGCAACATAAATAGGAGCACCTGTATCATTTAGCTCAATAGAATCATCAGCAACATTTGGAGCCAAATGTGGCTCAAGGAGAGAATGTTCATCAAATGTAACATGTACAGATTCAATTATTACTAATGTAGTTCTATTAAAAACACGAAAAGCTTTAGAGTGTTTGGCATACCCAACAAAAATACCTTCGTCGGCTTTGGCATCAAATTTACCTCTCTGTTCGTTTCCGTTGTAGAGGATATAACATTTGCAACCAAAGATCTTGAAGAATGCAATGTTGGGAGTTCTACCACGCCAAAGTTCATACGGAGTCTTGTTGTGAAGTTTGTTGATGAGGGAACGATTTTGAGTAAAACATGCAGTGTTGATAACTTCTTCCCAAAAGTACTTAGGCAATTTAGCTTCAGCTATCATCGTCTTTCCCGCTTCAATCAACGTTCTATTCTTTCGTTCAACAACGCCATTTTGTTGAGGGACTCCGGCGGTTGAAAAGTTGTGATCTATCCCATGATCTTCACAATATCGAGCAACACCGTTGTTCTTGAATTCTGTTCCATTGTCGGATCGAACACTAACGATGTCATCTTCTTTTTGGGTTTGGAGCAGTCGAAATAAGGTAGTGAGAATATCATAACAATCATCTTTTGTAATCATCATCTCTACCCATGTATATCTTGAATAATCATCCACCACAACTAGAGTATACTTGTTTCTTCTAATACTTGCGGTGGAAACTGGTCCAAATAGATCAATGTGAAGCAGTTGCAAACATCTTGTAGTTGAAGGATTAGACTTGCTTGAAAATGACTGCTTCGGTTGTTTGCCAAGTTGACATGCGGCGCACTTTTTGTCATGATGATCAGCAACCTTGGGAAGTCCTTTGACAAGATTATTCCTGCTGAGTTTAGATAGATACTTGAAGTTCAAGTGACTTAAGCGCTTGTGCCACAGCCAACTATTTTCGTTCACACTTTTTGCTACAAAACAAAGATTAGTACTAGAGTTCATACTATGGAAATCAATAATATAAATATTTGTCTTACGATATCCCGTGAGTAAGATAGCTCCAGTTTTGCCATTCTTGATAAGACATTGCGTTGAAGTGAAATGGCATTCTAATCCTTTGTCGCAGAATTGAGATATGGATAATAAGTTGTGCTTGAGCCCTTCGACGAGTGAGACTCTTTCAATGCACACTTTGTCTTTCTTGAGCTTTCCATATGCTACAACTTGACCTTTGTTATTATCGCCAAATGTTACGGAGGGACCTCTTTCTTCATGGACATCTTCTAATAAGGATTCATCTCCAGTCATGTGTCTTGAACACCCACTATCGAGAATCCATTCATAATTTCTAGCTTTTGAAGATCCAGCCATGAAACAAAGAACCTGAAATATAGACATTTAAGCAGGTCCCCTTTATTCTTTTTGGGTCCTAGGGTTAGCAACTTTTGACAACCCACTCTTGCTTGACCTTAGGATTTTTACGTCCTTTGGCATTGGGAGTGAATCTCAAAAGGCATTCCACGGCCTTGTGTCCTGAACAATCACAAATGGAACAATGATGAAAGCCACCAATCACGTGAGTTTTCACAAACTCTTTACTTTTCTTGGGGATGGCATTCTTCTTTGGGTCAGATGAACTAGACTTAACAAAATCTTTCTTTTGAAATTTTGGAGCGCTTTTTCTTGGAGGGCGCATAGGGCTAGGAGGCGCACGGCGATGAGGCGCGTGGCTCTTAGGCGCATAATGAGCACTCGGAGAAGGAGCGCCCCTATTTTCAAGAATGATTTTGCTAGTAGATGGTTCATCTGTAGCTACATCTTTCCCATTAGCTTTCCCAAATTGCTTCGTTGGGTAGACATAATGGAATGTTTGTCTCTTGACTTTTTCCTGTCTTTTACCCATTGAATTAGAATGTTTTTCCTTGGGAATTTCAAAAGTTTGTTGGTTGGTAAATTCACTATCTCTTTCAGCACAGACATCACATTTAAAGTTGTCACTAGTTGATGAGAATCCCAAGCCACTTTTATCACCACTGACTTTTTGGGACTCAAATATATTCTCCATAGTGACACGAGAATTGGACCACTCATTTGTAATCTTTTTAAGATCAGTAATTTGAGCAACCAATTCATCGTTTTGAACTTTAAGAAGTGAGTTCTGTTCTGTTAGAAAAGTGTTTTTAACAGTAAGAGGAGTCATGCTCTTTATCTGCTCCTTAAGGAGGGTGAGTTCAGATTTAAGTAGAGATTTCTCGGTCTTAAGCTGGGAAATTTCATCACATGATAGTGCTAAAGCTTCCTTCATACTATCAAATCTAGTGATTACCTTTTCAGCCTTCTTGAACAATTTTTCTTGTTCAGCAATCACTTCATCATCATTGATTTTGGAGATTGGAGCAGTTGGTTCAACCTGTGGTCTAATGTATGCTCCTTTTCTCAATTTGTTCCTTGCTCCAAGATCACATCGTGAGAATAACAATCCACCATCGTTTTGAGCCGGAGTGAGAAATCCTTGTTCCACGAGCTCGCTGATGGTTGGTCCTTTCTTCTTTTTCACTTCTTGAAAACCTGCAGATTTCTTGATAGGTTTATTCAAGGCATTCATATCGGGAACATCCTTGGAGAAGTCATCATCAGAATCATAAGCATCAACTTCATCATCATTTGCCATCAAACAAACGAGTCCATCATCGGAATCTTCATCGCTCTCATCGGAGTCTGTTTCAATCCAAGTATTGTGCTCATTTGCTGGTGCTTCTTCTTCAGCAACCATTCCCTTGTGACGAGTGAACTTGGGAGTGAATTTGGGAGTATGGCTGCTCTTCTTCTGCATATATTCAAATTTGGGAATCAGGCAGCTTGATGCAAAATGTCCGGGTTTCCTGCAATTAAAACAAACAAGATCTTCTTTTCTTTTTGAATCACTGCTCCTTGAAAACTTTTGAGGAGCTTTGCTGGTAGATCCTTGAAATTTGTTGGTTGAGCCGGGTCTTGAGAATTTTCTGAATTTTTGAAATTTCTTCACAAATAAAGCGAAGTCTTCATCATCCATGTCTAATAGCTCAGAAGTAGAAATTTTGGGATCGGAGCTTTTTATATCTTGAACAGGCGCAGGAGTAGGCGCAGGTGTAGGCGCAGCTTCTCTGTGCGCCATCATAGCCATAGATTTTGACTTTCCTTCAGTTTCGCTGATTCGTTGGAGTTTGAGTTCGTAAACTTTGAGATTTGCGTAAAGGTTTCTTAAAGTCCAAACATCTAAAGTTCCAGCGTCTTCAAGAGCGCTAGATTTATGTAGGTATCTTGATCCAAAATCTTGTAGAAAATTTACATTCAAATCTTTGTTGGTAAACTTCATGCCAAGTGAAATACATAGATTGATAATTTCACAGTAGCGTTCATAAGTTTGCCTTAAGTTTTCACCGGGGAGTTGAGAGAAATTGTTGAATCTCTTTTGTACTTCGTATTTCTTGTTCTCCTTGCAGACGGTGTCTCCTTCAATATGCTCTTTAATAGCATCCCATAGCTCATTTGTAGTAGCACAATGCATGACTTGTTATTTCATAGCCGTGCTTAGAGTGCTTAGAAGAATGTTTCTTGCTTTGCCATCATTTGCAACTCTTCTAATTTCTTCCTCGGTCCATTCTTCCCTTGGTTTGAGAAATGTAGGTTGGGCAGCGTTGGTGCGTGGATTTGGATTCGCCTTCATCGGAATATAAGGTCCATAAACGACGGTGTCATGGAGCCTTTCATCGATTGAGTTGAGATGGGTCAATATGCTGAATTTCCACACGTCAAAATGATCTTCATCAAAGACCGGAACGTGAGTGTAGTTTGCAGTTGCCATAGGTTTTGAGTTTGCCATTTAGAATCGGCACCCAAGCTGTTAAGCTTGAAAAACGAAGAATGTTTTATGAAGGTGTTAGCTCTGATACCACTTGTTGGTCCCAAAGGGCAACAAGGGTATGAAAAATAGCTAGAGGGGGGGTGAATAGCTGTTTTAAAATTCTTTTCGTACCCTTGAAAAACTCAATTGCAAATGCGCAATTTATCAAGTAAGCGTTATGAGATGCGCCTAAGTGAGTGAGTGAAATGCACAGCGGAATTTAGTAATGAAAATAGGCGCAAAGAGTGATAAAGGGGCGCACACACACTCTAAGTATTTTGGCTCAAAGTGGTTGAAATAAGGAACTAAGGCAAATGATCTAACAACACAACACAATTCAGTTCAATCAATCTACAATGAGTAAACAAGCAAATAGTGAGTGAAAATAATAACTTGAAAGAAATGACAAGATAATAACACAAGCTATTTGGAGAGGTTCGATCAATGAAAGATCTACGTCCTCTACCAAGATGGTTAGTCTTGGATTTCTAATGGAGATCTTATATAATGAGTGAGTGTTACAAATTACAATGTTTGAGCTTATACACTAACTCAAGATCTATTACTATGAAAGAACAAATCCAAAACAATAACCGGTGTATCTCTTAAAGAAGAATCTAAATGATTAATCTTAAAGAGGTGCGTGTGTGTTTTTAGTATCAAGGCTCTTTAGATCTTTGAGATGAAGAGCACAAGAAACTAAAGTGTTAAGGCTTGAAGATCTGGGCTAAGGATGAAGGTATGAAGGTGTTCTTGAGAAATCTGGAAAAACGAAGGCAATCTTCAAATCTTTAACAAATGCTTTGAGAGAGAAATTCTTGAAATTCTAAGCAAAACTCAGCAACTTCAAAATGTTGAAGTTATGGGGTATTTATAGTGAACTTCAAAAAACTAGCCGTTGGAAATCCTTGTGGATAAGATGAGCTGTCGCTCGTTGATTGGAGCATGCATATATTATGGCCATTTTGACACTCAACATAAAAGTGACCGTTATGGACACGTGTCAATAGATTAGGCGCATATGCATCTTTTAACCACCGTTGGATTATTGGCGTAATTTGAATTCTCTTCAAGTCTTCGAGTCTTCAATAAATCACTGAGTGTTGAATAAACACGTTGAGGAGCATTGAGCCAAGAGGCGCATTGAGCCAAGAGGCGCATAGAAGCGTGCGCTTAAATTAAGGGGGCGCAGAGGCGCGAAACATCCTTATGCGCGCGCTCTAAATGGCGCATGGCGCGAATGTAGAAGGCGCGTGGCGCGTGGCGCAGGAGGCGCATAAGCGCGGCTCAAACTCACTGAGTGATTTTTCTTGAAACTTGATCTTCTTGCCCTATTTCTAAGCCTATTCTATAACAATGGACAACTTAAAAAATTGAAGTATAAATACTTCTTACATGTGGGTCTAAAGTCCATGAAATAAAACTTAGGTGATGGATCAATCAAATTTAATAAATTCTATTACATTAAAACTGAGATATGTGTGGGCATACCCAACAGAGATTCAAACTACTCCAATGATCCAACGGTGGATAAATAACACGTGTGCACCTAGATTTGAGGACACCTGTCCATAATGGTCATATTTGTGTTATGTGTCTAACGGCTATAAAAGAACACGTGCTCCACTCAATGAGCTCCAGCACATCTGTCCTTTAACCTTATCTACAAGGGATTTCCAACGGCTAGTTTTTGGGGATCTACTATAAATACCCCATAACTTCAACCATTTGAAGTTGTTAAGCATTTCAGAATTTCTCTCTCAAGCATTTGTTGAAGAGTTGAAGATTGCCCTTTGAATTCCCAGATTCCTTAAGAACATCTTCATACCTTCATACTTAGCCCAGATCCTCAAGCAAAAACACTTTAGTTTTATTGTGCTCTAAATCTCATACATCTAAAGAGCCTTAAAACTAAGAACACACACGCACCTCTTTAAGTTTGACCACTTAGATCCTTCTTTAAGAGATTCACCGGTTTTTTCTAGGATTTTTTCTTTCATAGATAATAGATCTTGAGTTAGTGTAAAGCTCAAACGTTGTAATTTGTAACACTCACTCATAATATAAGATCTCCATTAGAAATCCAAGACTAACCACTTGGTAGAGGACGTAGATCATTTCCCGATCGAACCTCTCCAAATAGCGCGTATTAATTTCTTGTCATTTACTTTCAAGTTATTATCTTATTTCACTATTTGCTTGTTTATTCATTGTAGATTGATTGGATTGAATTGTGTTGTGTTTGTTATATCATTTGCCTTAGTTCCATCTTTCACTCACTTTGAGCCAAAATACTTAGAGTGTGTGTGCGCCCCTTTTTATCACTCCATGCGCCTATTTACTTAACTAAATTCTGCTGTGTATTTCACTCACTCACTTAGGCGCATTTCATAACGCTTATTTGATAAAGTGTGCATTTGCAATTGAGTTTATCAAGGGTTCGAAAAGAATTTCAAAACAGCTATTCACCCCCCCCTCTAGCTATTTTTCATACCCTTGTTGCCTTTTAGAACCAACAAGTGGTATCAGAGAAAACACCTTTATAAAATGTTTTTGTTTTTTAAGCTTAACAGCTTGGGTGCCGATTTGAAATGGCAAACTTAAAACCTATGGCAACTACAAACTACACTCACGTTCCAGTCATTGATGAAGATCATTTTGACGTGTGAAAATTCAGCATCTTGACCCATCTCACGTCAATCGATGAAAGGCTTCATGACACCGTAGTTTATGGACCTTACATCCCAATGAAATCAAATCCAAATCCGTGCACCCACGCTGCTCAACCAACTATCAAGAAACCAAATGAAGAATGGTATGAAAAAGAAATAAGAAGAGTTGCAAATGATGGGAAAGCAAGAAACATTCTCCTCAGCACTCTAAGCACGGCTATGAAACAACAAGTCATGCATTGTGCTACCGCCAATGAATAATGGGCTGCTATTGAAGAGCATATAGAAGGAGACACTGTTTGCAAGGAGAACAAGAGATACGAAGTGCAAAAGAGATTCAACAATTTCTCTCAACTCCCCGGTGAAACTCTTAGACAAACTTATGAATGATATTGTGAAATTATCAATCTATGTATTTCACTTGGAAAGAAATTCTCAAACAAGGAATTGAATGTTAATTTCCTCGCTGCTTTTGGATCAAGATATCTCCATAAATCTAGCGCCCTTGAAGACTCTGGAACATTTGATGATTGGACTCTAAGGAACCTTTATGCTAATCTCAAGGTTTATGAGCTCAAACTTCAACGCATCAGTGAAACTGAAGGAAAGTCAAAATCCATAGCAATGGTGGCGCATAGAGAGGAAGCGCCTGCGCCGGTTGAGAAAAGTTCTGATCCTAAAATTTCTACTTCTGAGCTATTAGACATGGATGATGAAGACTTCGCTTTATTTGTGAAGAGATTCCAGAAGTTCAGAAAATTCTCAAAACCTGGCTCATTCAACAAAGCTCAAGGATCTACCAGCAGAGCTCCTCCAAAGTTTACAAGGAGCAGTGATTCAAAAAGGAAAGAAGACCTTGTTTGTTTTAATTACAGGAAACCAGGACATTTTGCATCGAGCTGCCCAATTCCCAAATTTGAGTACATGCAGAAGAAGAGCAGCCATACTCCCAAATTCACTCCCAAATTCAATCGTCACAAAAGAATGGTTGCTGAAGAAGAATCTCCATCAAATGATCGTAACACGTGGATTGAAACAGACTCGGAAGAGAGCGATGAAGATTCAGATGATGGACTCGTGTGCTTGGTGGCAAATGATGAAGATGATTTTTATGACTCCGATGATGACTACTCAAAGGATGTTCCTGATATGAAGACCTTGAATAAACCTGTCAAGAAATCTGCAGGTTTTCAAGAGGTGAAAAAAAAGAAAGGACCAACCATCAGCGAGCTCGTTGAACAAGGATTTCTCACTCCGGCTCAAAGCGATGGTGGATTGTTATTCTCCAGATGTGATCTTAGTGCTAGAAGCAAACTCAGAAAGAGTGAATATATTAGACCTCAAGTTGCACCTATTCCTACAATCAATCATGATGAGGACATTGTAAAGCAAGAAAAGTTATTCAAAGAGGCTGAAAAGGTAATCAGTCGTTTTAGTGATATGAAGGAAGCTTTGACACTATCATGTGATGAAATTTCCCAGCTTAAGACCGAGAAATCTCTATTAAAATCTGAACTCACCCTCCTTAAGGAGCAGATAAAGAGCATGACTCCTCTTACTGTTAAAAACACTTATCTAACGGAACAGGACTCACTTCTTAAAGTTCAAAATGATGAATTGGTCATTCAAATTACTGATCTTAAAAAGATTACAAATGAGTGGTCCAATTCTCGTGTCACTATGGATGGTATCTTTGAGTCCCAAAAAGCCAGTTGTGATAAAAGTGGCTTGGGATTCACATCATTAACTAGTGACAACTTTAATTGTGATGTTTGTGCTGAAAGAGACAGTGAATTTACAACTCTGCAAACTCATGAGATTCCCAAGGAAAAACATTCTAATTCAATGGGTAAAGGACAGGAAAAAGTCAAGAGACAAACATTCCATTATGTCTACCCAACGAAACAATTTGGGAAAGCTAAAGGAAAGGAAGTAGCTACAGATGAATCATCTTCTAACAAAACCATTCTTGAAACAAGGCGCGCTCCTTCTACGAGCGAACATTATGCGCCTAGGAGCCACGCACCTCATCGCCGTGCGCCTCCTAGCCCTATGAGCCCTCCTAGAAAAGCGCTCCAAAATTTTAAAAGAAGGATTTTGTTAAGGCTAGTTCATCTGACCCAAAGAAGAATGCTATCCCAAAGAAAAGTAAAGAGTTTGTGAAAACTCACGTGATTGGTGGCTTTCATCATTGTTCAATTTATGATTGTTCGGGACATAAGGCCGTGGAATGACTTTTGAGATTCACTCCCAATGCCAAATGACGTAAAAATCCTAAGGTCAAGCAAGAGTGGGTCGTCAAAAGTTGCTAACTCTAGGACCCAAAAAAGAATAAAGGGGACCTGCTTTAATGTTTATATTTCAGGTTCTTTGCTTCATGGCTGGACTTCTAAAGCTAGAATGAATGAATCGATTCTCGATAGTGGGTGTTCACGACACATGACTGGAGATGAATCCTTACTTGAAGATGTCCATGAAGAAAGAGGTCCCTCCGTAACATTTGGTGATAATAACAAAGGTCAAGTTGTAGCATATGGAAAGCTCAAGAAAGACAAAGTGTTCATTGAAAGAGCCTCTCTCGTCGAAGGACTCAAGCACAACTTATTATCCATATCTCAATTCTGCGACAAAGTATTAGAATGCCATTTTACTTCAACGAAATGTCTTATCAAGGATGGAAAATCTGGAGCTACATTACTCACCGGTTATCGTAAGACAAATATTTATATTATTGATTTCCAAAATATGAACTCTTGTACTAATCTTTGTTTTGTAGCTAAAAGTGTGAGCGAAAATAGTTGGCTGTGGCACAAGCGCTTAAGTCACTTGAACTTCAATTATCTATCTAAACTCAGCAGGAATAATCTTATTAAAGGACTTCCCAAGGTTGCTGATCATCATGACAAGAAGTACGCCGCGTGTCAACTTGGAAAACAACCGAAGCAGTCTTTCTCCAGCAAGACAAATCCCTCAACTTGTAGTTGTTTGCAACTGCTGCACATTGATCTATTTGGACCAGTTACCACAGCAAGTGTTAGAGGAAACAAGTATACTCTAGTTGTGGTGGACGATTATTCAAGATATACATGAGTGGAAATGATGATTACAAAGGACAATTGTTATGACATTCTTAACACCTTATTCAGACTGCTTTAAACCCAAAAAAAAAAAAGATGACATCGTTAGTGTTCGATTTGACAATGGAACTGAATTCAAGAACAACGGTGTTGCTCGATACTGCGACGATCATGGGATAGATCACAACTTTTCAACAGCTGGAGTTCCTCAACAAAATGGTGTTGTGGAAAGGAAAAATAGGACGTTGCTTGAAGCGGGAAAGACGATGATAGCTGAAGCAAAATTGCCTAAGTACTTTTGGGAAGAAGTTGTATACACCGCATGTTTTACTCAAAATTGTTCCCTCATCAACAAACTTCACAACAAGACTCCGTATGAACTTTGGCATGGTAGAACTCCCAACATTGCATTCTTCAAGATCTTTGGTTGCAAATGTTATATCCTCTACAACGAAAAGGAACATAGAGGTAAATTCGATGCCAAAGCCAACGAAGGTATTTTTGTTGGGTATGCCAAACATTCTAAAGCTTTTCGCATTTTTAATAGATCTACATTAGTAATAGTTGAATCTGTACATGTTACATTTGATAAACATTCTCTCCTTGAGCCACATTTGGCTCCAAATATTTCTGATGATTCTGTTGAGTTTATTGAGACAGGTGCACCTATTCCAATCGCACATACACAAGATCAGAATGCATCAACTCAAGGAAATCCATTTACATCAGTTGCGCCGAACTTCGATAATAGTGCGCCAAGTAAAGATTCAGTTGCACCATACAATGTGCCTGATGCTTTCACTCACGAGCCAAATTCCAATATTGCACCTGGTGTCACTCCCATTTTTAACACTGAACCAGTTCAACCCCCTAATTTTGATGATTTTGAAGCTGGTAAAGATGTACCAATTGAAGACCTTCAAGTTACTACAACCCAACCTAACTTACCTCCTGAAATTCGTGAAGTTAGAGGTCACCCAATCAATAATATCATTGGTGATCTACATGTTGGTGTTCGTATAAGGAGAGCTACAAACTTTGATGCTTATACTGCAGTTATCTCTTAAATTGAACCGAAAAGGCTGATGAAGCGCTCCAAGATCCTAATTGGGTTGTTGCAATGCAAGAATAACTCAATCAATTTGAATGATGTAAGGTTTGGACTCTTGTTCCAAGACCAAATGATCAAGGAGTGATTGGTACGAAATGGATGTTCAGAAACAAGATGGACGAGAATGGAACCATCACAAGAAACAAAGCAAGGTTGGTTGCATAAGGCTATAAGAAAGAAGAAGGAATCGATTACGATGAAACTTTTGCGTCCGTAGCAAGACTTAAAGCTATCAGACTCTTCCTAGCTTACGCCGCTCACAAGAACTTAAAGTTATATCAAATGGATGTGAAGAGCGCGTTTCTAAATGGTGAACTCCAAGAACAAGTCTACGTAGCTCAACCACCTAGGTTTAAAGATTCATAATTTCCAAATCATGTGTACAAACTCCAGAAAGCTTTGTATGGGCTCAAACAAGCACCAAGAGTATGGTATGATACACTATCCAAGTTTCTCATTGAGAAAGGCTTCACTCAAAGTAAAATCGATACAACTCTTTTCATTGCCAAACATAATGGTCATAAATTACTTGTTCAAATTTATGTTGATGATATTATATTTGGTTCTACTAATGAATTGTTGTGCAAGCGCTTTGAGAAACTAATGAAGAGCAAGTTTGAAATGATCATGATGGGAGAACTCACATTCTTCCTCGGGCTTCAAATCAAGCAAATGAGTGAAGGCATATTTATCAACCAAGCCAAGTATACGAGGGATCTAATCAGAAAGTTTGGACTTGAGAATGCTAAAGCATATGACACTCCAATGGTTACCGGCAACAAACTCGACAAAGATTTAAAAGGTAAAAAGGTTTATCAAACGCTCTATCGAGGTATGATTGGCTCACTCATTTATCTTACTGCTAGTAGGCCCGATATTATGTTTAGTGTTTGTGTTTGCATTCGTTATCAATCTGACCCTAGAGAAGCGCACTTAATTGCTGTGAAACGTATTATACGATATCTCTTTGGTACTGTTAACCTTGGACTTTGGTATACCAAAGATTCGAATTTTAAACTTGTGGGTTATTCAGATGCGGATTATGCAGCGTGCACTATTGATAGGAAAAGCACAAGTGACACTTGTCATTTTCTCGGATATCGACTTGTGTCATGGGCAAGTAAGAAACAAGCTTCAGTGTCTGTCTCAACAACGGAAGCAGAATATATCGCTGCTGGAAGTTGTTGCTGCCAGATATTATGGATGAAGCAGCAATTGGTGGATTACGACATCGTTGAACAAAATTGTCCAATCTACTGCGACAATACATCAACAATTGCGGTTTCTGAAAATCCTGTCATGCACTCCAAGACCAAACACATCGACATCAAATATCACTTCCTCAAAGACCACGTGGAGAAAGGCAACATTCATTTGGAACACATGGGAACTGACTTTCAAATCGCCAACATTCTTACGAAAGAACTTGACGCGAAATGGTTCATATTTTTGAGAGGTGAAATGGGTATGCTTGAACTCAACTAGTCAATATAGTTTTGACACTACTAATGAGTTTATGTATTTTTGAGTTATGAATATCCTAGGTCTTTAAAATTAAATCAATTTCAAAAGTTTCAAGGAAACTTTATGCGCCTGTCACGCGCCTCACTCATTGCGCCCCCAAAGTCCTTATTGCGCCTTATTCATTCGCGCGCACCCTTGAGTTACGCGCCTCCCTTAGCGCCCAATTAATATTGCGGCTCAATCAATGCTCCACATTTATTATCTCAAATGATTGAACGTATTAAATTTGTCCCAAGTACCAGGTATGTTTATTATCATTTATTATAGAATCTTTGTTTTTTGACATTCCATAATTGTTCAAGGGTACTTGTGCAATTAATTTTTTTCTTGTTTTTTGTTTTTCAAAATTTTTATTTTCTGGGGGTATATTTCTTGCACCCCAAACTTACACTAAAACAGATGTTTTTGGTGTTTGTGCAAAAATTAGTCAAAATTGTTCATACACTCATAAGGGAAGTGTGACAATTTTTCTAAACCCAAGGTGTCTCATCAATCGTACTTTGTGTTATTCCTTATTAATTAGCCGTCCTTTCATATGACAAATCCATAAATGCTTGTCCTTTTCTATGACACATGCATTTAATTCATATCTCTTCAACTTCCCATCTTTCTAGAAACCCTAACCTATATAAGTTGACCTTACACCTCCTCTTTCCTCTTTCATGATTATATAACATCTCTCTCTCTCTGCACCCCCTCACCTTCTCCTAAAAATCCTACCAAAGACTCCCTTCCCAGACACTCCTCTCTCTCTCTCCGTCTTTCACTTTCTCTCTCTACTCGTTTTCTTCATTTTCTTCTCCTTTTTTTTCATATAAATTCATTCATGGGTCCAAAACGTTCATCTAAAGCATCACAAGACGAAATGGTATGAATTCTAAACTCTAAATCTCTTATAATTTTCTGCATTTTTTTTTCTGTGTGTCCGCCATTTTCGAAAACTATTATGCTCCCTTTTTCGATTAATTTTGTTTTGGTTCTCCGTTTTCAAAACCGTTTATTGGGTTATGTTCGTTTTGTGTTTTAGAATCTTTATAGCTTAACTTTTCAACGATCAATTCGTTATTTTTTGCGAATCTGAAAAATTTCCATTTTTGAACTTTTCAAATTTTCGGATTCTTAAATCCATTTTCTGGAATCGTTGTTGATTTATTCTTGTTTTGGTTTACATATTTGATATCCTTGTGTTCATGCTCATTTTGACATGTTTTTTGTTTGATTTGGTGAAGTTTTACGAATTATGTGTTCTTGGTGTTCTTCGAGTACTCAATGGCATGTTCTTCGTGTTCTTCATTTTTCTTGCATGACTTGGGTTTCATGGTTTTCAAAACTTGTTTTCGAAAATTTGCTTGTTTTGATTCTTATTGCATTCATGTTAATGGTTTTTACTTGTTTGTGATATTTTGTGTGGTTTTATGCTAAGTGCAAATTAATCACATAGTTATGCACCTAAATATAAATCTATGCGCCTAGTATGATTTTGCGCCTCAAGTGATTCATGCGCCTAACATGTGTATGCGCCTCTAGCAATTACAAATGTTATGCTCCTCAATCCTTCATGCGCCTCATAACATTATGCACCTAAATATCTTATGCGCCTAAATTTATACTTAGTCAAATTTTATGTTTAATTTTGCCTTAGTATTTTCATAGAATCATAGTTATTCGCCTTGTAAATTCTATGCGCCTATTTTGATTATGCGCCTCTCATTATTTACGCCTCTGGTAATTATAATTGTTATGCGCCTAATCAACCTATGTGCCTAATTTTACTTTGCTCATTGCTATGCTTCTATTCGCCTTATTCACTCCTAACTTAAATCATCATTATTTTTGTAGGATATTGCAAACTTTAGGCCCGGTGAGACCTTTGATCTCGCTGAGTTATTTGGAGAACAAATGGATTGTTCATCATTGATATCATCAACACTGCTAGAATAACCCCGTTATTCATCATGGACCAGCCATTCTATTCCCCTCTCCTTGTTGATGAATTCTTCTCCACTGCCTCTCTCGTTGAGTTACCAACTGATGTTGTAGGATTCGTACGCTACAGAATACGCGCCGTCGTACATGGTGTTGATATCACCATTTCTACTGGCTCAATCAAGCACGAAGTAAATTTCAGCACGACTGGCCCTCAGAGTATATCTAGTCAAGCCAACACTTATTCAATCTCCGCGCAGAACATTATTGCGCGCGCCTATCTCAATATCCCAACTCTTCAGAATAACATCAAGTCTATTGAGATTAGGGATGGTGGTGACCTATTCGCACATATAGCGCATCTCGTTGATACGTCTATTGTGTTCAAGATGGGCAACGTGAACAGATTCATGGTGGAGCAGTGGGAGTATACCACTACCATTATGGGCAAGGCTAAGTTAAACTGGCCTCAAATTCTATTCAAGACATTGACGGAGCAGATAGATAAATACAACAAGAACAAGAGTAAAGGAAAGACAAAGTTCAAGACCCACTGCAGAAGCCTCACTAAAATCTTTCTAACCTACCCAGCCCTTGCAAAATTCTTTGAAGAAAACCCTGTCTATAAACTGGATGATGTACCAGTGTTTGGGAAAGATAACCTGGTTTTGAAAAGGCGCAGAAAGCGCATTGCAAAGCGCGCACCCAGAGTCAAAGGTGCTCAGTTGGTTGATGAATCCACTGAGTCAGATGAGGCAGATGCTGAAGGCGCAGCAGATGGCACAGACACTGAGATTGCACCTGGCGCTGGAACTAGCGCAGGTCAGGATCGTGGCAAAGGGATTGCAACTGTTGAACGTGAGGGCAGACCACCAAAGTGCCCAAGAATGGACAAAGATGATCTTCTAGCTATTAAACGCGCGCAGGAAGCTAGTTTGGCTGAAGCGCAGAAAAAGAGGGATGAAGACTACCAGTTGAAGCAAGCTGTTGAATTGGCTAAATCAGAAAGGCGAAAGGGCGTAGGGTCTAGCGCTGATGAACGCGCGCCTGCCCCTACTGCGCCTCCTAGTGTTCGTGCGCCTCCAATAAAGATTACATCAAAAGCTACTGCGCTCCAAAGAAAGTCACTATTGCGCCTGCACCAGTTCCAAAACCTACTCATACTCCAACTCCAATTCCACTCACATCTGAACAACAACTTCTCAGAGATAAACTATCTGCTGAGTTATTTGGAGATCTGAGTGAGGATCTAATTGAGGGGGAGCCAAAACCTTTGAAGAGGCGCAAATATCCTCCTGCACCCCCAGCTCCTGCGCCTCAACCCACTACAGAAGAACCTACTTCAAGTGATGGTTATCTTCCATCTCCTCTCCATACTTCCATTCCTTCACCAGTCAGGCGCCCTGAGCCTATTGCGCCTCAATCCACTCCTGCACCTACTCCTCCTATTGCTGATTTAAGTATGATTATTTCTATTCTTCAACAAATACAGCAGGGACAAGCGCGCATGGAATCTCAGTTTGAACTTCATGCTTCAATGATAGCAAGTCAGGAAGATGAGATTGATGCCATTAAGGGGGAGATAACGCGCATTGGCACTGACATCAGAGACAAACATTTCCTTACTCCTCAGCAATGGAGAGATGCCATCGCTCAGATGAATGATATGTTCAAGGCCACTCTTACTGAGTTACATAAAAGAATTGGTGGAGGAATAAAGCTAATATATGGTCAAGCTTTTATTGATGCGATAAAACAAGTGGAGGTTAGTATTGCTGCTGATATAAAGAAGCTACTTGAGTTAGTCACTGGTGAAAGTGACAAATTGGTGAGTGTGATGGAAAAACTCAAGGAGATAAAGGATGAGCTAGAAAATGTTCCAAGCGCGCATATGGATTTTGCGCCTCTACTGCGCCCTCTTTAAGCGCAGGAATTGGCGCGCCTTTTAACTCTCGCTCCTTAATTTCCAAGTTAGATGTTTTAAAGGATTTGATTGTTACCCACTTCAATGCCGCGCATTCCAGCGTAGACAGGCGTACAGAGAGAACTTCAACTGACATTCTATCCGCGCAAGCCTCTGTTGAAGCAAACCTTCAAATGATTGCTGAAAATTTCTCACAACGGCAGGCCACTATTCAGCGCTCTATGGATGAGTACCAATCAATCAATGATGGTAATCTGCACTATATCAAAGATGGTGTTTCAGAGACCTTCGCAAATGTTAACCATACTCATCAACTTACTAAACAAATTCAGCGCTATGCGACTGAGATTGAAGAAGGATTGAAGGAAGACGACGCGCTTCCTCCCAACCCTTAGTTATTTCATTTGTTTGTAAGTTGTTAGAACTTTTTGAATTTAGAATCTTTTTGATGTTAGATATTTCAGTGCTTACATGTTTTAGCACCCCACCTTTTGATTTTGTTCTATTCAATACTTGTAATCTGTAACTCCTACATCCCAAGTATTAACGAGAACAAAGCATCAAATTTATCTCAAACCTTGTTCACTCAAACTCCTTGTTTGTAGAACAATGAATGAATTGTTTAAAATCATATGCATCATATTTGAACTGTTTCATACTTTAATGCATTTGAGTTTAAACTTTGTTTAAACACATTTCAAACCAAAACTCATACATTTTGAATATGTTAATCAGTTATTTCTATCTTTCCATTTGTAATGTGTTATCCTTTTTGGAATAGATTAGAAATTTATATCTTGGATTAGTGTGTGCATTAACTTGAGACATGATTTACCAATTTCATTTATTTGGACATGTTATTATCAAGTATAATATTTATCCCTGATATAGTAGGTAATGTCATCAATCAAATAGGGGGAGATTGTTGGGTATGCCCACTTATATCTCAGTATTCAATGTATAGGATTGATTAGATTTGATTGATCAATCACCTAAGTTTTATTTCATGGACTTTAGACCCATATGTAAGAAGTATTTATACTTCATTTTTTAAGTAGTCCATTTGATTAGACTAGGCTTAGGAATAGGGCAAGATATCAAGATTCAAGAAAAATCACAAGTTTAATTGAGCACGCGCCATGCGTCAATGCTCTGCGCCTATGCGCCCCTTTTGGCGCGCGTAGTGTTACGCGCCTCAATGGCCTACGCGCCCAATTGGCTCAACGCGCCTCATTGATATAATTTCAAACACTTGGTGATTTATTGAAGACATGAAGACTTGAAAAGATTCAAACTACTCCAATGATCCAACGGTGGATAAATAACATGTGTGCACCTAGATTTGAGGACACCTGTCCACAACGGTCATATTTGTGTTATGTGTCTAATGGCTATAAAAGGACACGTGCTCCACTCAATGAGCTCCAGCACATCTGTCCTTTAACCTTATCCACAAGGAATTTCCAATGGCTAGTTTTTGGGGCTCTATTATAAATACCCCATAACTTCAACCATTTGAAGTTGCTAAGCATTTCAGAATTTTTCTCTCAAGCATTTGTTGAAGATTTGAAGATTTCCCTTTGAATTCCCAGATTCCTTAAGAACAGCTTCATACCTTCATACTTAGCCCAGATCCTCAAGCAAAAACACTTTAGTTTTATTATGCTCTAAATCTCATAAATCTAAAGAGCCTTAAAACTAAGAACACACACGCACCTCTTTAAGTTTCATCACTTAGATCCTTCTTTAAGAGATACACCGGTTTTGTCTAGGATTTGTTCTTTCATAGATAATAGATCTCTAGTTAGTGTAAAGCTCAAACGTTGTAATTTATAACACTCACTCATAATATAAGATCTCCATTAGAAATCCAAGACTAACCATCTTGGTAGAGGACGTAGATCATTTCCCGATCGAACCTCTCCAAATAGCGCGTATTAATTTCTTGTCATCTAATTTCAAGTTATTATCTTATCTCACTAATTGCTTGTTTATTCATTGTAGATTGATTGGATTGAATTGTGTTGTGTTTGTTATATCATTTGCCTTAGTTCCATCTTTCACTCACTTTGAGCCAAAATACTTAGAGTGTGTGCGCCCCCTTTTATCACTCCTTGTGCCTATTTACTTAACTAAATTCCGCTATGCATTTCACTCACTCACTTAGGAGCATTTCATAACTCTTATTTGATAAAGTGCGCATTTGCAATTGAGTTTATCAAGGGTTCGAAAAGAATTTTAAAACAGCTATTCACCCTCCCTCTAGCTATTTTTCATACCCTTGTTGCCCTTTGGGACCAACAAGAACCATAAACAACAGAACCATAACAAATGTCTACAGAAGTTCCATGGAAATTAACAGCAAATCCTAACTTATGAAGAACAGTAACAGACACAAGATTCCATCGGATGTTCGGAGCATAGAGAACATCATGTAGCAACTACTTTTGGCCTCCTTGTAGGTTTAATTGGCACGTACCAATTCCTTCTACACCAATTCTTGAGTTGTTACCAGCAAAAATCCACTTTGTACCCTTTGGCACTCGATGGTATTCTTGGAATGCTCCTCGGTCTCTAGTTATGTGGTCCGTGGCTCCTGAGTCTACAGTCCATAAAGGATAAGAGTCAGTGAGCAATGCACAACTAGAAACAAAGGTGAAATTAGAGGTAGGGCATCTTTTTACCTTAGCTGGCTTTTTACATTCAAAAGCCAGGTGACCCAGTTTGCCACAATTGTTGCATTCCTTCTTAGGATCAGGACAGTCACGTGCAAAATGACCTGTCTTGCCACAATTGTAACATCTCCTCTTAACTTTGCTCTTCCCTTTGCCATTGTTCGCATTACCTTTGCGATTTCCATACTTTGCCTTCTTCGGCGCCGATCCGCTCCCGTTCCCCTTCCTTTGGTCATCACCTCTTCCACGCTTAGACCCAGAAGCTTTACTTGTACTCGCTTCAATAGAAAACACTTGAGATGAGGATTTTGAGGCTGAAAGACGCTCATCCTCCACTCCAAGTGAGTCTGCACATCGTTAAAGGTCTTAACATGTTCATTATGGGTTAGGTTCATCACCATGTGATCCCAGTTACTAGGAAGAGAACGGAGAATAGCTTGAACCTGTTTTTCATCTGAAAGAAAGTGCCCCGCTGTAGATACCCCGCCTTGGACCTTTCATGTCCCGATTGCATACACATTCTCTATCTTCCTCTTTTCTGTTAAGTTTTGTTACTTTTCGTTAACTTTTGTTACTTTTCGTTAAGTTCTTGACTTAATCCGTTAGTCTTGGACTTGACAAAGTGACAAAGTCAACCTTGAGTCTTTGTTTACTTTGTTTTTGTTGACTTTCGTGGTGTTCGTTAAGTTTCTGACTGATTTCATTAGTTTCGGGGCTTAACTGCATAACGAGGTTAACTTTTGGGCTAAAATATGGATTTTCTGAAGGTGGGACGTGCGCGCCTTTGCCCTCCTTTGTGGGAGGCGTGCGCTTCCCATAGAGGGGGTGGGATGTGCGCGCATCCCACCTCCAGAATCCCAGATTTTGCCAAATTTCCCTCCTTTTCTGATTTGTAACCTCCAAAACCATTATGCCTTGGATTGATCCGGGGAGAGGCCATCTTTGTGACCACAAACACTCTCCCTATACCTATAAATACCTCTTCATTTCACCATGGAAAAGAGGAAGGAATCTTGACTCAAAAACTCTCTTAAAACTAAAAGTTCATTTTCAAGAGTGGTTACTATAGACAAGTTGGTTCTTCCCTATTCAAGCACAAGGTACAATGTTTATTCTCTTCTTCTAAACTCTTAATCTTATTTGCCTTCTTCATCTTTCATCTCTTCTAATGTGTATGCAATCTCCATAAAAAGGAATACAACCAAAAGGCCACTTCACTATTAACGTTTGGTCAAGGTTACATTCCAACATTCTAAACTACATTTTAATTTACCTTTCATCTCTTAATGTAACTGTTTGATATGTAATCTTTAGCATAAAAATCAATAAAACAATTCTCTTTTATTTCCCCTTTTGTAATTGTTAGCACATTTCTCATATTAAAATAAGGACATTTAGCATTTAGAACACCAATAGTAGCAAGACCCGCGTAAGCGGGGCGGAGTGGGTGTTTAAGTACTTCCCACTCCGTCACCTAACCCCTGAACCCTTCTCTCCCGAACCTCTGGTTTTGTACATAAAATAGGCTATTTCATTAGGTTTTTCTTATGTTCCCTCAATAACATAGGTGGTGACTCTACATTAAAACAAGTTAGACATCCTAGGATAATTCACCACTCTAGCCAAGTTGTGGTTTTCCCGGGGTATCTACAGTGGCGACTCCGCTGGGGATAATTTAGAGGGTTAAACTTGCATTTCTGCTTTTGGTGTTCTTGCATTCTGTTTTCTGGGCATTCTGGTAAAAAGGGTTGGAAGCGCGCGCCTCTGGCCTTCTTGGCCGAAAGCGCGCGCGTCCGACCCTAATTACCAGAATCGCCCGCCTTCCTTCTTGTCCTTCCATTTCATGTTTTCTGTGCTAACAATTACTGCAGGGGAAAGAATTTTTATTTAGGGTCAAGGCAATCCCTTGAACCCATGAGTTTGCAGGTACTGCCCAGAATCGGGCGCCTCGGTCTCTCTCGCTCGGAGGCGCGCGCTTCCCACTACCACTGCCCAATGCACGTGCTTCTGGGCGCATTCCCAGAACTGAACAGTGCACAGAAACAGAACAGTTTTGATAGTGTGTGGGCACCGGGCCTGCACACAACTTCTTTTACTTTCTGTTTATTTTATCGGTCATACGGGTGATTCGAAAGTTGTAAATATGTGCTTATTTGTTTTTTTTCTCTTTTCTTTAAAAAAAATAATTGTCACTTGGCTTGACCTCACACTACATGCACATATTCCTATGAATTGCTCACTATCGAGTCGCACAAGTCCAACCCCAAACCCGTCGAGGCCCGTCCTAGAGAGTTTCAAGCTCCACCCGACCTTGACTCTTTTGAAGCGGTAAACCTCAACCCGTGGCGTAGTTCATGACTACATGCCGGGGGTGACCTTTAAGCCTCTCTTTAGCCGAGCACAAGCCAACACAATTCTAGTTAGGGTCTAACACTCCGTGACCAAGTCGGTTTTCATGTGCCGAGATTTTCCTAAACTAATGTCTTCAAATCATACATGCCAAGTGGTTATCATGGACGAAATAAAACTCCGTCCCCAAGTGGTTATTATGGACGAAAATTAAAAATCCATCCCCGCATGTATGCTTTACTACATTAATTTAGTTTAATCCCGTCACATGTAGGTATCACAAGCGTGGTGGAATCCGATGAGTATATGGGACCGCGAGAAGGTCTATATACTAGTGTGACGATTCCACTATTTTTCTAGAAACCCTAAAAAGGACTATGTCCTTCCGACTTTTGTAAATAAATAAAAAAAGAGTCATTTTTCCTTATGTGGTCGAGTCTTTTCCTGTTTGTGGGTTAATTTATTTTACTCAAAAGGTATTTGTGGGTCCAACCTAAGATCAACCGTGTTCTTCAATAGGTCCAATGGCTTTCAACGGCAATAACAACGGTGACAATCTTTCCCGGTCCAACGAGGATATAGCCAACATGGTCAAAGCACTGAAAAGGCAAATTGATGCACTCACCGAGAATGCCCGACACAAGGATGATTTATGGCCAGCCCGTCTCAAGCATGAGATAATGACCCATAAGAAAGAACTTTCTAAGCTCGAGGACCAATTGAAGGGGCTCACAAATGAAAGGAAAGAGGTCTTAAGCATCGACACCGGTTTTGTCAACACTATCATGTCCTACATTGACCAAAAGCTTAGTGGGCTAAATTTTCACAAGGGCCCGAGCACCGATCTTCATCAACCTTCTTTTCTCATGAACACAATGGTGGCGCTTCCTGAAAAATTCAAAATGCCCGATATTGGAAAGTTCAATGGCAACTCTTGTCCCGATGCTCATTTTGACTCCTACATTTGGGCCATGCTACCGAAGAAAATGTCTCCTCAAATAATGGCACAGTGCTTCCCACTCACTCTCGATGGAGTCGCAAAAGATTGGTTTATGGGTCTCCCGATTGCCACCCGCCTCAATTGGGATGCCGCTATGTTCGCTTTCAAGAAGCAATACCACGGTGGCTGGTATTAGCCCTTTCTATCTTTTATGGGGGGAAGGACAAAGGCAATTTTATGTACCGTCCCACAAAGAAAGAATTGGAGAACACCATGCAAGAGGGCAATGAATCATTTGGGAACTTTTCTCGCCGTTGGAATGACAAGTTAGACGAGATTATGGATAGGCCCTCAATGAAGGAACAAATGGACATCTTCTTGAAATGTTTGACTTTGGACCACCGAGCTCATCTTAGTAGGGCCTTTTATCCAGATTTTGCAAGCATGTATGATGCGGGAATTAGAGTTGACCATTTGCTCCGAGAAGTGGCCGAGTCCTCCTATGAGACAAGCTTCAACGACGAAGGGTTCCCGAGCAATCCGAGCAACGACATGGAAGAATGTAGTGACATGGAAGACTACAACGACAATGGGGACTACAACGACATGGGGGACGACGACAACAATCTCCGTTTCTCTTTCTCTACCTAGTAATAGGAATAATAAAAATAATAAAAAATTAAAAAAAGAGTCAAAGTCCTCTAATGTGTGCATTAAGTTTTCTTCCTTCTCATTAATGTCAAAGTTTGAGTCGGTCTTATTCAATAAAAGTCGTTCTTGTCCTCATGCACTCCTCCAAGTTGTTCAATTTAATTCTTGGCAAAATGATGAAAAGATGTCTAAACAATTTTTAGAACGAAAGCCATCACTTGAACTCCTAGGGGCTAAACATCGTGATGAAGGCGACAACATCAAATCCAAGACATCAAGCGACAAAGAAAGGTGGAGCAACAACCATGGAGAAATCAAGCAAAGTTTTCAAAGGGGGATTAAAAAAAAAAAAAAAAAAAGCTCGTTAGGTTGACTCTTCAAAACAACCTAGGCAAAAGTTAGATCACAAAAAAAAAATCCCCCCTTATTCAAAGAAGTTCACAACAACATCATCATCCACCAACAAAGGACGAAGCTACATCGACAACCATCACGACGAAGCAACAATTCCATCATGAAGAATGGAGTATTCACAAGAACTACGGTGACCTGAGCCTCTATACTGGAGGAACATAGGCAACCTGCGGGTCCGGTCTCATGCAAGAAAGAAGATATGTTTAGCCCTAGTGCGTTATGGTGATCGGCCTTCATTTCGAACATGTCAAGACATATTTGTACGAGTAATTTTCCAATGAATTAATCACCTCAAGATTGAACAACTTTCCTAGATTTGAAATCAATTCACATTCCCTGTCGAGTCTAGGGGCTTCTTATCTTTTAGCGACGCTCCCAGTTTCTTGCAATCAAATTGGGGTTTTATTCCTCTTCTCTCTTAAATGACTTACTTGCCTTCGTGAGTCATTCAATAAATAAAAATACATGTCAATACTAGGGACCACTTCCCTAGTCAAATCAATGTCACTCATCATTAGTGACAAAATGTCTCCACCGCAAAATCATATGTCTTTCATCCTCAACTAGAGTCAATGCACACTTTCTCATTAATCGAGTCAAAATGAAGACGCAAAAGAGATTCCTGCTAGATTGAAAACCCGAAAGGGCAGTCTAGGTAAAAAACAGGGTGCGTCATAAAAAAAAATGAGAGAGTGAGAGAGAGAAGGGAAAGAGAAATGGAGATCCCCGGCCTCTAAAGAAGACAAGTTCTACATTAAATCTCCTCAGCAAGTCAATTCACCACCGAGTCAACTTCAGAATTGCAAAAGGCTCGAAAAGATACGGCACAATCAAAGGTTGTCTTGGGTTATTGGCATAAGAGAGATTGTTCTTGCAATGTGCATTTTTTGGGGCTCATGTGAAAGAAGGCCCATCCAAGAATGAGCTCATGACTGATATGGGGTACGAGGTTACACAAATAGTCCCCAGTGAGTCAATTGGTTTGGGCAGCAAATGGCAACAACGTGTGACTCAGTTTTCAAGCTTCTCCAAGCATATGCCCCTACAGTATGTCGAAAGGCTTCCCAAGAAATGAAGTAGCTCTTACCATGTCCTCTTATGTTTGTTACCCCACTTGAGGACGAGTCTCTTGCTCGACAAATTATGACACCCTAGGGGCTATGTTACTCAAGAACGAGAGCTTCTTCTGCTTCATTTGACAGTTAATGAGCCCTAGGGGCTATGCTCAAGAAGGATGTGTGAGACTATCCTCAAAGTCTCTCAGAAGAAATGTCGAGAAGCCTCCTTGTCATTTGTGCCTGTTCCCCGATCAAGGATAGGCCTTTCTTGCTCCACCTATAATCAATGGTGGCACTCTAGGGGCTACACTCAAGTTTAAAAGTCTCATTTGGCAAGAAGCAATTCACTTCACCTCCCAACAAGGGCCCTAGCAAAGTCATATGCAACATTGGAAGCTTCCTCAATTAGTTTGGCACCGAAGGTCTCAAGGGGCTTCGCAACCTACAATCTTTTGGGCTATGACATTACAGTAATCCGAGCAAAGGGAAATATTTCGCAATTGTCAATATTTTTGAGGGATGATACCCGAGCAATACAATTTGGGGAGTAGTCTTACGGCTCCATGAAAGCGATCAAGCTTCAAGGGTCTCTTAGTACTTCACGTCAAAGGTCTTCTGGTTTGAAAGGAGGGCTCCGATGTTATGAATGAACTTGATGATTCTTATGTTGTGACTTACGATGAGGTTATGAAGAAAATCTTAGAGAAAAGGAAAAAGATTCAATATGCTAAACTCTATCAAAACAGGGTTATAGCGGGAAATGCCATGGCCAATCCCAATGTTTCTGCAATTTAGCACCCCCTTCTCTGAGATCAAAAGCACAAGTTGCATCCGCACGAGTTGCATCTGAAGATCCGTTATTAGTTCAACACAAGAAGACTCAAGCAAGCATATCCATTTGGGACCTTATCACACCAAGACCTTACCGTCCGCGATCTCGACGGCACCACAAGGCATTACTGCATCTTTTGACATAAGCCCTCAGTGATTTGGGTACCGACCATAATGAGGCCATTCATCTCCCCAGTAAGAGTAAGAAGGAGATCTCAATCATCCGCTCTCAATATAATGCCGAGCCAATTCCAATATAATTTGGGGCTTTACATCAAAAGGTCTTCATATTCCACCGTCTTGAAGCTCGCAAACAACAAGTACATGACATTTGGGGCTTAGCAATCTCTCGAAGCTGGGGGCTTGCTCACATCGACAAAAGGCAATTTATTCAAATGGGCCAAAAGATGATTTATATTGGGGCTACGCAAGTCACTCAAAGTTTGGCATCAAAAGCATTCTAGGGGCTTTACAATCAGCAACCCCTTGGTATCTCAACATCAAAAGTCTATTGGAGCACTACGATCGGCAAATCTCTTGGGGCTAGACATCAATCTTCGTTGGGAACAACGGCAACAACGGCAGAATTCAACAAGGAAATCCGGACTTCGATCGAACATGACTTGATCTTGGGTTGGCTTAACAAACACACGATGCTTAAAATGGTTCACCCACGAACTAAAAAAAAAGATTATTTCTTTTTTCTTTTGCTTGCTTGTGTAAAAAGTATGTGTTTCATTTTGCTTTGCTCCTAAGCTTCTTCCCCAAGGTTCTCCATCATCCCTGAACTACGCTGGTCTGATTCTCTTCAAGGGATACGTAGGCAGCCTTTTGGCATGACCAACCCATCATCCAGAATGTCATCTCACAGACACTCCATCAAAGTACAAGCGACTCATCTTCATCAAAAGTATCGACATCCTCCATCAAAGCCACGGCATCAGAAATCCATCCGAAATCAAGCGGCCATGGTAAGTGAATGTATGAACATCATTCATCAAATCTCTTTTCAAATCACATCACACACAAAAGCAATTTCTCCATCTTTGCAAAATCTCTCTCTCAAGCAATCTCTGCTTTTCAAATCACATTTCACACTACAAGCACAATTTTCTCTCATCTCACACGAGCACATGCATTTGCAAAGCATACGCATAACAGGTACAGGCAGACTTTTGAGTCCCTCTACATCAGCGGGCAGACTTTCGAGTCCCTCTAAATCATCAGGCAGACTTTCGAGTCCCTCCAAACCAGCAGGCAGACTTTCGAGTCCCTCTAAATCAGCAGGCAGACTCTCGAGTCCCTCTAAGTCACCCTATACGGACTCTAAATTTTGGCCACGGTGGGCTGATTTCTATCACCGCACCCCTTATATCAGTAAAAGTCGCTCATACAGGGAGCACATTCCTATCCCTTACAATTTCAATAATTCCTGCTTTTTATTTAGTCTTTATTTTCCCTTGTTGATGTCCTCGGCGGATGTTTTGTTCTTTCATCGACGCGTTTTGCTTTGAAATCCACCTCGCTGAGGGGCTCTGTAGACACCCCGCCTTGGACCTCTCATGTCCCGATTGCATACACATTCTCTATCTTCCTCTTTTCTGTTAAGTTTTGTTACTTTTCGTTAACTTTTGTTTCTTTCCGTTAAGTTCTTGACTTAATCCGTTAGTCTTGGACTTGACTAAGTGACAAAGTCAACCTTGAGTCTTTGTTTGCTTTGTTTTTGTTGACTTTCGTGGTGTTCGTTAAATTTCTGACTGATTTCGTTAGTTTCGGGGCTTAACTGCATAACGGGGTTAACTTTTGGGCTAAAATATGGATTTTCTGAAGGTGGGACGTGCGTGCCTTTGCCCTTCTTTGTGGGAGGCGTGCGCTTCCCATAGGGGGGTGGGATGTGCGCGCATCCCACCTCCAGAATCCCAGATTTTACCAAAACTAAAAGTTTATTTTCAAGAGTGGTTACTATAGACAAATTGGTTCTTCCCCATTCAAGCACAAGGTACAATGTTTATTCTCTTCTTCTAAACTCTTAATTTTATTTGCCTTCTTCATCTTTCATCTCTTCTAATGTGTATGCAATCTCCATAAAAAGGAATACAACTAAAAGACCACTTCACTATTGAAGTTTTGTCAAGGTTACATTCCAAAATTCTAAACTCTATTTTAATTTACCTTTCATCTCTTAATGTAACTGTTTGATATGTAATCTTTAGCATAAAAATCAATAAAACAATTCTCTTTTATTTCCCTTTTTATAATTGTTAGCACATTTCTCATATTAAAATAAGGACATTTAGCATTTAGAACACCAATAGTAGCAAGACCCGTGTAAGCGGGGCGGAGTGGGTGTTTAAGTACTTCCCACTCCATCACCTAACCCCCGAACCCTTCTCTCCAGAACCTCTGGTTTTGTACATAAAATAGGTTATTTCATTAGGTTTTTCTTATGTTCCCTCAATAACATAGGTGGGGACTCTACAAAAATTAAAACAAGTTAGACATCCTAGGATAATTAACCACTCTAGCCAAGTTGTGGTTTTCCCGGGGTATCTACACCCACAGATTTTAGCTCCCTTATCATGTTTGACATCGTCATTAAGTACTTCCTCATGGAATCATTAGGATGCTTGCTTGCGTTGTCAAACTTATAGAGAAGTTTCTTCAGCTTCGTAGCCGAAGTTCCTCCAAACTTCTCTTTTAAGGCAGCCCACATATCTTTGGAAACTGAATATGTCTCATATTCACACATAAGGTCATCTTGCATACTACTCAAAAGCGTGATTCGAGCCTTGCTTTTCCGTTTCTTCCAGGCTTCGAACGCAACAAGATTCCTCCTATGTTCACCAGCGGTCCTTTCATCAGTCATAACACGCTCTTCCATGTAACTTGTGAGAGTGTCAAGAACTTGTTATTCTTCAAGGACATATTGGATCTTGCGGTGCCACGTGTCATAGTTGTCACCGTCCAATTTGTCACCATGATTTAGCTCAGCAATTATGTTCTTAACAGAGGTCATGATTAGTAGCAACTACATAGAGACAATAACAAAGAGAACATTATTGATGCATGTACATTTCATTACACTTTCTTTATTACAACAACAAATGATCATTAAATTAATAATCTAACTAAGGATGCGAAATGAAAGATCACTAAGTTCACAATCAGCTTCACATTACCAAAGTCATATCATCATTTAATCAATCATTTTCATTGTGTAATATCTTATTTTCTCAAGAGAATACTTCTTTATCTCTTAAAGACTCTTGGGAACACAATAGCAAATTTCTTAGATTTTAGCACATAGATCACTTTATGATAATTGCTAATAATATTTGCAAACGCTTAACGTAAGATTAATGCTCCCACTCAACAAAAGTAGATTTCGGATTATCATTGTTAATATATTTCACGTAATCATTAACAAAGCGTAATAAGCAAACTATTTTAAGAAACTTTAAGAAAATCTGGAAAATTAAACGTCTTCAGAAAATTTCAGAAAATAGGAAACTGAAAAACATGGCTGCTGTAGTTTTTTCAGTTTTTTTTTTGACATCGGGAAGACCCCCAAAACAGTCCGTAAGTTGACTGGTCAAGCAGTTGACCAAAAAGTCAAAGTCAACGAAATTTTCAAAAAAATCCAGAATGTAGAAAACTTAAAAACTTAGTTTCTGTACTTTTTTTCATAATTTTTCGATGTCATTAAGACCTTCAAATATAATTAGCAAGATGTAATTATTGACTGCGGGACGGAATGAGTAAAAACAATCTGTGTTCTAGTCTTCTTCTTCAGAGTCCACGAAGGAATTCCTTTTTTTTTACTCACTATGTACAGTACTTCATGCACCACGTACAACAAAAAATATATACTGTACAATATCCATCTTCCAGTGAAAGAGAGAAAACCCTAGAATTTTGAAAAATCATAACTTCTTCATCTTTAATCCAAAAATCATGAAACAAAATTCTGCGAAAAGCCCTTTGAATCCTCTTTCAAACCACATCAACAATTCATACTGTTTTGGTGAGAAAAACAATAAATTTTTCAAAAGATGTTTAGACTTTGGATTGAATGGAAGGTACTTTGGAATATAATTATTTGAATGAAGATGAAGATGACACAATGATGTATACGAGGAAAGCCCTTGAGAGAATGCTCTCTCCGGCACAAAACCTCGGGAGGTGTTTGTGAGCACCTACCACCCCTAAACAGTATTATTGATTTGTTTCTTGAGGTTACAGAGAAAGCTAATGGCGGATTACAGTGATGAGTCCGTGAGTGTTGTGTGTTTGTGCCGCCTTTAGCTAGGTTTAAATAATAAAAAAATAAAAAATAAGATAAAGCTAATCTAACTAACTAGGCTAGAAATTCGGTCCTTATCCTTTATTTGACCACGTTTTGTTGCCGTTGATAAGAGTCCTCGTTGGTTATTGTCACATGCTTAATCTGCACAAAATATTGTTATTAACACAATAAATAGATAGATAAATTAAATACTTACAGCGCTGTGTTTTGTCAAGACGTCGCTATCTTTGAAGATGTCATCATGTAAATTTTACCCATAACACATACTAATTCTTAAAGTATGAAAAACGAAAATTAAACCCATTTAACATGATATGGAAAAAAAACTTCAATCATGGCTTTCACGAAAACATTCGAGATCAAATCCAACAAAGGCTCTGATACCAATGTAAACTTTAGAGGGATATGAATCACTTACTTAATTGATTCTTGTACGGAAGCGTGAATCGATACTGTGGATTTTGATCACCGAATTGAACTTGGTACAATACTTCGCAACGTAGGCCGGGAGCGAAATCACGAACGGAAATCACCTTCTGATTCACAACACTTGTTTGCTCATCTTGACAGCCATGGATGGGTGGGGAAAACGAAGAAGAGAGGGAGAGCAGTTTTGCGTTTTTTGTTTGCGCCGTGTCCTCCAAAAACTGTCGTAGTCTATCTTTTGAGTCGTGAAAGATAAAACTGACTCCGTAACTGCTCGTATTTAAATGCCTCCCTTTTATTTATTCATGTATTTTATTTTCTTAATAAATACAAGGAATTGGGCTTGTCTAGGTTGGGCCATCTTGGGCGGACCTAGTTTAATTCCAACACTAACAATTACATTGAAAGGAAAAGGGGAATTAAATGAGAGTTTGAAATGTAGGGAGATAACCTTAACTAACTTCAATATGTGAAGTAGTCATGTTGGTCATGTCCCATATGATGGAGATTGCATACATTCAAGAAGACATGTAAAATAAAAGAGGAGAAAAATTGTACCTTAGGAAAAGGGAAATTCAAACTTTGACTTGATAGTGTGTTTATAGGGAAATGATGTGCAAGAACTTGTGTAGAGTTTTTGTATAGAAGAGAAGTTGGGTCCTTGTAAAGGAAGTGGTATGGAGAGTTTTTGTTAGAGTTTTGGTACTCAATTTTTTTGTCTTGAAAATGAACCAAGAAGGTCATTTTTATAGATAAAATTAGGAGGGAAATATAATCAATCCATGTGAAATGGTCTTGACCAATCAAAAATAAAGAAGATAAAAATAATAAATAAAAGAAAATATTTTATTTTAAAGGAAGGCTAGAAATGTGGGATTGGGAGATACAAAATAAAAAGGTTGAATACTTGTGATCAAGAAAAGGATTTTGAATCAAGAAGAGATGTTGTAAATAAGAAAAATGAGGGAAAATTGGTGGGAACCCGTAAAAGTCATGAGGGAAGCGCGCGGGTCCGGCCTATTAAACCAAACGCGCGCGCGGCACATGATAATTACGGGAGGTGCCCGCCTTTAAAAATGAGTGAATGACAGAAATGACTCTAAAAGTTAACTCTGTTATTCAGTTTAGTCCAAAACTAACGGAATCAGTTAAGAACTTAACTGAAGTAACGGAAATTAACAAAAACAAGTTAAATAAAAATACTATGTATGCAATCGAGGTGAGCGGTCCAAGGCGGGGTGTCTACATATCCCATTGGCGACGTGGATTGCAAAGCAAAACGTGTCGACGAAAGAAAGACAACCGCTGAGGACATTGACAAGAGAAAATAAAGACTCGATAAAAGCAGGAATTTGAAAATACTTCATGTATTTATATATTTTTTGAATGACTCACGAAGACAAGTAAGTCATTAAGAGAGAAGAGAAGGAAAGCCCCAATTTGATTGCGAAAAACTTGAAGTATCACTGAAAGATAAGAAGCCCCTAGACTCGATAAGGAACGCAAAGTGACTCCAATTCTAAGAAAGTTATTCATTCTTGAGGTGATTAATTCATTAGCAAATGAATCGTATAAAGATGTCTTGATAAGTTCGAGAGGAAGGCCAATCACCATAACGCACTAGGGCTAAACATATCTTCTTTCTTGCATGAGACCGGACCCGAAGGTTGCCTACGTTCCTCCAGTGTAGAGGCTCAAGTCACCGTAGTTCTTGTTGATGCTCCTTTGGTCGTGATGGTTGTTGATGTTGTTTCGTCCTTTGTTGGTGGATGGAATGATGATGATGTTGTGAACTTCTTTGATTGAGGGGGATTTTTTTTTTTTCTTGCGCTCTAACTTTTGCTTAGGTTGTTTTGAAGAGTCAACCTACCAAGCCCCACCCCCTTTTTTTAATCTCCCTTGAAAACATGGCTTGATATTTCTTCATGGTTGTAGCTCCACCTTGTTTTGGCACTTGATGACTTGACTTCGTCTTCTTGATGTTTAGCCCTAGGCGTTCAAGTGATAGCCTTCGTTCCAAAACTTGCTTAGACATCTTTTCATCATTTTGCCAAGAATTAAATTGAACAACTTGGAGTAGTGTATGGGGACAAAAACGACTTTTATTTTATGATGAGACTCGAATTTTTACATAAACAAGACGAAAGAAAACTTAATGCACACTTAAGAGGACTTTTGACTTCTTTTTTTTTTAAACTAGGTAGAGAAAGAGAAACGAAGATTGTCGTCGTCGTCTTTGTTGTTGTAGTTCTCCCCATTTCAAACCCAAGTCGTTCCTTGCTTCACAATTACCTCTTCCTTGATGAGTTCGCGCATCTTGCGACTCTCTAACGGTTACTCTTCACCCACGGTAAATTCACCATTGTCAATCAAATCTTGGATGATACCTCGGAGAGAGGAGCACCCCTTCACCATCGTCTATGCTTTTGGTATGCTTTTGGTAGTTGCACCATTTACCATGTGCATGGTTCTTTGGGATCTTCTTGGTCTTGTACCCTTCCAAAGTCTTGACCTTTCCACTTGCTACCAAATTTTCAAATGCTTCGGTTTGTCATTCTTAGGAGAGGAGTGAAAATTCGGTTGTCGGCGGCACCTTTGTGGCTTTTGAGGGGCGGGACATTTGAGCATGCATTATCATCGACCTTTGCCTTGCCGTAGGTGAATTCTTTCAAACGGGCTTTGAGTTCGGAAACCTCTTCTTTGTGAATCCTCCTCTTGTAATCAAGACGGGCCTTGAGTTTGGAAACCTCATCTTTGTGAATCCTTTTCTCAAGATCAAAACGGGCTTGCCACAAATTGTCTTTACGGCGGGCATCCTCGGCAAGTCTATCCATTTTTTCCCCATGGCTCTCATTATGTTGAGTAACCCTTCGTTGGACACGAAAACATTTCCACCATTGTTGTTGTTGCCGTTGGAAGTCATTGGACCTATTTGAAGAACATGGTTGATCTTAGGATGGCCCACAAACACCTTTTGAGTAAAATAATTTAACCCACAAATAAGAAAAAGACTCAACAACATAAGGAAAAAAAGACTTTTTTTTTATTTTATAAGTCGGAAGGACGTAGTCCTTTTTTGGGGTTTCTACAAAAATAGTGGAATCGTCACACTAGTATATAGACCTTCTCGCGGTCCCATATACTCATCGGATTCCACCACGCTTGTGAATCCTACACATGACGAGTTAAACTAAATTAATGTAGTAAAGCATACATGTGGGGACGGATTTTATTTTGTCCATAGTAACCACTTGTTTCTCTTGGAAACGGCATGTATGATTTGAAAACATTAGTTTACGGAAATCTCGGCACATAAAAACCGACTTGGTCACAGAGTGTTAGAACCTAGACTATGAATGTGTTGGCTTGTGCTCGGCTAAAGAGAGGCTTAAAGGTCACCCCCGGCATGTAGTCATGAACTACGCCACGGACTGAGGTTTACCGCTTCGAGAGAGTCAAGGTCGGGTGGAGCTTGAAACTTTCTAGGACCGACGGGTTTGGGGTTATAGACTTTATGTGACTCGATAGTGAGCAATTCATAGGAGTTTGTGCATGTAGTGTGAGGTCAAGCCAAGTGACAAAAATCATTTTTTTAAGAAAGAAAAAGCAAATAAACACATATTTACAACTTTCGAATCACCCGTGTGACCGATAAAAATGAACAGAAATTAGAAAAATTTATGTGCAGGCCCAGTGCCCACACACTGTCAATCATTATGTTCTGTGTACTATTCTGTTTTTGGAAATTGGCTCAGAAGCGCGCGCATTATGATGCCTATGTGGGAGGCGTGCGCATTAGAGAAAAAGGGGCAGAGGCGCCCACTTCTGGGTGAAAACCTGCAAACTCATGGGTTCAAGGGATTGCCTTCACCCTAACCAATAACTTTTTCCCCTGCAGTGATTGTTAACACAGAAACATGGAATTGAAGGACATGATGGAAGGCAGGAGATTCTGGTGGTTGGGGTCGAAGGCGCGCGCCTTAGGCCAAGAAGGCCAGAGGCACACACTTCCCACCTTTTTCACTAGAATGCCCAGAAAACAGAATTAAGAACACGAAAAATAAAAAATGCAAGTTTAACCCTCTATGCAGTCCCCAGCAGAGTCGCCACCGTAGATACCCTGGGGGAAAACACGGTTTGGCTAGAGCGCGTGAATTATCCTAGGATGTCTATTTGGTTTTAAAGTAGAGTCGCCACCTATGTTTTTAGAGGAACATAAGAAAAACCTAATATAGCCTGATTTTATATAAAAACCCAGAGATTTGGGAAGAGAAAGGTTTGGGGGTTAGGTTACGGAGTGGGAAGTACTTAAACACCCACTTCGCCCGACTAAAGCCGGTCTTACTACTTTTGGTGTTCTAATATAAAAAAATCTTTCTTTTATTTATATAAATATGTGCTAACAATTACATTGAAAGGAAAAGGGGAATTAAATGAGAGTTTGAAATGTAGGGAGATAACCTTAACTAACTTGAATATGTGAAGTAGTCATGTTGGTCATGTCCCATTTGATGGGGATTGCATACATTCAAGAAGACATCACTAGTACAGATTGGAACTTAGGAAACGCAGCTTAGATAGCGCTTTTTAAAAACGCTATATAAGAAATTCCCTTATATAGCGCATGCACTTCATTAAGTTTAAAAATCAAGTGGCAAGGACAAAAAATTAAAAAAATTAAAAATTAAAAAAACAACAACAATAGCGCATACAGAATAAACGCTATCCTTGGTAATGGCTAAGATAGCGCATAATAGAAACGCTACCTTAACCCGTGCTTCCTAAGCTATAAATTTTTTATTTTGATTTTCAGGGATTAACGCTAGAGCGCTATCTTAGTCATTGTCCAAATTAAACTCAAAAACACGATCATTCGCCCTTTGCCTAAACCGATCGCTACACAAAACCGACGACCACAAGAAGAGCTCCCCTGCGACGAGAAAGGAAGCAACCCTTCCTCAGCCATCGCCACTGCCACCACCACCACAACCACAACCACAACCACAGACAGAGCACATAAATCGCTACCACACAACGCCGAGAAATGCAGAGACCTCTTCCTCTAAACCCTAGCCCTCTATTTCCTCCCACACAACCGATTCATTCATGGCATTTGATGAGGAGACAAACAAAGAGTTTCCTCTCTTCTCCCCTTTCAAAATCACCCTGTTTTCTCCTATATAAATATATGAAGAGAAGCGGATCCTGCCCATACGCTTAGTTTGACGGTTAGGGTTTCACAAACAACAGCAGTTGGATGGTTTCGCATTAGTGTTAAGTATTATTCAGGTTTTAAATTTCTCTGAAATCGAAAGATATTGTTTTTATTCTTGATCTCTATCTAAATCTCGAATTGGGTTTTGATTTTATATTCCTGAATTTGAAAGAATCTTCTTCGTTGCTACTCAATTTTGTTAAGTTTTTCTTTAATTAGTGATTTGTTGGAGCGGAAGTACTCAACGAACAACACTGAAGATTCCTACAGCTTCGCTCTGTCAATGCCACCCCAAAATGGTGCTTATTACAGAACAGCCAAGAGGAGACATGGTATACCCCAAGCGCCACTTCAATCAAGGTCTGTAGAAAATGCTGAGGAGACAAAAAAGTCCAAGGTCATGGAGGATGCTTCTGATCAAGGTCATGGAGGAAACAACTATCAAGGCCACTTCTGTAGGTCATGGAGGAAACAACTATCAAGGCCACTCGGCTGTAGGGAAGGTTAATACTCTTGCTGATGCTTTTAACTAAGGTATGATGATTAACCTGTGATAGGTACTGAAGCTGATCTAAGGACTCTTACATCAGTTATATCAGTACAAACTGTTTTAGCTAGGCCTTTTAAAACCAATCTTGATAGCAGTAATTGTAATATTTCACTTCGTCCCTCCCATTATAACAAGTTGACCTATCAATTTTTTAAAGAAATGTATTTTATTTGCCTGTACATTCTTTATACTATGGAAAATTTGCAGATGGTGCTGGAATGGCAAGAAGCTTACATGAATTACAGTCTTCTAAAAGGATTCTTGAAATACATAGCAAAGATTCATCTTAAGAACACGCCATCATCTGTTTCAACTGTGGGATCATTCAAAGGATCACCGTCGAAAACGGAGGCCCTTTATCGAGCATTTAGCGGGCTAACGAGTCGGTACGCTAGTTTTAAACAGAAATAAAAAGAGGAGGATGTGATATTAGTGAGAACAGGGGCAGCCAGAGGAAGAAGAAGAGCTTGCAGAAGGTAAGTACCATACAGTTTTTCCAAGGTCCTCGGATGAATGAGGGGAATACGAGCTTGTCTTCTTTAGAAGGCTTGATGACGAGTTCAACAAAGTGGTCGCGTTTTATAAGACCAAAGTGGAGGAGGTGAGGGAAGAAGCAAAGATATTGACTAAACAGATGGATACTCTCATTGATCTTCGCTTCAAAATTCATTATCCTGATGCAAGCACCTATGATAGGCCTGTTTCGACTTCTCATTCCATGAGCTCGAGAAAGACATGTATATTTTTATGCATTTTAAGATACTATTCGAGATTATATTTTCAATATATCATATGAAATATTGGATTTTTTTTAAAGCGCCGATGGATATTGATGAAGAAATAGAGATGAGCGAAAGTGGTGATTTCCATGGTGAAGTGGAATCGGGTTCCAGTTATCTGAGGATCAGAAAGTCTGATATAGGGGAGGGAGATAACGAGGACTCTATGCTGGCTTTGATGGAAGTTTTGAATAGTGTAAAGATCAATGTGGCACCTACAACTCTGGTATCGACTTTGAAAAAAGCTTGGAATGGTTCGAAAGTTGACTTGTCATACAGCAATGTGGAACTAAGAACAGCAGAAGGAAAAATGAAACGGGCTTTTACTGAGTTCCACAAAAAGCTTCACCTTATGAAAAGCTACTGGTAATAATATTTCAATCTTGCTGTTCCAACAAGATTTTATGAGAAATCTACTTAGCTGATTGAAGTTGTGTTGTAAATATAAATGCAGCTTCTTAAATCAATGGGCATTCTCCAAGATAATGAAGAAGTATGATAAGGTCTGAAATTTTATTTTATTTTTGTTCATTTTGGAAGGGAAATGTTTTTTTTTTCTTGTATGTTTACAGTTGACTTTTTCTCTAGTGCAGACCACGGAAAGAAATGTATCGAAAACTTATTTAGAGATGGTCGACAAATCTTATATAGGCCAAACTAATGAGGTACGATGTTCATTACTTCTTTGATTCTACAAAGCTTTACCTTCTATAAAATCAGCTCAAGATTCTGTTTAATGATCCGTTCAGGTTGCTAAGCTCTTATTGTTGTATCGTCTTATATAGGTTTGTCTAAGTTAAAACTTTATGTATGTAGATCTTCAGAGGTTTCAGCTGACACATCAAACAACATTTGGAAGGCGACGTTTGGGATTTTGGAGTGAACTCTGGTTCCTCCGTTTGCCAGTAAGTTAATTGTTAAAAAAAGTGCTTTCTAATTCTTGAACGAAACAGCGCATAATGTTCTGAATTGGTTTTTGACTGGAACGGTAAGAGATGAGATGGAACTTTAATATGTACTATGTAACTTGGTCGAGTGAGTATAATATACGCACACCTGAAAATGCTTTCTAATTCTTGGATTCAGCTTTTGCAGGTTACAAAGTTTTCATGTGGTGGTTTCACGGTTGGTGTGGGATGGTTACATTCAGTTTGTGATGGTCCCGCGGTGGTTCAATTCATTCAAGCCCCGGGAGAGTTAGACAGTGGAGTCGCTGAGTTATCGGTTAAACCAGTTTGGGAGAGGGAAGTATTAGAAAATAGGTATTACAAAGAATTTTAGTTCTAACTATTGTTGATTGTAAGATTAACTATATTATTGATAATCAAGAACAAAAATCTTTTTAAGTCTTGTTAGTTTATAACTCTTCTGAATGATTAATTGTAAGAATTATTGTTGATGTATGTAATGAAAGGTTGATTGTTATTGTTGAATGAAATGTTTGTTTGATAAAATTAATTTTTATTTATTCAATTTCGTGGTTATAATTTATATAAAATAGGTGCAACAGGGACAAAAAATGAAAATAAAAATATATATGTATATATAGCCTTAGATAGCGCTTTTTATGCGCTACCTAAGTTAGCTAGCATTTAAAAAAAAGACACTTAGATAGCGCATAAAAAGCGCTATGTAAGTTGAATTATGAAAAACGCTATGTTAGATCCTTCGCTTAGATAGCGCATAAAAAGCGCTATGTTAGCTTGCATAGCGGTCGCTTACATAGCGTTTTTATGCGCTATCTAAGCACAAAAATAAGCGCTATGCAAGCCTAAATTTGTACTAGTGCATGTAAAATAAAAGAGGAGAAAAATTGTACCTAAGGAAAAGGGAACTTCAAACTTTGACTTGAAGATAGTGTGTTTGTAGGGAAATGATGTACAAGAACTTGTGTAGAGTTTTTATAGAGAAGAGAAGTTGGGTCCTTCTAAAGGAAGTGGTATGGAGAGTTTTTGGTAGAGTTTTGGTACTCAATTTTTGTGTCTTGAAAATGAACCAAGAAGGTCCTTTTTATAGATAAAATTAGGAGGGAAAGATAATCAATCCATGTGAAATGGTCTTGACCAATCAAAAATAAAGAAGATAAAAATAATAAATAAAAGAAAATATTTTATTTTAAAAGAAGGGCTAGAAATGTGGGATTGAAGTTACAAAATAAAAGGGTCGAATGCTTGTGATCAAGAAAGGGGTTTCGAATCAAGAAGAGATGTTGTAAATAAGAAAAATGAGGGAAATTTGGAGGGAACCAGTAACAGTCATGTGGGAAGCGCGTGGGTCCGGCCTATTGGACCAAACGCGCGCGCGGCACATGACAATTACGGGAGGCGCCCGCCTTTAAAAATGACAGAATGACATAAATGACTCTAAAAGTTAACTCTGTTATTCAATTTAGTCCAAAACTAACGGAATCAATTAGGAACTTAACTGAAGTAACGGAAATTAACAAAAACAAGTTAAATAAAAATACTATGTATGCAATCGGGGTGAGCGGTCCAAGGCGGGGTGTCTACAGTAGTATAGCTCAAATGAATTGACCGTATGGTCTCTTTCTTAACTATGCTGCCGCTAGTCAATCAACCGCACATTGAAAAATCAAGACAAGTTCGTTGCAATATTAACCATGGTCACTCATGTGTACTAACCTTGAGTTAATTTGGAACGTTGTAAAATTCAAATTTAAAAATTGAATTTGGTCAATCACATAGATTGCATCATTAGGGATACACTGGTCAAAGTCTAGGATTTGAACTTCATAGAAATAGGTTGTTGATTCAATACTTCAACTCTGTAATCTGTACTCAAGAGATAATCAATATACCTCCATTCAAAATCCAAGACTGACAATATTGGTAAAGGACGTAGATCTTTTAACAGATCGAACATTTCCAAATACTTGTTTCATTTACTTACTGCATTTTACATTTCTACAAATTTTCTTTAAGTCTTGTTTTTATAGTTCTTCATTGTTCATATTAATTTGTTTGTCGTTTAGTGTTTGATCATATCAATATACCTCCATTCAAAATCCAAGACTGATAATTTGTTTGTGTTTTCCATATTGTCTTACTTACTACTTCTGACTACTTATCATTTTGCCAAACTTCTTAGACACAAACTTTCACTTTCAACCTACCTAACTCTTGCTGCTGCAGCCTACCGCATTTTCCTACCGTACTTGCTGCTGCACTACCTACCTCATTTGCTACTGCATTGCCTACCGCATTGTGCTACCGCAAATCTGTCTACCTTTTCTTTTGATTTCAAAATCAACTCTAACTTGTTTTCATCGAAACTTTCGTTGTGCATTTTACTCAAGAATTAGTGGTTTTTAACTTTACCGCAAATTCATAGAGTAAGCATAAGGTTGAATTTTAAAAATGGTTGAATTTTTAAGTAAGGTATTCACCCCCCCCCCTTCTAGTCTTTTTTTCATACCCTTGTTATGTCTTTGGGACCAACAAGTACCATACCATTACCAAACTATAGGTTTTTTTTAAAAGAAAAACCATTTATGTCGGTTTAATTGGTTTTCCGGTATTTTCGGTACTGCTTTTTCGGTTCGGCACAGTTTTCGGTATATGCGTTTTTTTGCACACACCTAACAAAAATACTCATAAACGGCCACCATCTTGACTATGTGACTGAAATGGACCATTATAAACCGAGGGTTCCTAACAAGGATATGGTAGCAATATTTAAAAATGCAATTCAATTCAAAAAAAGTTTAATTATGAGAACGAATTTGATTATGTAAAAGTTTGGAATTCATAGCAAATACGTATCATCCGGGAGAGAGTCAAGCTTTCACCTCTTACATTAAGCCTTTAACCACCCCCAATCATCCATTATAGTCAACTAACTACAACCTCAACAACCAAAATACCAATCTCAACAAGTGAATTGCAAGAGAATGATGAAAATTTTACCTTTAAACACCGCAATTACGTCCAAGTAATTCCCTTGTCCCTCCAAGATTTCTCCAAGAAGATTGTATCCAAAAGCCCCAAAATCCAAATCTAGGGTTCGTGAATTTCGTCTTCAAATACGAAATTGATGGTTAGGGATTTGATTTTCGGTGATATTTAGGGATGAGAGAGTGATTGAAGGTGGGGAGATGGGTTAATTTGAAGCAATTAGGGGAATTGGGTGTGTTAGGGTTAGAGAGAGAAAGTGGGTGGAGAGGATGATTATGGGGGATTTGGGGGTTATTATGGTGTTGGGGAGGAAGAAGAGAGAAGGGAGTCGGGTTATGGAGTGTAGGGAAGAAGAGAGGAGGGAGTCGCGTTATGAGAAAACAAATAATTTTGGTAAAGGCTGACTCCCAGCTCGACATAAGCCTCTGACTAAATTACACGAGTCATGTAAATGTACAGTAGTCATGTACTATTACGCCACTTACAGACTCGTGTGGCCAATCGTGTAAACCTTTGCACTCGTGCAAATTTTTCCTCTATACGACTCATGTAGAGGCGCACGACTCGTGTTCTCTGCACCCTCTTCCTGACTCGTGGCACGGCTTGTGTAAATACTTGCACTCGTGTAAATTGAGCCTACACGAGTCGTGTAACACCTGAACCAATTTTTTATTTTTATTTTTGGCTCGAGGGTGCCCATGTGTGCCTCCATGCCATGATTTCCTGCACCCACACAAACAAAAATATACCATTCAGTAGCACCAATTCTAGAGATGAAAATTAAAAGCTTAATGTACAAAAATAAACAAGATAAGCAAATAAATCTGGGTTGCCTCCCGGTTAGCCGCCCTTCTTTACCGTCTTTAACTAGACCCAACGCCAGGAAAGTACCCGGCAAGCATCAAAGTTTAAAGTCTTTGAGAAGACTCGGACCCAAAGTTTTCAAATATAAACCGGGTTTTGGATATCAATCACCTCCAAATCCGCAGTATTGACAACTTCATTCTCAAAATATGGTTTTAACCGTTATCCAACTCTGAATCTTTTGTCCTCATTTGGACTAGAGATTAGAACCATCCCAAGCGGGGACACCTCCCTCACAAATAAGGTCCTGTCCACTGAGACCTTAATTTGCCCAGAAACAAACGAATACGTGAATCAAATAAAAGGACTTTTTGACCAACCTTAAAGTCCTTTCTAATGATCATCTTATCATGCTAAATCTTCGCTCTCTCCTTATAAAGAAGGTTATTCTCATAAGCATCTCTCCTAATCTCATCCAACTCACTCAAGTGAAACTTTCTCTCTTCACCGGAACCCTCTAAGTCCTTGTTGAACTTTTTGACCGCCCAATAGGCTTTGTGTTCAAGCTCCACCGATAAATGGCAAGGTTTGCCAAACACCAATCGATATGAGGACATACCAATTGGTGTTTTATAAGCCGTCCGGTAAGCCCACAACACATCATCAAGCCTTTGACTCCAATCCTTCCTATTCATGTTCACAGTTTTTTCAAGGATGAATTTTATCTCTCTATTAGATACCTCAGCTTGCCATTTTTGGGGGGATGATAACCAGTCGACACCTTATGGGTGATATGATATTTCTTAACTAGAACTTCGACTGTCTTATTGCAAAAATGAGTCCCCCTATCGCTAATTATGGACCTTGGCATCCCAAACCGACACAAGATGTTTCTCCTAAGGAAATTGATCACTGCCTTTGAATTATCGGTACGGGTAAGGATGGCATCAACCCATTTGGACACATAGTCCACCGCAAGTAAAATTTACACAAACCCACAAGAATTAAGGAACGGACCCATAAAATCTATTCCCCATACATCAAATATTTCATAATTAACAATGAGGGTTTGGGCCATTTCATCACGATGCCCAATATTACCAACCCTTTGGCACCTATCATAAGACTTACAAAAAGTGACTGCATCCGGGAACAAAGTTGGCCAAAAGAAGCCACAATCCAAGACTTTCCTAGCGGTCTTTTTCGCACCAAAATGACCACCACACGCATAATCATGACAAAACTTATGAATAGAGGCAACCTCACTATCGGGAATACACCTACGAATTACTTGGTCGGGACAATGCCTCCACAAGTTGGGCTCATCCCACACATAATACTTGGCATCACTGCGTACTTTGTCTCTTTTAGATTTTGACATCCCCGGAGGGAATTTATTAGAGACAAGAAAATTGACCAAGTCTGCATAACATGGGACAACTGAACTAACTACCCAAAGAACCTCATCAGGAAACTCACCTTGAATTGGGGCTTGTTTATATGTCTTGTCCTCCTCTACTACAAGGCGACTCAATTGATCGGCAACTAAATTTTCAGCCCCCCTTTTGCCTTTAACCACTATATCAAACTCACTCAACAAGAGAATCCACCGAATGAGTCTCGGTTTAGCCTCTTTCTTAGACATCAAGTACTAAGAGCAGCGTGGTAGGTGTAAACAATGATTTTAGTACCCAACAAGTAGGACCTAAATTTCTCTATTGCAAATACTACCTCCAACATCTCCTTTTCAGTAGTGGAGTAATTTCTCTGTGCCCCATTTAAGGTCATAGACGCATAATAAATCACATGCGAGGCACGCTCCACTTTTTGACCCAAAACCCACCCCCACGGCATAATCACTAGCATCACACATGATCTCAAATGGAACAGACCAATCGGGTTCTTGAATAATAGGGGTGGTTGTCAATCTAGACTTCAACTCATAAAAATATTGCTTGCAATTGCAAGTATCATCAAAATTAAAATCAACCTCTTTTTGCAACAGGGTGTGTTGGGTATGCTTATTACTTAACCCTCCTACTTATATTAGAATTGATTGATACCATCACCTAAGTTTATTTTAAGGACTTTAGGACGCTATATAAGAAGTTTTATAGCTTTAATTTTTAGCTAAGTCCTCTTTATAGACTAGGCTCAGTGTTTAGGGCTGAAGCATTGGATTTAAGGTCTCAAGTGAAATTGACTGAATGGGATACGCATGACTCTCATGCGCAGCGCCCTATCTGCACACTCAATGTGCATGGCTCTCATGCGCGCGCAATTCTGCCTTAGTCAATTCTCTTATTTCCTGACCTCACTTTTATGAAGCTTGGAAAGCGTCATGACAAGCTACGCTTTTTGGAATGAGTCAAAGTGCCGATGTGGACAAACGAAAAAACGTGCACACTCAGCATACACGTAGATAGAGACGCGCCTCATATTTTGAAATTCAAAATGAAGACAGCTGTCATCCTTCTAGAAGAAGTTTGAAGCTCATCCACTTGCTCTGTCTCCAACGGATTTAAAGGACACATACGCACCAATCACATTGTGCCAGCACATTGTCCTTGCTCAGAGCTCCAACGTCTAGTTTTTTATGCTCCACTATAAATAGCCAGCTCTTTCTCATTTTCCAAGCTGCTTGTGTTTTGCTCTCTGAAAGAAACTTTGAAGATTTGAAGATTGCTTGCTCATTTCCAGAATTCTCAAGAACAACCTTCATACCTTCATACTTTACCAAGCCCAGATCCTAAAGCCTTGTAACACCAGAATCTTGTGCTCTCCATCTCACAGATTTAAAGATCCCGGATTTCTGACACACACACACCTCTTGAAGTTTCGATCTCATCGATCATACTTCTTGAGAAACACCGGTTATTGTCTAGGATTTTGTTCTTTCATAGATTATAGATCTTTGAGTTAGTTTGTTCTAAAACATTGTAACTTGTAACACTCTCTCATAATAAGATCTCCATTAGAAATCCAAGACTAACCATCTTGGTAGAGGACGTAGATCTTTCCCAATCGAACCTCTCCAAATAGCTTGTCTATTTATTGTGCTTTACTTTCTACATTTAAGCTTTTCTGATATATTGCTTTGTTTGATCTTTGTAGATTGTCTTGCACTGTTTGCATTGTGTTTGTGTACTTTCTGTCTTAGTTCCATTTTGCGCCACTCTTTAAACTAAATCTTAGTGCGTACGTATTTACACTTCTGTGCATCTCCCTGCGCATAAGTGATTGCTTTAAACTTCTGCTGTGCATTTCACACTCTTGCTGCGTGCTATACTTAGCTAAATTAAGAGTCGTGCGCATTTGCCATTGATTTCCAAAAGGGTTTGAAAAGAATTTTAAAACTGTATTCACCCCCCCCCCTCTAGCATTTTTCATACCCTTGTTGCCCCTTTGGGACCAACAGGGTGCATAAATGTGAAGCAATCTTTGAAAAGTCCTTAATAAAACGCCGGTAAAACCCAGCATGACCAAGAAAAGACCGGACTTCACGCACATTGGTGGGGTAAGGAAGTAAAGAGATGACATCAATCTTAGCTTTGTCAACTTTGATACCCTTTATAGACACAACATGACTCAACACAATGCCTTGCTCGACCATAAAGTGACATTTTTCAAAATTTAGGACCAAATTAGTTTCAATGCACCTATCCAACACTAGTCCTAAATAAGCAAGGCATTCATCAAAAGAGTCTCCATGGACAGTGAAGTCATCCATGAAAACTTCGATAAAATTTTCCACATACTTGGAGAAAATACTCATCATAGACCTTTGAAAAGTCGCAGGTGCATTACACAATCCAAATGGCATTCTCCGATAGGAAAAGGTGCCAAAGGGGCAACTAAATGTAGTTTTCTCTTGATCTTCAGGGGTAATAGGTATTTGAAAATACCCGGAAAAAACATCAAGAAAACAAAACTACTCCCTTTCGGCTAACTTTTCTAACATCTGAACAATAAAGGGGAGGGGGAAGTGGTCTTTACGAGTTACCTCATTTAACCGCCGGAGATCAATGCACACACCAATCCCCATTTGCTCCCGGGTTGGTACCATCTCTCCCTTTTGATTCCGAGAGACCGTGATCCCGCCCCTCTTTAGCACACACTGCGTGGGGCTCACCCACTTACTGTCAGAGAGAGGATAGAAAATCCTTATCTGTAGTAGCTTCAAGACCTCTTTCTTCACCGCCTCCATCATTGGTGGGTTAAGCCTCTTCTGTGGTTGCCTAACCGGCTTCGTATCCTCCTCTAGGTTGATCCTATGCATACACAAAGATGGACTAATGCCCTTGAGATTGGCAATAGTCCAACCAATCGCAGACTTCCACTCCCGGATCACCTCAATCAACCTCTTCTCTTGATCCTTTGTCAAACTGCTAGAAATCACTACCAGAAGCGTCTCTCCCTCACCTAGATAGTCATACTTAAGGTGATCAGGGAGGACCTTTAACTCAATCTCTGTTGCCTTCTCTATAGATGGGACAAGTTTCTCCACCGGAACCTCCAACTTCATGTGACCATAACCCGGTGCCGAAGTGAACATGGCACTCTCTAGAAGACCCATAACCGCTTCCTTCATCGAATCTGAGATATCAAACTCCAAATCTGCATACCCCAAAGCATTCTCCAACGTGGTCTTGAGATCATCATCTCCACCAGATATCTCAAACACCTCCTCTACCAATGGCTCAATCACATCCATAAATCACAATGACTCGGCATCCTTAGAGTATTTCATAGATTCAAAGATGTTGAACTATATTACTTGCCCATGAAATTCCATGGTCAACGAACCATTAGCCATATTAAGCTTGGTTCAGGCAGTCGACAAAAAGGCCTCCCTAACAGAATGGGAGCCTTCGGATCCGTTTCCATCTCAAGGACATAGAAATCTGCGGGAAATATCATCTTCCCCACTCGAACTAGAACATCCTCAACCAATCCCTTCGGGTAGGCATTAGACCTATGCGCCAATTGTATCACCACTCGAGTGTCCTGTAGTGGTCCCAACTTAAGGGTTTCAAACAATGCATAAGGCATGACGTTGGTTGAGGCCCCCAAGTCTAGTATCGCCTTATGCTCAGAAGCATCCCCCAAAGTAAGTGGAATCACGAACATCCCTAGGTCACTGCACTTCTTAGGCGATTTTCTCTGATATACTGCAGACACGTGCTCACTAACCTTGACTTTCTTCTTACTCCTCTCCTTCTGATTCCTCTTCAGAGTACACAAATCCTTAAAAAACTTTGCGTACTTTGGGACAGTTTGAAGAAGATCCAAGAAGGGGATATTCACCTCTAACCTTTTGAAAGTGTCGAAAATGGCCTTGTTAGGCTCCAGTTTTTGCGACTCTCTCAAGGCCTCCGAGAATGGAACATCAGGCTCATATGCAGGAGCCTTAACCTCAGGTATAGTATCTGTTTGATCGGTATCTTCTGTTCTGGCTCTGTAACATCAACCTCTATCTCCGGTTCCTTTGCTACAACCCTTTCCTTCAACTCCTTACCATTTCACAGAGTGATTCCACATGCATTTAGCTTAGGATTCGGCTCAGTCTGAGATGGAAACTTCCTTGAATCTGTAGCTTCTATCCGTCCCACTGCATTAGCTACGTGACCAATCTGTTTCTCTAGGTTACCAATTCTCGCATTGGTGCGCTGCTGATACTGATGGATATTTTGGTTCATGGTGCTAACACTCTGTGCCAAAGAATTCAGCAATGCCTCTGTAGACTATCCCAGAGAATTCTGATATTGCTGCTACGGCTGCTGCCCATATAGTGGTCTATAAGGAATAACTGATTACCCTAGTAATGTTATCCCTGTTGATTACCGAACTGCTGACCAAACTGCTATCCCTGACCACCCATCTGATTCTGCTACTGACCTGTACCCCATCTGAAATTAGGATGATTTTTCCAGTTGGGGTTATAAGTGTTACCCATCGGTCTCTGTCCCTTCTTTGTAAACCCAACTGCATTGACATCCTCCATCTCGTTCGACTGCAGAGAAGGGCATGAATATGTAGCATGCATAATGTCATAACAAAGCCCACAAGGCTTTGGTGTATGTCCCAGAACCAGCTGTTTTACCATACCCTTAAGATCATCCATATCCATCTCGAGCTTGTTAGACAACCCACTGCTAGAACCCGTTGTGGTGACCTGTCTCATATTTGATCTCTTGTTGTGGGTTCTTGTACTCTTATCCAAATCCTCAATCATTTTCTTGGCCTCCTCAGTAGTCTTGTTCAGAATGCTCCCCCCACAGCTCGAATCCACCAGTTGCTTATCCTGAATCGTTGTCCTGAATCGTAAGCCCCCCATAAAAGTAGACTATCAGCTGGTCATCGTTGAACCCATGATATGGAAAACTCTTATAAAGCTTGTGGAAGCGATTGTATTAGTCGTATAGGGATTCATCCTCCTTCTGCTCCGTATTACTGATGTCCCTCTTCATAACATTAATCTGATCCTGAGGGAAAAACTCTTCTAGGAAAACCTCTTTCATCTGCTACCATCTTGTAATGATGTTAGGTGGCAAGTGATAGTACCACCTGTTTGCATTATCTTTCAGTGTGAAAGAAAACACCCTCAATAGCAGATGCTCAATCGGAAGCGCTGCCGGCTTCAAACTCTGACAGATTTGCACAAACTGAGAAATGTGTTGATTAGGGTCATCTCCAGGCATCCCTGAGAAGTGGGGTAGTTGGTTCAGTAGCCTCGGATTCAACTCAAATGTCACCCCGGTAGGTAAGGCATGGAACTGGACGGCATATGGTTGCTCATTCCAATTCGGAGCAGCTTTCTGCCTCAAAGTCTGTGGTGGAGCCACTCGTTCTCCTCCTGCACCACCACCACGTGTATTATTTCCATCGACGCCACCCCTGGCCCGATTCTAATTAACTTCCCTCTCTTCAGCTAACAATATCCCCTTGACTCTCCTGCTTTGTTGTCGCCCTTTCCTGAAAGACCTTTCGATTTCTGGATCAAATGGTAAAATCAAATCGTTAGTAGAACGGGTGTGGACCATGCACGGTTCCACACTACAGGATAACAAGTAATAAAGATAACTAAAAAGATAGCACATAAATAACTAAAAGAAAAATAAAAAGAAAAGAAAAGAAAAAGAACGTAAACAATAACACCGTCCCCGGCAACGGCGACAAAATTTGGTAAGCTTAGTAACACGCCTACTAAATTATACCTAAACTCGGCCACTAATAATGTAATTAGGGTAAGTCAGGGTTGATCCACGAAGAATGATGATTGTTCACGCGCTAGTCACTTAACCAGATTGGGGGTTGTTTTTTTATTGTAATTAGTTCCTAAGACGGGAAATTAAACTATATTGATTAAAACAATGATTTAAAAGCATTTCAGATTGATCCCTATCCCCGTCCTCTATTTCAATTTCATTGGTATTTTTTTTTTCTCCGTTAATCCTATGCACTTGATCACGAGATGTATTTCAATCTCTGCCTCTTCTTACAATTTAGTCTATAGCAGTGACACACTCACTATAAACACTAATTAAAATTAAACCTAGACTGGCACATAAAAGATCTAAAGATTAATTGAATAAATTTTAAGAGACTAAGATCAAGAACGCATTCTAGATTTCTAGATAATCGCTTAATTTTGCCTACTTCCCGAAATGCTATGGCACATACACAATTCGTGAAGTTGCCACAGTGAAAACCCTAATTCTGGCACAGAACAGAGAATTCTAGCATAGATTCATAAATAGAACTAGTGAACTGGCCAAATCCACAAACCCTAATTATTAATCTAAAATCAGAACAAGAAAAATTATGAATAGATTAACAAAATAAGAGGAAGAAAATACCTCAATTGAAATAGAATAGGTTCAAGCTCACAATTCAAAGTAATGGAGTTTAGTTCTCCATGGAAGGGTTACAAGCTCCAGAGAAAAGAAAGAATGTGCTATCAAAAGTAAAAGAACGATCTTAATCTAATGTTGAAAATAATTTTAAATACCCTAGTCTAATACCAAGTCAAAAAGGAAAAGAATAAAAGAAAATAAAATAGAACAATATTTCCCGTCTGCCCTTTGCGCAGCCTAACTCGCGGTCCAGGCCTGATTACACGAGTCGTGTAAGGTTACAGACACGAGTCGTGTAAAGGCCAAATTCTGCTCCTTTTGTTTTCTTTAATTTCTGGTTCGTCTCGCGATTCCGCCACATAGCTGACTTGAATTGTACCTTGACTTTTCTTGACACTTGGGAATTTACTTTGAAGCTCATATAAAAAAATATTACATCAGATACAAAGTAAAAAGACTAAAATGCCCCCGGAGTACAATAAAGCCCAAATTACACTATAATCCCAAATCACATCAAAACTAGTCTAAGATACATCAAAATGAAGTGAAATACATGGAAAACTAAGGAAATGAATAGTAAATAATCCGCCACATCAGATCCCAAACACCTCTGGAGCTCTTACCACCACTCAGAATGCAAGCGCTGCTGCTGCATCAGGTTCAACCTAGGTACAAGCTGGAGCGTCTGTTGGAACTTCGCAGGAGGTCCCTTTGGACATTGCCACCAACCTGGCCAATATGATGAATCAGCTGATGTAATAGATAATGGTGCAAAATGACATTTCCACAATGATAATGAACACTGTCACCAGGTTGCAACAGGATGTCACAACTATATAAGCTGGATCGTCTGGATCACGCCAACACGGATCCCCTAGTGCTTATCAAGCTGCTAACCCCAACCTGGGGTCCAACATGTTCTCACCATTTTGACCAAGAATGCTTAGCTTTGATATGGACTCAGGAGTACTGACTGACAGAGTGGGATTCATACCAATGAACAGTACAATCCATACAGATAGTGTGGTCGCTAATCTTGAAAGCATCCTTACTTCCTCAGCAGCATTTTTGACACCCATATCAGGACCAACAGGGAGTGCTAACCCTCAATTTGATTTTAATACTTGTCATGTTGCTACTAACCATGATGTAGGAAATTTAGTGAACAGGCAGTTACAGGAGTTGAGAGAGATAGTGATGAATGTACCAGGAATCACGTTGCCATATTATCAAGATTCTCAAACTTGTTATAACGAGTCTCGTTTTGCTCCAGCCATTGTAAACATAGTAATACCCAAGAATTTCATAGTGCCCCACATGAAGCAATATGATTGAAAAACCGATCCATTTAAACACATTGCTTTGTACCAGGAAAAGATGGATGTCATACACATTCCTCTACAGTTTAAGGAAGCCTGTCTTTGCAGAGGCTTCGGTTCAACTTTGACTGGTGCAGCCTTGAGATGTCTTATCAACCAACCTCTTGGCTCTATTGGATCTTATGCTCAACTTATCAATATGTTTACTAATCAGTTTTCTTGCAACAGGGTCTTTGAAAAGCTAACCAGTGACCTCTACAGGATAGTACAGCAACCTAATGAGTCATTGAAAGACTAACTGAGCAGGTTCAACAAGAAAGCCGTTGACATCCCCAACCTGGACATGTCCACAGCAACTGAAGCCTTCAAGATGGGGCTAAAGAAAGATTCTCCTTACTATGAAGAATTGGTCATGACTCCTTGCAGGAAACTGGAAGAAGTCAGAACGAGGGCGATAAAATTCATCAGGTTGTAGGAGGATAAGTTAATGGAGGAGAAAGAAACCAAGAAGTGTGCCACTCCTGAACATTCTGGTGGTAAGATGGAATCATATCACACTAGATCCAATAGAGGCAAACCTTACTCTAAACCTGATCACTCTAGAATTAACGTTGTTGATGATAATAATGATGAGGATGAATCATAATTTCCAAAAATAGATGACTATTGTTTCTCTGTTGACATTCCAGGTTTGATACATGCCATGGATAACCTGCGTGAAAAGGCAAGATGGCCAAAGAAGATAGACAAGCCATCTGTTTGGAAGGACAAATTAAAGTGGTGTGCGTACCATGAATATTTTGAACACTCCACAAAGAACTGTATTTCCCTAAGAAAGTAAATCAGCCATCTGCTATCAAAGGGACATCTTAAGGAGTTTCTCAGCAGAAGGCGTGTGTGTACTGACAACAGGAACAGCAACCTGAAAAACCAACTCCTCCTCTAACTCCATTAAAGGTAGTCAACATGATAACCGGGGGCTTAGACATTTGTGGTACAACCTACTCAGCTGCAAAGCGACATGCTTCAGACTCAAAGGAAAACATGTTAAACCTACCTCCCAGACCTTCTCGAAAGGGTGGCAACTTGGAGATTTCATTTGACGAGGATGGTAGATCCGTCTACATTGTAACGAACGGTGCCTTGGAAGAGATGGAGATCCCCCTTAGCCACGTGTTGAAAAACTCATCTTTTCTGGTTGGGTTCAGTAGAGAAACCAAGTAGACCTTCCGTAAGATCAAGCTGCCTGTGTATGTAGAAGGTGTTAATTCAATGGAGAGGTTATGCATGATAGAATGTTAGTCTTCTTACAACATCATCTTGAGAAGACCATGGATCCACAACATGAAGGCAGTTCCATCCAGGTATCATCAGTGCATCAAGATGCCCACACCTTGGGGAGTAGTCAACGTGAAAGGAAACCAGCCAAAAGCAAAGGAGTGTTACAAGACCGACATGAAAGCAACAACCACACCTAGGCAGGCATAGTAATTAAAGAAGAAGTCACTGTATGTTTTAAAGGCGGCAGAATACGACGTGAAAGAAGTACAACTCGATCCCTCCAATCCTGATGTCAAGGTTCTAGTTGGAGCAGATATTCCTCCTGAGATTGAGGAAGAAATAATTGAATTCTTGAAGAGCAGAATTAAGTGCTTTTCTTGGAAACATGAACACATGACTGGTATCAGTAGGGACATTATCACTCACAAGTTAAACATCGACCCAATGATAAATGGCTATTTTATAGGCATTTATAGTATAAAATAGTATTATATGTTTGTCATTTTATCTCCATTTAGTTGCATATTAGTTTAAATTAGTTTACTTTACTTTCATTACGCGGATATAATGTGTATGGTGGTATAGTTGTGTGTTTTAGACATGTTTAGGTACATTTAAATGGACTTGGGAGAAGGATGAAGGTGATAAGGAGCATTATTTGAAGCTAGGACATAAATGGGAGCAAAGAGGAATATCTTGGAACAAGAAAAATGAAGGAAAAAATCAGCCCAGGCACATATTCGGCCGAATATGGCCTAACATGCGGCCGAATTGTCGCGCCCTGTTCCCGTGGTCCTACTTGGCCCCACGGTCGGGACACGATAGGAAGACGTCATAAAACATTTTAGGAAATTTTTTTCGAAATGTACTTTCATAAAAGTTTCATATAACCAAACACATTTACTTGAAACTTGATTTCATTTCACACAAACAAACTTTCACAACCCAAAGTACTTAACCACAAGGCTTACACACTTTACTTACAAATTTACAACTCACCAACATGTTCCCAAAAATAGGTGATACCAAGATGAAGTCACGGGTACACTACCCAAAAGGTTATACATTTACATAATATAGCCTTTACATACCAAACTTACTTTCCCAAAATGTCTTACCCAAATCACCACCTCGACGTCCTCCCTTGTGCAGTGACCTATCCCCTAGGCTCTCCTTTATCTAAAACAGTAAACAAATAAGGGTGAGAATGAATCTCAGTAAGCTACTAAAATGCAACTACGTTACATGCTGAAATGATACTCGGAATTGAACAATGTCAATAAACATCCACATAGCACATAACATGAGAGGCTCCCTATCGCCAACCGTCCCATACCGGTTGGAAATAACGACCAACTCATCATACCACATATAAGGCGGAAATAAACACTCATACGTGGATACTGAGCCAAGGTTCTTGAATTAAACATATAACCATCTGAGAGGTATCAACTGAGCAGCACCAAAGGGCTGAAACCGGTTCATGAACCAAACAACAACAACAACAACAACAAGAGGGGGAAAATGACACATAGTCATAACCCAAACAGTGACTAAACTCACACAAAGGAGAGCTAGCCCAGACCCAATCCGTGGCCCAAGGAAGGGGGTTAAAAATGGGAAACCAATGGTAGAAGCCTTACAATGAACTTGGCTCGTATGCCATTATAATCCCTACCACTGCCCGACTTTATAACAAGTACCAGCTGGACTTCCAAACGAGCATAGTAATGAATACTTGCTTAAACAACAACCGGGGGCAATGATTCCAAAGTAGGGAATCAAGCCAAACACATCACAAAGATGAACCAATCCAACACACATTAAAAGATGTTCAACAATACCTCATGTAACACTTATTCACATTCCATAACACATTTGTTCACAAGGGAACCAATTTCAAACACTAGGGTGTTCCACAAAAACCCTCTAGGTACTCTAGGATATCACCTAAGACCTAGACCAAGCTTGAACTTTAAATCACTTGAAATGGAACAACTCCATTTTTCAGCAACCCTGGGCAGTCGCCCACACCAGCTTGTGCGACCGCCCAAAACACTCGGCCCCAAGACAAAAAACTTCCAGATAAGTGTGCGGCCGCACGCCTTATTTGGGCCACCGCCCAACACACCCGCCAGGCCCAAAACTTGCTAATTTTACTCCCTTCGTTTCACCGTCCCAAAAGTATAGTACTTACATTACTAAACGTTTGTAACACAACTTGGCTACACAACTCAACATTTCCACCCATCAAAACCAACCATACCAAATACTCACTTTGTCCTAAAATTACAAGTATCACAAATATTATTCAAATCACAAAATTAACAAGTACAAGTATCAAGTATAACATATATGACCATTTTAATATTTAAAGGGGAAATAGTAACTTATCTATTTCCAGAAAAAGTATCGCTGAAATAAGTTTTGTTCGGGTAGAAATGACCTATTCAACGCCCTGATCATTTTTATATAATTAGTTTTTAAAACGGATAAGTAAATAAAAAGAATTAAATCGAAATAGGTTGAACTTACTTTTTCTTTCTTAACCCTAGGAGAAACGAGAGAAAGTTGCTGCTCAGAAATGAAACACGGAGAGAGGAAGAGAAGGATAAGTTATAAGAGATTTTTTTACCCATTTTTATACTTAAGTCACCCAAGTTCCATTTTTAACAATTAAGCCCCTGTAGTTATATTTTCACAAAGGACCCTAAAGTTTCAACTTAATCATTTAACTTCCTTAATCATTATTATTACTAACTAAGTAAATAACACAAATAATCAAGTAAGATGTGCAATTCATAAAATATGATGCAACACATAAAATGCACACATAATGTCAAATTAAAATCCCCAAAAATATAAAATAAATAGGGATGGGTTTTGGGGTCGTTACAATCACTCCCCCTTAAAGAAAATTCATCCCGAATTTTAGGATAACTTACCAAACGAGTCAAACAACCAATGATATTTTCTCTCCATTTCATCTCAAAGCTCCCAAGTTAATTCTTCCACATTATGGTTCCTCCATACAACTCTAACAAGAGGAATACTCTTAGTTCTCAATTCTTGAACTTTAGAATCAATCACCTGAACTGGATGCTCCTCATAGGACATACTGGGTTCAATATCCTCAGGTATCTCAGATAACACATGAGATGGATCATACACATACTTTCTAAGCATAGAAACATGGAACACATTATGAATCTTGTAAGAGAAGGAGGTAACGCAAGACGATAAGCTTGATCTCCAACTCTTCCCAAAATCTCAAAAGGACCGACAAATCTAGGAGCAAGTTTACCTTTCTTCCTATATATTTTAATTCCCACCTTTGGAGAAACTTTCAGAAACACAAAGTCACCCTTTTCAAACTCAAGGTCTCGCCTCCGGTGATCAGCATAACTCTTTTGACGACTCTGGGCAATAGTCAATCGATCCCGAATAAGCTTAACCTTCTAAACTGAGTCATTAACCATATCAATACCCCAAATCTTTGCTTCCCCAACTTCATCCCAACAAATAGGTGAACGACACTTTCTTCCATACAATACTTCATAAGGAGCCATCCCAATACTCGACTGAAAACTGTTGTTATAAGCAAATTCTACGAGAGGCAAATGAATATCCCATGAATCAGAAAAGTCAACAGAACAAGCTCTCAACATATCCTCAAGAATCTGAATGGTTCTTTCTAACTGACCATCTGTTTGAGGATGAAAAGCAGTACTGAACCTCAATTCTGAACTCAAAGCCTTCTGAAATGCTTGCCAAAACCGAGAAGTGAATCTAGGATCACGATCAGAAAAAATACTAATAGGAACTCCATGAAACCTCACTATCTCATTAATGTACAAGTAGCAAGCCTTTCCATAGAATAACCCATCTCAATAGGTAAGAAGTGAGAAGACTTTGTCAATTTGTCTACGATCACCCAAACTGCATCATGCCTTCTCTGAGTACGAGGTAACCTTGTCACAAAATTCATAGTAACATGTTCCCACTTCCATTCCGGAATTTCTAATGGTTGAATCAATCCCGCGGGCCTTTGATGCTCAGCTTTAACTTGTTGACATGTTAAACACTTCGACACATAATCCGCTATCTCCCGCTTTATGTTGTTCCACCAAAACTATTGCTTCAAATCTTGATACATTTTGGTACTCCCGGGATGAATAGTATACCTCGACTTATGACCTTCCTCGAGAACTTGAAGTTTAATTCCATCAACATTAGGAACACACAATCTACCTCTGAAAGTCAATACTCCTTCAGAACTGAGAGAAAAGTCTTCAAATCTGCCATCTTTGATTTTACCCATAATCTTCACTAACTCGGGGTCATCTTTCTGAGCATCCTTGATTTGTTGAATTAAGGTTGGTAATATTCTGATATTCGCAAATATATCCCCATGCCTTGACTCATAAGGACACCAATCTCGAGCATCCTCTAACATCTTCCATTCTCGTATCATCAATGAAGCTACATAAGACTTCCTACTAATAGCATCAGCTACCACATTCGTCTTGCTCGGATGATAAGAAATGGTGCAATCATAATACTTCAACAGCTCCATCCATCTTCGTTGTCTATTGTTCAACTCTTTCTGGGAGAAAAGATACTTCAAACTCTGATGATCTGTGAAAATCTCAAACTTTGCTCCATATAGATAATGCTTCCATTTGTGTAACGCAAAAACAATAGCTGCAAGCTCCATGTCATGGGTTGGATAATTCTGCTCACTAGGAGTTAACTTCCTTGAAGCATAGGCAATTACCTTCCCACTTTGCATTAGAACACACCCCAAGCCTTCTTTTGAAGCATCACTATAAATCACCAATTCATCATTCCCATTAGGCAGTGCAAGAATAGGAGCGGTGGTCAACCTCTTTTTCAACTCTTCAAAACTGACTTGACATTTATCATCCCACACATATGGCACATTCTTTCGAGTCAACTGAGTCAATGGTGTAGCAATCTTGGAAAACCCTTCAATGAATCTTCTGTAGTACCCAGCTAACCCCAAGAAACTTCGAATTTCAGTAACTGATTCTGGCCTTTTCCAATTCACAATAGCTTCTATTTTTGATGGATCAAATGATATACCTCTATTAGAAACCACATGTCCCATAAAAGAAACTTCATCGAGCCAAAAAGCACACTTACTAAATTTTGCAAACAACTGCTTCTCCCGAAGAATAGATAGAACCATTCGCAAGTGTTGCTCATGTTCTTCTCGAGACTTAGAATAAACCAGGATGTCATCAATAAACACAACCACAAAATAATCAAGATAAGGCTTTAAAAATCGATTCATCATATCCATGAAAATAGCTGGAGCATTTGTTAACCCGAAAGGCATGACAAGAAACTCATAATGACCATACCTACTACGAAAAGCAGTCTTAGGAATGTCTTCTGAGTGAATCTTCAACTGATGATACTGTAGATACCCCGGGAAACCACAACTTGGCTAGAGCGGTGAATTATCCTAGGATGTCTAACTTGTTTTAGACTGTTTAGAGTCGCCACCTATGTTTTGAGGAACATAAGAAAAACCTATTGATAATAGCCTAAGTTTGATTACGAAAACAGAGATTCCTTGTTTTGAGGTTCGGGGGTTAGATTACGAGATGGGAAGTACCGAAACACCCATCTCGCCCAACTAAAGTTGGTCTTGCTTGATCAAAATCTACATGAATGATAAACGTTCTTCTTCTTCTTCTTTAAATCATAAAAAGGGTTTTAAAATAGAGTTTGGAATGTAGGAGATAACTCTTTAACCGACCTCAATGAGATGAGGTGATCATTAGAGTCATGTCCCAAAATGATTTGGGTGATTGCACTTTGATAATACAAAAAGAAAGAGAAAAGAGATGAAGTTGAGAAGGGGAAAGAAATAGCTTTACCTAGACTTCAAGAGACTTCAAACACTTCTTGTTGATTTACTTGGAGAAATCCTTTTGAAAATGCTTTGAAAGTAGGAGGCACGCGACTCAGAGAAGGCGATTTTGACAGAATGGACTAGAAAGTCAGCCCTGTTATTCAGTTTAGTCCATGGACTTAACGAAGTCAGTCAGGAACTTAACGGAGGTGACAAAAACTAACGAGAAACACTTAAAATGGGGAGAAACAAAAGATCAAATGTGCAATCGGGGTGAGCGGTCCAAGGCGGGGTGTCTACAGAGCCCCTCGGCGACGTGGATTGCAAAGCAAAACGCGTCGACGAAAGTTAAAAACACCGCCGAGGACATCACCAAGAAAAAGCAAAGACTCGATGAAAGCAGGAATTTGAAATTGCGAGAGATAGTGGTGCGCTCCCTGTGTGAGTGGCTTTTGTTGATAGAGGGGGTGGCATGATCCGTTAGGCGAACCTGCCGACTGAATATGTTGAATGAGGCCGTTAGTGAACCTTTGAACGAGGCCGTTAGTGAACCTTTGGAGAGGTCGTTGGTGAACCTTTGGAGAGGCCGTTAGTGAACCTTTGAGGAGGCCGTTAGTGAACCTTTGAAGAGGCCATTAGGGAACCTTTGTAGACGAATCCGTTAGTGAAATCCGTTGATAAGGCCGTTAGTGAACCCTTGAATGAGGCCGTTGGTGAACCTTTGGAGTGGCCGTTAGTGAACCTTTGAAGAGGCCGTTGGTGAACCTTTGGAGAGGCCGTTAGTGAACCTTTGGAGAGGCCGTTAGTGAACCGTTGAGGACGAATCCGTTAGTGAAATCCGTTGATGAGGCCGTTAGTGAACCCTGAATGAGGCTGTTGGTGAACCTTTGGAGAGTCCGTTAGTGAACCTTTGAAGACGAATCCGTTAGTGAAATCCATTGATGAAATATTTCTTTGAAGTCGCGTGCCACTTGGAGTCACACTTGACTTTTTTTTTTTTTTTGAATTGTGGGGTGCGGGCACAGTTGACCGCGATCAGAAAAATGTTCCTGCTGGGGATGAAATGTTGAGATTGACTCTTGAGGGGGGTATGGTACCCGTGACAGAACTTGGGGAGTTCGGAATCTGGAGAAGGACAGCCTACTTTTGAGTGGGAGTTTCTATCCTACTTTCAATCTTTGACATGCTTTAAGGGCGGACCAGAAGAAGGTGTGCCCAACTGGGTGTCCGAGGACCGGGGTTGTGTCTTGATTTAGGCTGGAGATTTTTGACAAGGCCTTTTCTAAAGTGATCTAGACTTGGGAGGCGCGCGCTTTCCTGTGTAGGCTTGGGACGCGCGCGCATTTCAGACCGCTGGCGGGCGGCGCGCGCGTTTGGGAGGCGGAATTCCGGGCTTGACATTTGCAGGCCAAAAGATCCCAACAGCTATAATATCAGCTTCTGTTCGACCACTTGATTCTCACAGCTCTTTTCTGCCATTTTTGAACACCATATTATTGCTCAACTTTGCTTGTGATCAACATTTTCCATGGCTTCCAATTCTTTTGTTCTTGATGCCAAGGTTGTTAGTGGGTATGAAAAGGACTTGGACACTTTTGTGTATTCTTTCAAGACCCATCCCAAGAAGGCCTTCATTAAAGACTTCGGGTTCCGAATTCTTTTCACTTTGCGGACGTTGAGGTCGGATTGGGATTTGTTGAGAGCTGCCGCGGCTTTCTGGGATTGCGATAGCCATACCTTCAACTTTTCAGCTAATGAAATGGTGCCGATTGTTGATGATTTCGGGGCCATCCTTGGCATGCCTTTGGCCGGTCGGATTGCCGTCCCTAAATATCACCGTGGTGCCATTGACTCTTGGGTTGAGTTACTGAATCTCCCTGTTGAGGACGTGAGAAAGATGTTGCACGGTACCGTGATCGACATAACTGAGTTGCCGATGTTCTTCAGTTTACACTCGGAGGATCCGGTGGTTCAATCTTTCAAGAGAAATGCCATGGCTGCTTGTCTTTTTAGTGAAGTACTGTTCGTCACACCCTTCGGGACTGGGGATGCGCCGTTGGCTGAGATTATTTTGCAAGCCAAGGAGCAACAATTTAGTATAATCCCTCTTATTGTAGGGGAGATGTTGCACGGTCTTGATGAGTTACATAGGACGGACAAGATGTGTCGGGGAAGCCCTTTGCTCTTGACCATATGGCTCCGAGAACACTTCAAGATTTATTCCCCGGATGGTGATTTGTCCCCTTTTGCTGTTCATAGGAGGAAGCTGTTGATCCGGGATTTATCTGAAGATGGTTGGAAGAAATTCTTTGCCTCTCGGGTGACTGTCGATATTGAGTGGTGCCCTCCTTCTTGGGGTCTTCGTCCTTTTGTGGAATGGACTCTTGGTTTTCAGCACGTGGTTGTACCCGGCTTGAGAGATTCTTCATTTTACCAGCCGGGGCTGCGGCAGTTTGGTTGTCAACAGATAATTCCTTTTCCGAGGGATGGAATGTTTCGTCCGGTTGCTTACATGGGTCTGGACTTCTCGAGTGAGCTTCAGTCGGCTTGGGGAGATGATCGCAACCGTTGGGCTTTTGCTCCTCTGCATCGGGGGATGTAGATACCCCGGGGAACCACGGCTTGGCTAGAGCGGTGAATTATCCTAGGATATCTAACTTGTTTTAGATTTGTTTAGAGTCGCCACCTATGTTTTTAAAGGAACATAAGAAAAACCTAGAAATAGCCTAATTTATGTACAAAACCAGAGATTCGGGAGAGAAGGGTTCGGGGGTTAGGTGACGGAGTGGGAAGTACTTAAACACCCACTCCGCCCCGCTTATGCGGGTCTTGCTACTATTGGTGTTCTAATGCTAAATGTCCTTCAATTTATTAACAATGCTAACAATTATAATGTAAAGAAAAGGGGAAAAGAATGATTTTATTGATTTAATGCTAAATATTACATGTAATAATTATGCTAGACAATTACATGAAGAGATGAAAATGGTGAATTAAAATGTAGTTTGGAATGTTGGGATGTAACCTTGGTCAAACTTCAATAGTGAAGTGGCCTTTTGATTGTATCCCTTTTCATGGAGATTGCATACTCACTTAGAAGAGATGAGAATATGAAGAAAGTAAATAAGACTTAGAATTTAGAAGAAGAGAATAAACCTTGTACCTTATGCTTGAACGGAGAAGAGCCAAATCTTTGTGTTGACCACTTCTTGAAAAATAGACTTTTGTGTGTTTTTGAAGTATTTTTGTGTTAAGAAATCATCCTCCTCTTCATGATGGAATGAAGAGGTTTATATAGGTGTTGGAGAAGTGTTTGTGGTCACAAAGATGGTCATTCCCCGGATCAAGCCAAGGCATAATGGTCTTGGGGGTTACAAATCAGAAAATGAGGGAAATTTGGCAAAATCTGAGATTCTGGAAGCGGGAAGCGCGCGCTTCCCACCCCCCCTATGGGAGGAGCACGCCTCCCACAAAGGAGGGCAAAGGCGTGCGCATCCCAGCTTCAGGAAATTCATATTTCAGCCCAAAAGTTAACCCCGTTATGCAGTTAAGCCCCAAAACTAACGGAATTAGTCCAAAAACTTAACGAACATCACGAAAGTCAACGAAAATAAATGAAACAAAGACTCAAGGTTGACTTTGTCATTTAGTCAAATCCAAGACTAACGGAGTAAGTCAAGAACTCAACGGAAAGTAACAAAAGTTAACGGAAAGTAACCAAACATAACAGAAGAGAGGAAGATAGAGAATGTGTATGCAATCGGGACATGAGAGGTCCAAGGCGGGGTGTCTACAAGGGAGCGTCTTCCTTCCCGAGAGCTATTTGGATTATTTGTTTGGCACCCTTTACCGTGGCATCACTTGGGTCGATGTGCTTCGTGCCGAGTTGTTGGGAAAGGGTTTTGAGCCTAGCAGCGCTTTGAGATATAGGGAGGCTGCTGCTGATTCGAGTAACATTCTTGCTGACCCTTTCGGTACTCCTTTGGATGAATTTTATGCTAGGAGACGTGCCGCGACACAGAAAGTTTCGGTGCGTATTAGTGCTCCTCCGTTATCTAAAAAGAAAAGGATTGAGAGACGATCGGGTGGTCCTTTGAAGGCTAAGAGAAAACTGGACTTTTCTTAGTACCCTAAGAGATTGCAATTACATTAGACCACTTTGTTTTAGGATTTAATGTTTTGATGTCTTTTGTTGCTCAATAAATCTGTTGTAATGGCTTGAATAATTCATTGAATGAATAAAAATTGCATCTTGTTATTTGAAGTGAATTGGGTATTTTTGATATGTTTTAGACCGCACCCGAAGGTTGCCTACGTTCCTCCAGTTGGGAGGCTCAGGTCTCCGTAGTTCAAACAAACAAAGACCATTTTTATTTTTTTTTGGTGTGCACCCTGTTTTTTGCCTAGACTGCCCTTTCGGGTTTTCAATCTAGCGGGCTTCTTTTTTGCACGTGCTCTAATTTTTGCCTAGGCCGCCCTTGCGGGTTTTCAACCGAGCGATTTTTTTTTTTTTATGGTCATTGTTTATTAAGCGTAGAACCTCTTGAGCTTGTCGAGGTTGACCTCCTTTGGCAGCTGGTCACCATCTAAATCCACGAGCCAGACTGCACCGCCGCTTAGTATCTTTTTGACCACGTACGGACCGATCCATCGGGGTCCCCATTTCCCCAGGGGATTCATGGCATTAGGAGGATGTTGTCTTAGGACCAAATCTCCCACATTGATGTTTCGAGGCTTCACCTTTTTGTTGAAAGCTCTTGCCATCCTTTGCTGATACGCCCTTGTGCGTTCGAGTGCTTTTAGGCTTTTCTCGTCGAGTAAGGCTAGCTGTTCATATCGACTTTGCATCCAGTCGACCCCGTTGACTTGATTCTCGAGGAGGACCCGTAGAGATGGGACTTCAAGTTCGATTGGGAGTACGGCTTCAGAACCATAGACTAATGCATAAGGAGTTTCTCCTGTTGCTGACCGTATTGATGTGCGGTAGCCCCACAATGCTAATGGTAGCTTCTCGGGCCAATCCATTCCTGTTGAGGCCATTTTCTTGACGATGGTCTCGATGGTCTTATTTGTTGCTTCAACCGCGCCATTTGCTTGGGGACGGTAAGGAGATGACTTGTGCTTGGTGATCTTGTATTCTACCAAAAGTGCATCCATTTCCTTCTCAAAGTAAGAGCCGTTGTCGGAAATGATTTCATGAGGCACGCCGTATCGGCACATGATATTAATCTTTACAAATTCGGCCACTTTCTTGGCGTTGAGGGTCCGATAGGCTTGTGCTTTGACCCACTTTGTGAAGTAGTCGACGGCCACTAGGACGAATGACTGTCCATTGCTTCCGGCAGGATGGACTTTACCGATGATGTCTATCCCCCAACAAGAGAAAGGCCAAGGTGTGACCATGTTGTAAAGTTGCGAGGGTGGAGCATGTTGCAGATTAGCATGGAATTGGCACTTGGCACACCTTTTGACTTTCTCGATACAGTCTCGTTCCATAGTGCTCCAATAGTAACCAATGCGGAGTATCTTCTTGACTAGCATAAACCCATTCATGTGGGGTCCACACTCCCCTTCGTGCACTTCACACATTATCTCTTGAGCTTCGGCCTCATTGGCGCATAAGAGATTGATCCCGTCGTGGTGCCTTTTGTAGACTCGGTCCCCAATCAGTACGTACCGAGAGGCTAGCCTTTGCAGAGCCGCTTGAGACTTCTTATTGCTATTTTCGGGATAAGTGCCATCTTTGAGGAAATTCATGATATCCGAATACCACGGAGAGTTTGTTTGAACCTCGTTGATCTCGATACTCATGCAGTACGCCGGACTGTTCCTTCGGGCAATTTTGAAAGGCTTCACCATTTTCCCTTTGGACATTTCGACTAATGAAGCTATGGTGGCCAGTGCATCGGCGAAGCGATTTTTATCCCTTGGCAGGTAGTTGAAAGTGATCTCTTGGAATTGTTCAACCAATTCTTCAAGGTGCTGACCATACTGTTGGAGGGTCGGGTCTTAGATTCGCCATTTACCCGACTGTTGATTGATAAGGAGCAAAGAGTCGCCGAATACATCTAGTTTCGTGATGTTTCTCTCGAGAGCTGCTTCGAGTCCTGCTATGCATGCTTCGTACTCGGCAATGTTATTGGTAGCTTTGAATTCCAGACGGACGGCAATGGGAGTGTAGATGTCTTTTGGATCGACAAGCAATACTCCTATACCAAAACCATGTTTATTGGCGGCGCCATCGAAAAAAAGTTGCCACTTATTTTCCTCGGTTGCAGTACATATTAAATGCTCGTCGGGGAACTGTACGTCTTCCCCCTTCACTTCGTCACACAAGAATTCGGCAAGCTGGTCACTGAACATTTTCCCCCTGACGGATTTTAGTGTGACGTAAGTGATATCATAGCCGGCGAGCATGAAGTACCATTTGGCTATTCTTGTTGACATGAAAGGCTTCTCGAAGATGTAGCGGAGCGGGTCCACCTTTGCTACTAGCTTGATCGGAAAAGCTTCCATATAGTGTTTGAGCTTTTGAGTAACCCAAACCAATGCTGCACATGACTTCTCTAAGACAGAGTAGTTCTTTTCGCCTCCTTGGAATCGGCGACTGACAAAATAAATGGCATTCTCCTTTGTGGACTCTCGTTGCTCTTGTGCTAACATAGCCCCTAGGGCTTCATCATTGACAGTGAGATAGAGCAAAAGAGGCTTCTCCTTGTGCGGCGGAACTAGAACAGGAGGGAACGTCAAGTAATGCTTCACTTGGTCGAAGGCTTCTTGGCACGCGTCGGTCCATTCTAAAGCCACATTCTTCTTGAGTAGCTTGAAGATTGGCTTGCACATGAAAGTGAGTTGGTGCACAAACCGACTGATGTATTGCAGTCTGCCCATGAAACCTTTGATTTCTTTCTGCATCTTTGGAGGAGGCATGTCAATGATTGCCTTGATTTTGGAAGGATCTACTTCAATTCCCCTTTCAGTGACCATATAACCAAGGACTTTGCCTCGGATAACCCCGAACGTGCACTTTGCAGGGTTGAGCCTCATCTTGTGTTGACGAAGCCTTTCGAAGAACTTACGGAGATCGATCAAATGTTGACCATCGGTCCCTTTGGAGTGAATGATCATGTCGTCCACATAGACCTCGATTTCTTTGTGAATCATATCGTGGAACAAGTCTGTCACGGCTCTTTGGTAGGAAGCCCCAGCGTTTCTTAACCCAAATGGCATGACTGTGTAGCAAAAGGTACCCCACGGTGTTGTGAAGGTTGTCTTATGTTGATCTTCCTCGGCCATAAGAATCTGATTGTACCCAGCGAACCCATCCACGAATGAGCGAACCTCGTAGGCAGCAGTGGAGTCGACCAGCATGTCGATGTTAGGGAGTGGAAAATCATCTTTTAGGGAAGCTTTGTTCAAATCCCGGAAGTCAACACAAACTCGAACCTTGCCGTTTGCCTTTCTGACTGTCACAATGTTGGCTAGCCAAGTCGGATACTCAATAACCTTGATGAAACCCACACTGAGGAGCTTCTTGATCTCTTCTTTGACTTGCAGAGACCATTCTGGCTTGATCTTTCTGAGCTTCTGTTTTACCGGCTTGGCATCTTCTCTGATCGGAATTCTGTGCTCCGCTACCTTTCTGTCCAAACCCGGCATGTCTTTGTATGACCATGCGAACACATTCACAAACTCCCGTAGTAGTGCAGTCAATCTGTCTCTGTCGTCCCCCTTGAAGAAACTTCCGATCTTAGTTTCTCTTGGCTCTTCGTCGGTACCCAGATTAACAACATGCAATTCTTCGTCAGCCCCTGGACCATTTTCACCATGACTACGGACCTGTTGAGTAATTTCATTTAAGTATGTTGTGTTTTCGTGGTCTATTTCATCATAATTTGAATCGTTATTAACTTGTTCGTTAAGTTCATTATTAGTTAATTCATAATTTATGATGTTTGCAATCTCAGGGTACTCAGAAATATCAAATTTTTCATTAGCAAAGAAAGGAAACACACGCTCGGCTATGGCCTCCATATCCTCTTGGGTGAGAGTATTAGAGAGACTCTCGGACTTGAAAGTAAGTGTGAGCCGTTCTTCCTTTGTTGTTATGCGGGGTATGCAACCCATTTCTTGGACTAAGAATTCCTCGGATACCACGGTCCCTTTCGTAGAATACCAATTGTTGATCGGCTCGGAGCTTGGCGGGATCTCACTGATAGTCTTATTCATGATAACGGTGTCATGGATGGAGTTGACTTGGCATTCATTCATTATGGCAAGCTCTTCGAACATGGAGGCTAAATCTATCAGTTCTTCCCCCACGATGATTTCTGTCTCGGACTCTATAGTCACCTTCCTTCCCCACCATTTACGGGGCGACATGGGAGTTGATTCCCTTTCGGATTTCTGGATCTCACAATCGGAGAAGATTTCGAGACCGGGCTTTTTGACACCCTTATTGTTAACCCATGGCTCGGAAAAGATCATGTATGGAACGTCTTCCCCTTGGCGGACAAAATAGCCCTTCAACGTCTTGCGGTAAGGCCTTAGATTAGGGACCTCATAACGACGGCCTTCTTTACGAGCTCGGGCCTTTTCATTCTTGATCGCTTGCTCTTGTTTCAAGTCTTCTCTGGAAGGCTTGTACCCCAAACCGAATGTGTTCTTGACAAATGGGACTTGCACATGATGTAGGATTCCTTGTTGATATTTCCCTAGGCCTAAACCAGGGAACTAGTCCATATTCCTCATCATGCGGAGGACTTTGTGATTGTTGGGGGTCCATGATCCGTTTCCCCCTTCTTTGTCAATGGCGTTGATTGAGACGCCGGAGAGAGTGGAGTCTGGTAAACCATGCTGAACTTGGTGGACGGGCTCACCTTTTCTGTGGATAGTGACGTTTTCGGCCATGACGGTCACTATTTCATCACCATTTCGGATCTTGACACATTGGTGGAGAGTTGACGGGACGGCATTAAAACTGTGGATCCATAGTCGACCCAAAAGCAAGTTGAACGAGGCCGGGATGTCAAGCACTTGGAATGGAACGGACATGACCATGCTCCCAAACTCAATGTCTATTTCGATCATGCCCATGACTGTACGGGCGGTGCTGTCATAACCTCAGATTACTTGAGTAGAAGGCTTCAAATCGGAATCCTTAAGTCCCAGTATGCCCATGATTTTTCTAGGCATGAGGTTGAGTGCGGAACCACCGTCCACTAAGACTCTTGAGATGGGCCTCCCCCTTGTTCGTACCTTGAGGTAAATAGCCTCGTTGTGGTCGGAACCAAATGGTGGAAGGTCCATATCAGCAAAGGTGATGACGTTGCCAAAATGAATGTGACCGATCATTGCCGTGAGGTCCTCGGGAGTAGTATCGGGAGGAATTGATGTATCATCGAGATTGCGGATGACAAGATCTCGGTGTTTCTTTGAGGATGCAATGAGGTCCCAAATAGAGATGTTGGATTGAGTTTTCTTGAGTTTAACAAGTAGAGGATCTTCGGGAGTGTCGCGAGCTTGCGGCCTTTGAGAAAAGGAGCTTGGTGCGGAAGTGGAAGGGTTGCTTGCTATGACTCGACCGGATCGAGTTAGCATGTTGACGTTCCCATCTTGCTTCTTTTTCCTATTCTCTAGTACTTCCCTTATTATCTCATCGTAAGTTACAACATAACAAGAATTGTCAAGTTTATTCATAACATTGGGGCCCCCATTCACAATTGGGATTGAATAGGTGGTCCCCTCGAGTTCTCCTATCTCTATTACATTGACATGTTCGCCATTAGTCACTACAAATTCTTTCTTGTCTATGAGATCTTGAATGACATTGCGGAGAACGAAGCATTCCTCGGTGGTGTGGCCACTATATTGGTGGTAGCCACAATATTTGTGGTGAGCATGGTTGGGGTTGACTGTCTTGGGTTGGTACCCTTGTACGGGTGTGACTTGACCCTTTGCTTTGAGGACTTCGAAAACTTCGGTTTGAGTCATGCCTTGGAAAGGCGTGTAGACACGGTCATTTCGAAACTTCTTCCCTTGGGGTGGAGGAACCTTTTTGTAATTCCCCTTGTCGATAGTGAGGGCGTTGACCGAGGCCTCTTTTGTGGAGTTGGAAGCGGCCTTGTAGCGGTAGCTAGGAGCACTTTTCTTAACTTCCTTGAGCAACTCGTCCATTCGGACCCCCGCCTCATACATTTGGGAGAAATCCGCATAGCAAGCCCCACTTAGGTGGGTGCGGAGATCAATTTTGAGACATTTGAGAAAGATATCCATTTGCTCCTTGGTATTTGGCCTTTCCACAATCTCGGAGAGTTTATCATTCCATCTCCTTGTGAAGTCGATGAAGGACTCGTGGTCTCATTGAGTAGTGTTCTCTAGCTCTTTCCTTGTAGGCCGGTGAGTGGTATTGCCTTGGTATTGGTTCTTGAAGGCAAGCATGGCGGAGTCCCAATCAAGACGGACAGTGAGCGGGAGAGTAGCATACCAATCTTTTGCCTCCCCCTCGAGAGTGAGAGGAAAGCATTGAGCCATCACCTTGGGGGAGACCTTCTTCGGAACCATTGCCCAAATATAAGTCTCAATGTGAGCCATAGGACAAGAGTTGCCCTTGAATTTGCTTATGTCGGGCATCTTGAACTTATCAGGAAGAGCTTCCATAGTACTCATGAGGATAGATGATTGATAAAGGCTTGTGTCGGAGCCTTTCCCCATGTTGAGCTCATTGAATTTTTGGTCGATGTAGGCCATGATAGAATCCACCATTTTGGGCTCATTGTTCTCGGAACTTGGCCCTCCCACTTTCTTGGTGCGGGTTTTGACATAAGGGCTTTTGAACAAACCTTCGGTCCATTCGGATTCATCATCGTCATTTTTTCTCTTCCCCTTGGCAAGATTAGTGAGCTTTTCTTTCATTAGCTCCATCTCGGCCTCGTGGGCCTCCCTTTGGCTGTCGAGGTGGGATTGCCAGATGTCGTCTTTGCTTTGCGCCTCCTTATTAAGGGTGTAGACTTGCTCTTGGAGGAGTTGGATCATGGTTTTGAGTTGCTCGAGAGTCATGGTATTGTTGGTGTTGGTGCGGCCGGCCATTGTTGACGTAGGAGCTGTTGGAGTGATCTCTTCACGGACTAACCGATTTGCCGAATCCCGGTAGACTCTGTAAGTACCAATTGAACCTAGATTGCAGAAGAGGCCCTTGTCAGTCTTGAGTAACACTTGCGGTCCACGAAGAGGCTTAGAACACACATTTGGGCACACGACTCGAACCACATAAGAAAAGACTCTTTTTTTTTTTTTATAAGTCGGAGGGAATGGATCCCTTTTGGGGTTTCTAAGAAAATAATGGAATCGTCACACTAGTATATAGACCATCTCGCGGTCCCATATACTCATCGGATTCCATCGCGTTTGTGAATCCTACATGTATCGGGATTAAACTAAATTAATGTAGTAAAGCATACATGCGGGGACGGATTTTTACTTTCGTCCAAAATAACCACTTTTGGGGACGGATTTTTATTGCGTCCGTTTCAACAAGTTGGCATGTATGATTTGAAGACATTAGTTTAGGGAAATCTCGGTACATGGAAACCGACTTGAGTCACGGAGTGTTAGACCCTAACTAGAATTGTGTGGCTTATGCTCGGCTTGAATATGAGGCTCAAAGGTCACCCCCGGCATGTAGTCTTGAACTACGCCACGGGCTGAGGTTGACCGCTTCGAAAGAGTCAAGGTCGGGTGGAGCTTGAAACTTTCTAGGACGGGCCTCGACGGGTTTGGGGTTAAACTTGTGCGACTCGATAGTGAGCAGTTCATAGGAATATGTGCATGTAGTGTGAGGTCTAACAGGTGACAAAATATTTTTATATTTTTTTTTAAAAGAAATAAAAAAAGAAAACAAATAAGCACATAATTAAAACTTCCGAATCACCCGTATGACCGATAAAATAAAACACAAAATTAAAACAGTCCAAAGTTCAGAATAACCACTGATGCAGGCAACTGTGCCCACACCCCCATCATACTGCTCTGTTCTGAGACTTGTTTCTGTTCTGGGAACCAACCCAGAAGCGTGCGCTTCTGAGTGTTGATACGAGACGCGCGCGCCTGGCGCGATGCTATTGGGAGGCGCGCGCTTCTGGGCACACCTGTCAAATTGTCAGATTTTGGACTCAGGGGATTGCCCTGGTCCTATGTGTATATTGTAACCCCTGTAGAAATGATTAGTGGAGAATAGTAGAAGAAGAAAATGAAGAACATGAAGAAGCGGGCGATTCTGGTCCTTGATGCGGGATGCGCGCGCCTTAGGCTGAAGAGGCCAGAAGAGCGCGCCTCCCCCATCAGGAATCAGAATGCCCAGAAAAGATGTAGATTTTGATCAGAGTGAAAGTTTAACCCTCAAAGCGTCCCCAGCAGAGTCGCCACTGTAGATACCCCGGGAAACCACAACTTGGCTAGAGCGGTGAATTATCCTAGGATGTCTAACTTGTTTTAGATTATTTAGAGTCGCCACTTATGTTTTGAGGAACATAAGAAAAACCTATTGATAATAGCCTAAGTTTGATTACGAAAACAGAGATTCCTTGTTTTGAGGTTCGGGGGTTAGATTACGAGATGGGAAGTACCAAAACACCCATCTCGCCCAACTAAAGTTGGTCTTGCTTGATCAAAATCTACATGAATGATAAACGTTCTTCTTCTTCTTCTTTAAATCATAAAAAGGGGTTTAAAATAGAGTTTGGAATGTAGGAGATAACTCTTTAACCGACCTCAATGAGATGAGGTGATCATTAGAGTCATGTCCCAAAATGATTTGGGTGATTGCACTTTGATAATACAAAAAGAAAGAGAAAAGAGATGAAGTTGAGAAGGGGAAAGAAATAGCTTTACCTAGACTTCAAGAGACTTCAAACACTTCTTGTTGATTTACTTGGAGAAATCCTTTGGAAAATGCTTTGAAAGTAGGAAATTTGGTTTATTGTAATATGAGATTGAGAGCCAAAAGTCCAAGGTCAAGGTCAAGGTCAAGGTTTTTCGGTCCTTTAAAAATGGAGGTAAAGGGAGGTTTTTATAGGTGAAAAAGAGATGTTTTTGGTGCCAAAACTCAGTCACCAAGAAATCCTTCCCGGGCAAAATCCTGTAAATTGAGCAAGGGAGAGAATCCTAGCCAGAAATCTGTAACTGACGCCCAGAGGCGCGCGCTTCCTGCTTTGGGGGCGGGAGGCGCGCGCGTCTGGATCCTCCTGTCGGAGGCGCGCGACTCAGAGAAGGCGATTTTGACAGAATGGACTAGAAAGTCAGCCCTGTTATTCAGTTTAGTCCCTGGACTTAACGAAGTCAGTCAGGAACTTAATGGAGGTGACAGAAACTAACGAGAAACACAAGATCAAATGTGCAATCGGGGTGAGCGGTCCAAGGCGAGGTGTCTACAGATACCCACTCCTCAAATCAAGCTTCGAAAAGACAACTGACCCTTGGAGTTGATCAAATAAATCATCAATGTGAGGCAAAGGATATTTGTTCTTTGCAGTCACCTGATTCAGTTTTCTATAGTCGATGCATAGTCTCAAGGACCCATATTTCTTCTTTACAAACAACACAGGAGCTCCCCACGATGATACACTGGGTCGGATGAAACCCCTATCAAGAAACTCTTGCAATTGAATTTTCAACTCCTTTAATTCAGCTGGAGCCATTCTGTAAGGTGACTCAGATATCGGGGTAGTACCTGGAAGTAAGTCAATATAAAACTCAATCTCCCTATCAGTAGGCATAGAATACTCAGTAGAGACAACACATCAGGAAACTCTTTCACAATATGCACATCCTCTACTTCAGGCAACCTTTTAGTAGTATCCAGAACACTAGCCAAATACCCCGTACAACCACGATGCAACAACTTTCTAGCTTTCACATAAAAAATAATACGAATTCCCTTACCCAAAGGAGCAGCCTCAAAAGTAAATTCAGGCACATCAGGAATAGAAAATGTAACCACTTTTTTATAACAATCAACTGAAGCATGGTATTTACTCAACCAATCCATTCCCAAGATAATATCAAAATCTTGTAATGGAAAAACAACTAAATCAGCAAATAAAACATGCTCCCAAATATACACATCACAGCCATGTAACACCTTATTAGTCACCAAACACTCCCCTATTGGAGTAGACACTTCTAACACATAAGGCAGAGATTCAAAAGAAACATGCAATCGAGAAGCAAAATGCACAGACACATAAGAATGCGAAGAGCCAGGGTCTATAAGTGCTCGTGCCCTCAAACTAGACACAGAAATTATACCTCCTATCACGTTAGAAGAATTTGAAGCCTGTTGTTGAGTGATAGCAAAAACACGACCTTGCACCTTAGGCTTCCATGAGGCATCCCTCTTCTGACCCTGAGATGATCCTGCTCCACTCCCATATGGTATAATCCTTGATGTTGGACAATCCTTCTGAAAATGGCCAAGCTGACCACAATTCAAACACTTTCCCTGCTTCTTCCAACATCGCTCTTCAGTGTGCCCTTCCTTCAGACAGTAATTACATATTCTTCTACCTTGATTCCTGACAATTGGTTGTCCTTGCGGTTGCCCTCTAAATTGTGATGGTGTTCCTTGACCTCCTCGATTATCACCACGCTGTGGTTGAGGTCTTCCTTGCCTTCCTGTACATGTCAATTCAACTTTCCTCTTATGCTCTTCTATATCATGCTCCACCTAATATGCTCTATCAACATCATCTTGAAAATCTTACAACTTATGGGATACTAGTTGACTTCGAATCACAGTTCCCAAACCCTTTACAAATCTAGTTGCCTTCCTTTCCTCAGTTGCCACCAAGTGAGTACAGTACATGGATAACTCCATGAATTTGGATGTATACTGAGCCACAGACATAGTATTTTGCTCCAAGTTAAGAAACTCCATTTCCCTCTTGTCTTGATCTACCCGAGGAATGAAATGTTCCTTGAACTTCCTCAGAAAATTCTCCCAAGTATAGGGTACATGATTCTCATCCCAATTCATTTTCAAAGCTCTCCACCAGTGCTCAGCAGCTCCACTCAGTTTATAGGTAGTAAACCTGACTTGTTCTTCATCTGTACATCTCAAGACATCAAATATTTTCTCCATCGATTCAATCCACCTCTCTACCTTTATTACCTCTGGTTCTCCTTCATAACCTATTGGTTTCATCTTCAGGAACTGTTCTAACCCATATTTCGGAGGTGCTTGTTCCCCTCCTTGCCTTTGATCATTTAAAGTTTTCATTGCCGCCTCGAACATTCCTTGAAACATAATTCGGGCCTCTTCTCTGGCATCCCCTTGCCCTGAAGAACCAGCCTGATCTCCTTCATTCTCAACCATTTTCAATAAGTACCTGCATAAGACACTCAACGTTACTCACTTTATACACAACTACCCTCCTAGGCATTTAGTCATTCTAGACCATCTACAACCTAGCTCTGATACCAACTGTCGCGCCCCGTACCCGTGGTCCTACTTGGCCCCACGCTCGGGACACGATCGGAAGACGTCATAAAACATTTTAGGAAAAATTTTTCGAAATGTACTTTCATAAAAGTTTCATATAACCAAACACATTTACTTGAAACTTTATTTCATTTCACACAAACAAACTTTCACAACCCAAAGTACTTAACCACAAGGCTTACACACTTTACTTACAAATTTACAACTCACCAACATGTTCCCAAAAATAGGTGCTACCAAGATGATGTCACGGATACACTACCCAAAAGGTTATACATTTACATAATGTAGCCTTTACATACCAAACTTACTTTCCCAAAATGTCTTACCCAAATCACCACCTCGACGTCCTCCCTTGTGCAGTGACCTATCCCCTGGGCTCTCCTTTATCTAAAACAGTAAACAAATAAGGGTGAGAATGAATCTCAGTAAGCTACTAAAATGCAACTACGTTACATGCTGAAATGATACTCAGAATTAAACAATGTCAATAAACATCCACATAGCACATAACATGAGAGGCTCCCTATCGCCAACCGTCCCATACCGGTTGGAAATAACGACCAACTCATCATACCACACATAAGGCGGAAATAAACACTCATACGTGGATACTGAGCCAAGGTTCTCGAATCAAACATATAACCATCTGAGAGGTATCAACTGAGCAGCACCAAAGGGCTGAAACCGGTTCATGAACCAAACAACAACAACAACAACAACAACAACAAGAGGGGGGAAATGACACATAGTCATAACCCAAATGGTGACTAAAATCACACAAAGGAGAGCTAGCCCAGACCCAATCCGTGGCCCAAGGAAGGGGGTTAAAAATGGGAAACCAATGGTAGAAGCCTTACAATGAACTTGGCTCATGTGCCATTATAATCCCTACCACTGCCCGACTTTATAACAAGTACCAGCTGGGCTTCCAAACGAGCATAGTAATGAACACTTGCTTAAACAACAACCGGGGGCAATGATTCCAAAATAGGGAATCAATCCAAACACATCATAAAGATGAACCAATCCAACACACATCAAAAGATGTTCAACAATACCCCATGTAACACTTATTCACATTCCATAACACATTTGTTCACAAGGGAACCAATTTCAAACACTAGGGTGTTCCACAACAACCCTCTAGGTACTCTAGGATATCACCTAAGACCTAGACCAAGCTTGAACTTTAAATCACTTGAAATGGAACAACACCATTTTTCAGCAACCCTGGGCAGTCGCCCACATCAGCCTGTACGGCCGCCCAAAACACTCGGCCCCAAGACAAAAAACTTCCAAATAAGTGTGCGGCCGCACGCCTTATTTGGGCCGCCGCCCAACACACCCGCCAGGCCCAAAACTTGCTAATTTTACTCCCTTCGTTTCACCGTCCCAAAAGTATAGTACTTACATTACTAAACGTTTGTAACACAACTTGGCTACACAACTCAACATTTCCACCCATCAAAACCAACCATACCAAATACTCACTTTGTCCCAAAATTACAAGTATCACAAATATTATTCAAATCACAAAATTAACAAGTACAAGTATCAAGTATAACATATATGACCATTTTAATATTTAAAGGGGACTCACTTTGTCCCAAAATTACGAGTATCACAAATATTATTCAAATCACAAAATTAACAAGTACAAGTATCAAGTAAATATATGACCATTTTAATATTTAAAGGGGAATTAGTAACTTACCTATTTCCGGAAAAAGTATCGCTGAAATAAGTTTTGTTCGGGTAAAAATGACATATTCAACGCCCTGATCATTTTTATATAATTAGTTTTTAAAACAGATAAGTAAATAAAAAGAATTAAATCGAAATAGGTTGAACTTACCTTTTCTTTCTTAACCCTAGGAGAAACGAGAGAAAGTTGCTGCTCAGAAATGAAACACAGAGAGAGGAAGAGAAGGATAAGTTATAAGAGATTTTTTTTACCCATTTTTATACTTAAGTCACCCAAGTTCCATTTTTTACAATTAAGCCCATGTAGTTATATATTCACAAAGGACCCTAAAGTTTTAACTTAATCATTTAACTTCCTTAATCATTATTATTACTAACTAAGTAAATAACACAAATAATCAAGTAAGATGTGCAATTCATAAAATATAATGCAACACATAAAATGCACACATAATGTCAAATTAAAATCCCCAAAAATATAAAATAAATAGGGACGGGTTTTGGGGTCGTTACACGAATATTGTGCCAACAAAAAAAATTATGTTTTCAACAAAGGATATTTGGCCGAATATCACTCTACATGCGACCGAATATGTACTTGTTCAGCAAAAAAAAAAGGTGCCTTTTGGAAGAACCCCTTGGAAGAGACTTGATCTTTTGGCTCTTGTACCTATAAATAGATATGTGATTATCAGTCTAAAAAAAAGAAACATTTGTAACATACTCTAGCATAAATCAATACACAATAACATTATTCTTTTCATTTGTTGAGAGAATCAAAGTGTTCTTGAGAGTTCTTGGGTATTCAAAAGTTGAAGCAATACAAATTGAGTTGAAGGCTCCTTTATTTTACTCCTTGTCTCTCATATCAAATATATATATATATATATATATATATATATATATATATAAAGTTGGCCAAAAGAGCTATGGTATTGACATGTGGACAAACAATGGAGAAAGCTTGCATTTGGAGAAGCCACATCAACAATATACCAATAAATAAGTGACTTTTCATTTTCTTTCCATTAGCTAATACTATTAGCTAATAATAATAGTTACTATAAAGGGTAACTATAATACTTAACTATTATAGTAACTATTACTATTATTAGAAATAGTTAACTATAATAGTTAACCATTATAGTTAACTATTACTCTTATTAGTAATAGTTACTATTATAGTTAACTATATTAGTTAACTATTACTATTATTAGTAATAGCTATTATAATAGTTACATTATATAGTAACTAATAGTATTAGCTAATGGTATTAAGCAAATAACAGTTAACTATTAATAGTAAGAGTATTAGTTAATTATAATAGTTATTATATAAGTTAAATATTAATTTTTAATATTAATTAATCATAATAGTTATTATATAAATTAACTATTACTATTAATAATATTATTTTATTATAATTATTATTATTATTCCCTCCGTCTCAGTTTAAAGTTCTTACTTTCCTTTTTGGTGTCTCCCAATTCATATTTAACTATTATAATTAACTATTAAATAAAATAAAAATTACTATTAATAGTATTAGTTAATCATAATAGTTACTATATATATTAATTATTACTATTAATAGTATTATTAGTTAATCATAATAGTTACTATATAAGTTAACTATTATTATTAATAGTATTAGTTAATCATTATACAATAAATGTTAATATTTAATATTAATAGTACTCGCTCTGTTCGAGAGTAAGAGTCCTACTTTCTATTTTTGTATGTCCCACTAAAAGTTTATTTCCTAAAAGGACAAATGATGAGAAAGAATGAATAGTGTTTTGGACAATTATACCCTCAACACATTTGCAATATTTACCAATTTTTTATTGTGTATTTAATAAGTGTGTACAAACAAGGTAGGACTTTTACTCTAGGGCGTAGGGAGTATTAATTAATTATAATAGTTAATATAGAGGTTAATTATAACTATTAGTATTATTAGTGAATAATATTAGTTATTATATATGTTAATAAGTACAATTAATAATATTAGTTAATTATAATAATTATTTTAATGATTACTAAAAAATTAACATAAAACCAATCAATTGATTATTCCCTCCCATTCATTTTCTCTCTTAATTTACTTTTACACTCACAACACTTAATTTACTTCCATCATTTCTTAATCTCCGTGCAAATAGGAGGTAGGACTCTTACTACGGGACGGCGAGAGTGATATTTAACCATTATAACTAACTAATACTATTAATAGTATTAGTTAATTATAATAGTTAAATATAATTGTTAACTATAATAGTTACTATATATAAGTTTATTATTATTATTATTATTAATAGTATTAATTAATCATAATTGTTATAATATATATTAACTATTACTATTAATTATATTATTTAATCATAATAGTTAATATATATGTTAATAATACTATTAATACCATTAAGTTTTTTAAATATTCATACAACAAAATTAAATATACTTCTAAATTAATTAAAAAACATATTTATTACAACTATGTACAACCAAGGCTATGAAAATGTTTTAATTAATTTAAAATATACATATATTTTCAAATAAAATTATTATGTTAATTTATCAATTAAAAACATCAAAAAATGAAAATACAAAAACATTAAAGGAATAGATTCCCGTGCGGAGCACGGGTTACCTACTAGTTCTGAATAAGTATCTGTATTCTCTTCTCATTTAATATATGTCTCATTAACAATTTTCTAATTTAAAATTTATTACGGCTTGTGAGTAATCCCCCATATTCTTGGGTTGGAAACTCAACAATATGTGTTCATCATTTTAATCATGCTACTTTCCCTTTCTTCATCTTAAAAACAATTTCTTCATATTGCTCCTAATGCTTACATTTTGGAGACGTCCATACTTGTATGATTTTAGTTAATTGAGAGAAGGACTTAGCAGTGAATCTCAATTAACGGAACCATATGAAGTAACTGAGTTTCTATTAATCACGAGAGTATATTAATGGCTTAGGGATGTTCTTTGAGTGGAAAGTACGTCGATTTTACAAACTTAACGGATTCTTACTAATTATGGGCCATCGAAAGATAGGGCATAATTAGTATTAGAATACAAATACTGCTTGCTTGATCATGAGAAGTAGTTTAGGCTTAATGTACCATCCTTGATTTTTGATGAAACCTTTTATTTAAAAAGCATGATTGTTTGATGAATATGTATTGTTCGAGTCCCAATCCCGAGAATTCATTCAATATAAGAGTTTTAACCAAAGATAGAGTAGGTTGCAATTTATTTCTAGTAAAACAATACAACAACTATTTTCCCCCAATCAAAGTTTATTTATTATTCATACAAAAAGAAATTTTTCATAAAGTAACATTGTCCTCGTGGGATTCGACTCGTACTTGCACATCACTATATTACAATAACCCGTGCACTTGTGGTATTTTAAACTAAGCCCTCGTTTTAGGCTTAACAAGTTTTTGGCGCCGTTGCCGGGGACAACGGTTTACTTTTTAAATTTTTTCTTTATATTTTCTGTTTTTGTTATTTTGTTTATTTAACATCTCTTTAGAAGATTTGTTATCTTTTTTTTATTAGGTACTCTCAGAGTTTATGAAAAGAACCCAAATCTCACCCCAAGAATTCGATCCGAATCCTGAAAGAACCTTTCATGAAAGGTTAAAAGATTTAGGGAAGTACCTGAAAGAGAGATGGCACAAAACTGAGAAGAAGAACCCGTTACACCATAACCTAGAACCCTACGGGACTTTGTCAATCCAAGTACCCTGGGAACTAGGTCGCCGATTGTTGTACCGAATGCCGATGCGGTCAGCTTTGAGATCAAACCGCAATTATTACACATGGTCATGAACAATCAATTCAACAGTTCGGCATTCGAAGACTTTCATCTCCACATCTAATTTTTTTTTGGAATATTGTGACACTACCCGAATCATCAGTGTCACACCGGAGGCTATAAGGATGCGCCTTTTCCCATTCTCTTTAAAGGATAAGGCAAAACAATGGTTGAAATCGGTCCCCCAAAATTCTTTGACAACATGGGACCAAGTACAAGAAGCCTTCCTTGGGCGTTTCTTCCCACCATCTAAGACCGCTCAAATCCGTACTAAAATAACAAATTTCAGTCAAAACTGAAATGAGTCTTTTTATGATGCATGGGAGCGTTACAAGGAACTCTTAAGGATGTGCCCACACCATGGGCTTGAAAGGTGGTTGATCGTGCATACTTTTTACAACAGTCTCGCATTCAAGACGAGGGAGACCATAGATGCCGCCGCTGGAGGAGCGTTAATGAATAAAGCAGTAGACGAGGCTTATGATTTGATCGAAAACATAGCCTTAAACCACTACCAATGGTCAAATGAAAGGGAGAAACAACAAGGAACTCCAGGTAAGTACAATGTAGATGCTGTTACTCTCCTTTCTTCTAATGTTACTCTCTTTTCTTCTAAAGTTGACTTGATATTAAAGAAACTTGAAAGTCTTAATGCAAATCCCGTGGCCAATGTGAATATCATTTGTGAGTTATGTGGGTCAAACTCACATAACTCTGAAAGTTTTGAATTGCTTGACACTACTTCTAGTGAGCAAGCCAATTTTGTTGCTTCTAATGGACAAATAGAGTGTATGTATTCAAACACATACAATCCGGATTGGAAATATCACCCCAAATTTTCCTATAAAAGTAACAACGTTTTAAACCCACAACCTTCTTCATAACCACCGGGATTTACACAAAAGAATTTTAATAACAATATTGCTTTCCATCTGTTGGAATAGAGGACCAACCGGGAACTAGCGAACGGAGTAGAGAAGGAAATCACGTCGGAGGGACTGATGTTCTGGGCGACCGCCCAGGATCAAGGTGGGCGACCGCCCACTTTATCAGAAGGTTCATCAGTTCGGTTGCTTGGTTTGGGAGACCGCCCAGGGGCATTGTGGGCGACCGCCCAAGTGTCGAGGCAGGTCTGGGCTGAGTCATTTTTTGGGCCAGATTCCGGGTTTCTTTGTCCGTCTAGGGTTAGGTTTTATTTTAGGATGCATATATAAGCAATGTTCCGCCCCCATACTCATTGTAACTCCATATTTACATATTATTGTGTAAGATCCTAGCTTGGTAGTGCCCCCAGACGTAGTCAAACATATTGACGAACTGGGTAAACAATTTCTTGTGTTCTTTTGTCTTTTTTTCTTTGGTTATCTATTTCGTGTGCTTGTTTGTGGTGCGGTGATTCTTGCGATTTGCTTGGGTGTTGGGTTGGGAAAGGCTTATTCCACAACAACTGGTATCTAGAGCTCTGGTTTAACGATCCGGATTTATCAAGCAATCAAGAATGGGCAAGGATAAACAAGCGGTGGAGAAATTTGATGGGCCTGACTATGGTTTTTGGAGGATGCAAATAGAGGATCTCTTGTATAATAAGGATCTCTATATGCCTCTAAAAGGAGTCAAGCTGGAAAGCGAAAAACAAGAAGACTGGGATCTCATGGATCGGAAAGCCTTAGGGGTAGGTTCGATCTACTTTGTCAAAGTGGATCGCGAAGACTACCAAGAAGGCGAAAACCACCAAGGAGCTATTGGATTATCTTACTGAGAGATTTGAAACACCATCTGCTGCAAATAAGGTTGATTTGATACGCAAGATGGGTAATCTCAAGATGCAAGAGGGAGGATCCATAGCTAAACACATCGATGAGTTTATGGATGTTATAGACTCATTGACTGCGTTGGAGATTACTTTTGGTGAAGAGGTTCATGTGTGTTTATTGCTAGCGTCTTTACAAGGAAGTTGGAGCAGAACGGTGACAGCGTTAAATGCTTCAGCGGGTAAGAACAAATTGAAGTATGATGATGTCAAGGACTGTCTCTTAGGTGAGGAAAATCGCATAAAGAAGTTGGGGACACCGTCTAATTCGGAATCGGTCTTGGCTACAACTAGTAGGGGAAGGTCGGGTTCTAGCAATAAAGGGAGAACAGGGTCAAGGGAAAGTGTAATCGGGGGTGGGAGTCAGTCTGTGGAGAATAAAGAAAGACCAAGGGTTGCAAAAGGATCGGTTGAGTGCTATCATTGTAAGGAGTTAGGACACTACAAGAGGGATTGTCCCATCCGAGGGGATAATTCAGCGAATGTGATAATTGAGGGTAAAGATGTACTGATTCTGAGCGTTAGTAGAGCGCTAAAATCATGGGTGCTGGATTCGGGGGCATCATTCCACTCATGCGGGCATGCAGGAGCGATGGAAAATTATACTTCCGGTGATTTCGGAAAGGTCTATCTTGCGGATGGCGAGCCTTTGGAAATCAGGGGGAAGGGGGATGTCAGAATAGGAGCATAGGACGGGAAGGTCTTACATCTACACGGGGTCAGAAACATTCTGGGTTTGAAAAAGAACCTGTTATCAGTTGGGCAGCTGGGTGAAAAACGGTAAATTTTAGCTGCAGGAACTGGGTTATTACCAAGGAGGATTCTGAGATCGCTCGGGGTAATAGGGAAGGAAGATTTTATTTGATAAACACCAAGGATAGTATCACGGTGGCATCAGCCAAGGGTGATATGGATTTGTGGCACTGTCGATTGGGTCACATGGTTAAGAAGGGTAAGTTGGTTCACACGGATTTGTGGGGACCGGCCCCGGTAACTTCTCTGGATGGTGTGTCATATTACATGACCTTCATTGATGATTCTACAAGGAAGGTCCGGGATTACTTCTTAAAGGGGAAAGATGAAGCTTTCAGGATATTTAAGAAGTAGAAAGCCTTGGTGGAGAATCGGACTGGACTCAAGGATAAATGTTTGAGGTCTGACAATGGTGGGGAGTATGAGCTCAGGGAGTTTGAGGAATGCTGTGATGCGAATGAAATTTGCATGGATATTCCAAACTCAGGTGGGAGCAGGATGGTTCATGATGACCAAGGTCAAGGGGTCACTGAAGATAAACCAAATACTCCAGGACCGGATATTCTGCTGGGCAGATCTAACAGAGAGTGTAGATCGGATGACAAGGCTCCAGGTTTCTCAAGCAAGGATAAGTTGAGGCTATGCATGGCTTCAACGGGGCTTGGATAATAGGGGAGGAGGATAGAACTACTATGATCAAGGTGAGCACTATAGCACTAAGGATGGGGCTTATATGCAGTTGATCTCTAGGTAGGAGATTGTTGGAATAGAGGACCAACCGGGAACTAGCGAACGGAGCAGAGAAGGAAATCACGTCGGAGGGACTGATGTTCTGGGCGACCGCCCAGGATCAAGGTGTGCGACCGCCCACTTTATCAGAAGGTTCATCAGTTCGGTTGCTTGGTTTGGGCGACCGCCCAGGGGCATTGTGGGCGACCGCCCAAGTGTCGGGGCAGGTCTGGGTTGAGTCATTTTTTGGGGCCTGATTTTGGGTTTCTTTGTCCGTCTAGGGTTAGGTTTTATTCTAGGATGCATATATAAGCAATGTTCTGCCCCCATACTCATTGTAACTCCATATTTACATATTATAGTGCAATATCATGGCTTGGTAGTTCCCCCAGACGTAGTCAAACATATTGACGAACTGGGTAAACAATTTCTTGTGTTCTTTTGTTTTTTTTGCTTTGGTTATCTATTTCTTATGCTTGTTTGTGGTGCGGTGATTCTTGCGAGTTGCTTGGGTGTTGGGTTGGGAAGGGCTTATTCCACAACACCATCCCCCCTAAATCTAAGTTAGATCTTCTTATGGATTTCATAGTCAAAAATAAAAATGCTCAAGATAAGATCAATAATGAGGTTATGGAAAATTTAAAGCGTTAAATAGTAGGTTTGATAATCTAGCATCCCATAATAAGATGCTAGAGAACCAACTAGCCCAACAAGCCGGGACCTCGCATAGACCACAAGGGAGTTTTCCCGATCAACCACAAAGGCCCGAAGAACATGCTAAAGCAGTGCTTGGTAGTGGAAAAGAGTTGGTAGATCCCCCTCCTAAACAAAATATCAAACCTAATGAGGATAACGTTAGTCCAATGCCACCGATGGTTGAGACTAACGAAGTGGTAGAAAAGGGGACAGAATCCCCTAATATTTCTAGGAATTTTGATCCGCCAATACCATACCCCTAAAGGTTGGTAAAGGCAAAACTTGATAAACAATTTGAAATTTTTTTGGAAGTATTGAAATCAATTTACATCAACCTACCTTTTACCGATGCTTTGCAACAAATGTCTTCTTATACTAAATTTTTAAAAGATATTATTTCTAACAAAAGAAAACTTGAGGAGTATGAGACCATTGCATTGACGGAAGAGGTAAGTGCCATTTTACAAAGAAAATTACCTCCAAAATTGAAAGATCCCGGCACTTTCTCTATCCCTTGAAACATAGGTAAATTTGATGTTGAGAAGGCATTATTAGATCTTGGGGCGAGCGTAAGCCTCATTCTGCTATCGGTTAGTCAGAAAATAGGTGTGGGGGAACTCAAACCCACCACAATATCTTTGCAACTAGAGGACCGTTCCATTAAGTACCCGGTGGGTATTATGGAAGACATTCCTTGTCGAGTTGGAAAATTCATCATCCCGGTCGACTTTGTAGTTCTTGAGATGGAAGAGGACCATCACATTCCCGTTATCTTAGGTAGACAATTTCTTGCCACCACCGGGGCAATTATTGATGTTAAAAATGGTAACCTTTCATTAAACATTGGGAATGAGAAGGTGGAATTTAATTTGACAAAATAAATGAAAAATCCTAATCTTGAGAAACCTTGCTCCGGTGTTAACATGCTAGAATCTATAAGCAAGGAACTAGAATCACCCCAATCTAAAGACCCGCTAGAAAAAAGTCCTATAGATTGGAAGCGTTTATTGCATGATGATGATGAAATTGAAATCTATACAAAGTGTTTAGATGCTAACCATGCAGGAAAGTTTAGTGGAGACACTAAATTTGAGAAGTTGGAGGCTAAAGCAGAGCCATCTGACAAGAAGGTATTTAAGGTAAGTAAGGCACCTCAAGTTGAATTAAAGCCTCTCCCTCCAAGTTTAAGGTATGAATTTCTTGGGCTTAATTCTACTTACCCGGTGATTATTAATGCAATTCTAAGTCCTCTCGAGACTGAAAAGTTATTAAGAGAACTTAGATTGCATCAAAAAGCCATTGGGTATACAATTGATGATTTAAGGGAATTCACCCTAAGATTTTCATGCATAGGATTGATTTAGAGGAGGATCATAAACCCTCCATAGAGCACCAAAGAAGATTAAATCCTAACATGAAAGAGGTTGTAAAGAAAGAAGTCCTTAAGTTACTTGATGCGGACATTATTTATCCTATCTCGGATAGTAAATGGGTAAGCCCCGTACAAGTAGTCCCTAAGAAGGGAGGAATGACGGTCATAAAGAATGATAAGGATGAATTAATCCCAACTAGGACCGTCACGGGTTGGCGTATGTGCATAGACTATAGAAAATTAAATAAGGCCACCCGAAAAGATCATTTCCCCCTTCCTTTTATTGACCAAATGCTTGAAAGGTTGGCGAAGCATTCATATTTTTGTTACTTAGATGGTTACTCCGGATTTTTTCAAATACCCATACATCCAAGTGACCAAGAAAAAACAACTTTTACTTGTCCTTATGGCACTTTCGCTTATAGGAGAATGCCATTTGGACTTTGCAATGCTCCCGCCACTTTTAAACGTTGCATGATGGCCATATTTTCAGATTTTATAGAAAATATTATGGAAGTATTTATGGATGACTTTTCTGTTTATGGTTCCTCTTTTGATGAATGTTTGAAAAATTTATCCAAAGTTTTACAAAGATGTGAAGAGGTAAACCTAGTTCTTAATTGGGAAAAATGTAATTTTATGGTCAATGAAGGGATTGTTCTTGGGCACATGGTGTCCGAAAAGGGAATAGAAGTAGATAGGTCCAAGGTAGAATTTATTAAAAAATTACCTCCACCCACCAACGTTAAGGGTGTGAGAAGCTTTATAGGACATGCCAGTTTTTACCGGTGATTTATAAAAGATTTTTCAAAAATTCTAAACCACTAACCAATCTACTTGTGAAAGATGCTCCATTTGTGTTCGATAGTCTTTGTCTCGAAGATTTCAACAGGTTAAAGGAAGCTTTGGTGTCCGCTCCCATAGTACAACCACCCGATTGGGATATCCCTTTCAAGATTATGTGTGATTCAAGTGACTATGCGGTGGGTGCAGTTTTAGGGAAACGAAAAGACAAGAAGGTGCATGCCATTTACTATGCAATTCAAACATTTGATGAGGAACAAGTAAATTATGACACCACAGAAAAAGAGTTAGGCTGTGGTATTTGCAATCGACAAATTTCGGTCATATTTGATGGGTTCAAAAGTGATAGTGTACATGGATCATGCGGCGATAAGGTATTTATTGGCTAAGAAGGATGCCAAACCGAGACTCATAAGATGGATCCTTCTTCTCCAAGAATTTGATTTAGAGATCTGTGATAAAATGGGGATGGAGAATTTAGTTGCTGATCATCTATCCCGTCTCCCCAAAAATATTGAAGACTCCAATAGAAAAGAGCTTCCCATTGATGATTCATTCCCGGATGATCATCTACTCACCATAAACAATTTATAACATATACAAATTAGATCTAAATTATCAATACACAAAATCCAATTATTTATTAATAATCCTAACATGCAATTATTCATATAGATCACATCAACATAATAATTACATAATCCCCATACAATCATGCTCATAAATTTTATATCTCATATATAAAACTCAAATCACACATTCAACTTATCATAATACAAAAATCATATAATCGAATTAAATAATTTAAACATGATGTATTAAAATAATCAACGATGAACGGGGCTCTGATACCACTGTTGGGTTTTGATGTATCATGCGCAACGGAATAAACATAAGATCAAACACCCATGAGCCCGGATCCGTGCATGTTGATTAAATTAAATACAAGATGAAAGAAACATACCCTTGAAGATCGAATCCATGAACATGGACTTTAGGTGTTGTAAAGCGAACACCCTCTACCGGTATCCACACGTCGAACGGACTCAAGAACACCTTCTTGATTGATTCCAAGATCCAAGGATTGGTGAAGAACCGATTTCTTCATAGGAATTATTTTTCTCCAATAATTATTGTATTTTGATGATTCACAATCTCAAAATTAATAATCCTACATCTCTATATTTTATTGTTTCTAAAACAATGTGTATTGATTTCTAAAATCAACATTAGAGGCTGTCAAACTCGGCTGCATATATTTATATGAGGGTTTGACCTAATTTCGTTTGGGATCGGGATTCCTTGTCACACAAGAAATCTAAACAAACTAACCAGAATCGGGGGGTCAGCCGTACGGCTCTATAGGAGCCGTACGGTGGCCACTGAGCCGTACGGTTGCCAGAATCAAATTCCCAGATTTTCAGCTGTTTCCAATCCGTTCGATTGTATGTGACCCAATAGGATTATACTAAGTTGGCAACGAGTCTAAACCATTCAGAACCGTAAGTGATAAGCAGACTCTAGCAAGCCATTATGACTCCTCAATTAGTATAACTTTGAAAGTCCAAAGTTACCTTATAGAACATATCACAACCCCTTTGTCACGCGATATCATTTTAGACATAAGTCATTGTCTATGTCAACTTATGTTGTCCAATGCTTTCTCGATCTTGAGTAGATTGATATGAACAAATGACAATGATCACATCAATTCATTTGGGCATGGCCATGCACTATCATCAATTTCACTCATCGAGTGGCCAAGCAGATATCTCTCTTGAGAGAGGGATAAATCCCATCTTGACTTATCATTCTTCCCTACAAGAATCCGATTATGCCAATCGTAGCCTTTATAACCACCCGATTAAGGGTAGCATTTGAATACGTCAAACATAATGTTCATCATGTGGAAGACCATGATAATCTCAGGTCTAAGGATTCAAATGGTATGACTATTATGAGATTTAATTATGACATTTGACCATGACATAAATCTCACAACGGGTCTATCCAGTACTTTGTTCTCTAACAAGCACCCACAAGTTTAATCCGCATCCTATGCACCATAATCATCACATGATTATCCATTAAACTCCTGCTAACCCTTCATAAGTGCTAGGGACAATGATTATTATAATAAACATGGAAAATATATAATAATCAGTTTTGTTATCTCTATAATAATGAAACTATGATATAACGCATAGGCCTTTCTCAAGGGCCTAGGGCATAATATCAAACAAACACCCCTCCGATGCTTAAGTTAGTAAGTGTTTGAAAAGATAAGCCAAATTGAAATGACATAATTTAAATAAAACAAATTAAACACATACCTGATTTTCTGAGTTAAGCTAATAAGTTACAACTTACATGAAGTATAACTTGAGGTAAATAGCATTCCAACTTCTTGGAATCCTTACGCCATCTAGAGTTGAGAATCCGTATGCCCCTTTTCCAGCTTCTGAAACAACCAGATAGGGACCTTCCCAATTGGCTACAAGTTTCCCTGCATTTAACTCCCTTGTATTCTAAAAAACTTTTCTAAGGACCATCTCTCCAACTTGGAATCTTTTTATTCAAACATTCTTGTTGTAAGACTTAGCTATCCTCTACTGGTAAGTCGCGATCCTGATTCTTGCCAAGTTTCTGAGTTCATCAATGGTGTCGAGATCTTCGGCTAGAATAAGTTGGTTGTTTTCTGAAGTAGTCAAACCATATCTAGCTGTTGAGATTGTGACTTCTACAGTGATGACTGCTTCTGTTCTAAACAACAAAGAGTAGGGAGTTTTTCCAGTTATATTCTTTGGTGTTATCCTATTTGCCCAAAGTACTATGGGTAGTTCTTCGGCCCATCTTCCTTTCTTCAGATTAAGCCGTTTCTTCAGTTGTTTACTATCAACTTGTTGCTTGATTCAGCTTGACCATTCGATTGAGAATGTAACAGTGTGGATGTTATCAAATTGATCCCCCATCTTGTACAAAAATCATGTGTCTTTTTACTAATAAACTGAGATCCATTATCATAAATTATCTCATACGGGATCCCAAACCAGCTTATAATATTCCTTTTCAAAAATGAGATAACCTTCTTGTCTCTAACTTGTATAAAAGCTTCACCTTCGATCCACTTGGAAAAATAGTCTGTCATGGACAACATGAAAACTTTACCCCCAGGCGCTTTTTGCAACTTGCCTACAATATCCATTCCTCACTGCATGAAGGGCCAAGTTGATAGTGTAGGATGTAATGGTTCGGCAGGTTAGTGCAAGATATTGCTGTGTCTCTGGCATGCGCCACATCTTTGAATATACTGGACTGCATCTTGACTCATAGTTGGCTAATAATAACATGTTCTTAACGCCATTGATGATAGCGACTTGCCCCCGGCATGATTACCACACTCTCTATCATGCAGCTCTCTTAGCACTGCATTAACTTGTTCAGATTCTAAGCACCTCATATATAAACCTGTGAAATACTTTCTAAATAATACATTATCAATTAGTACAAATCTTGATACCTTTATCCTGAACGAACATGGGTTTTTCACATCCTGGGGAATTGTTCCATCCTGAAAAAATTTGATTATAGGCAATATCCAGGATGATGTATTACTGGTAGGGCTGGATGGTAATCCAGGATCGTTGTCAAGTTGGCATACTTCAGGTTGATCTATGGCTGGATGCATAATGTGAATGATGGGGATACTTGTCTTTCATAAAGTTGCTGCAACTTGAACCCTGGTTTGCTAAAGCATATGCTTCGGCATTTTCTTCCCTTGGGTTTTGTTCAAAGGTGAAACCTGCAAATTGAGCTGCTAACATCTTAACATGCTGGAGATAACTTATCATCCTGGTGTGTTTAGCTGTATATGAGCCATTAAAATGGTTAACCAATAACAAGGAATCACTAAACACATTAATATAATTAACATTTAAATTAAGTGCAGTATTTAAACCCATAATAAGGGCTTCGTATTCAGCCTCACTATTTGTCGCCTTGAACTCACAAGCTACAGCCTATGGGATCAGATATCCTTACAGTGATTTTAGGATTATCCGTAAACCTGTGCCTCTGATGTTGGAAGCTCCATCTGTATATAAAGTCCAATATCTTGGGGGAATATTTCCTTCAAGTTGTTGGACTTCCAACTCCACCTCAGGTTGTAAGTTGGGACTGGAATTTTCCACAAAATCTACTAGAGCCTGTGACTTGATGGCAGTTCTACCTTTATAATGTATGTCATAAGTACTAAGTCGTACTGCCCATTTGGCCATCCTACCTGACATCTCAGGTTTTCTCATCACATTCCTGATAGGATAGTTAGTCTTGACAATAATAGTATGAGTTTCAAAACAATGACGTAATTTTATGTAACGCCCGTCCTAATTCCTGTTAAATTCTTAACTTGCATATTTATGCTATTTTATTTGAGTTAATTATTTAACTAATTGAGCAAGTTTAGGACCTAAGTGTTCAAAGTTGAAACATTAGGATCATTTGTGAAAATTTAAAGTTCAGGGGCTTAATTGCTCAAAAGGAAACTTGGAGAGCCTAGTTACAATTCTTGAAACTTGCAAAGGATAAACTTGGTTTGTCTGAGGAAAGATCTTCACTTTCCTAAAAATTAGTTTACGTTCTCTTGCTCTGTCTCAGAAAAGAAAAGTTAGGGTTTACCCTATTCTTGACTCCTCTCGCTTAATTATGCCTCTGTTCGAAAATCCGACTCCGCATAAATGATCAAGGCGGTGAGTAGAGCATTTCCTGCCGAACAGAAATTAGTTTGGGTGAATTTGATTTCGGAGTAGGTAAGTCACTAGCTCCCCCTTGCTTGTAATAACATGCCTATATGTTATTCTTGATACTTGTGCTTGTTAATTTCGTGATTAGAATGAGTTTTGTGATACTTGTAAAATTGGGACAAAGGGAGTATTCTCAGACTTTGTAAATGAAAGAAATAGACTTGAAATAAAGTCCTGAGCATGTTAGTATATGCCTTGGAAGTGTTAGTAATTATACTTATACTTTTGAGACGGTGAAATATTTAAATGGAATAAAAGAAAAATTATTCTATTATTTGTGGGACAGTAAAAAGAATGAAATAAACTTGAAAGTAATGTTTTGAACTTGTTTGTATGTCCTGGGTATTTCCTAAGTATTAGTAAAAGTATACTCCTACTCTTGGGACGGAGAATTGTTAAGCCTGGGAAGAAATTGCAATTTGCTGGAAAAAGCACCAGGCGCCCGCTTGGTAGTCAACAGGCGCCCGCCTGCTTGCCTCATTTTAGAACAAAAGTTTCTGTCGAACTTCCAGCGCGTACGTGGGTAGCCATGCGCTAGCTCGCCCGCCTGTCCCCTGCCTTGTCCGCTTGCGAGCGCGCGCCTGGTATGCGCCGAGCGCCCGCTTGCCCTGCAAACCCTAGATCGAGCGCCCACCTGGTCTGGGCCAGGCGCCCGCTCGCCTGCCTTCCAAAAATTCCTTGTTTGCTTGAACCAATGTTGTTCAAACCCAATCAAGTTAGGATTGTACCAAGGCCTTGAGCCTTAATCTAAGATGTCCTAGTAAGTGTTGTGGAACCTTAGGGGCATTAGAATAATGGTCTTGAACATGAATATCCATAGAACTCAAATGAGAACTTGAGTATAAGAGTAAGAACTCTTTTATATGTCTTAAAAGTGCTAAGAACAAGCACTAATGTGTTATATGTGTCTTGAAATCAATGTTTGTGTACCTTAGGGGTACTAGAACAATGTCTTGAGCTTGAATATCCTAGGAATAGGATCATGAATTGTAAGTATAAGATATGTAACTCTTTTACTTAACTTGAACTTGAAGTATAAGACAATGAAATCTTGTACATGACTTGAATATCCAAGAATTGGATTAAGAACTTGAATATAAGATGATAAAATCTTGTACATGCCTTGAAACCAATACATGTGTATGGTAGTAATCTTGTAAGTGTTATAGAACACTAGAAGTATCAGAGCAAGAGTCTTATCTTGAACATCCAAAGAATTGGAGTGTGAACTTGAATATAAAAGAAAGAACTCTTGTACTTGTCTTGAAACCAATACATGTGTATGGTAATGAACTTGAAAGTGATATGAACAAGCACTAACGTGTTAGAACTATCCTTGATGTGTATGTGCAAATATTGCACATAACTACTTGATAGAATGTGGCTTGTTGACTACTTGATACATGATATGAATAACTAAAGAGTTGGAATATAGAACTAGATAAAGAATGAAAAAATCTATTGCATACTCGAATCTAATACGTGTGTATTGAAGTGCTATGAACAAGCACTAATGTGCTAGTAATTGGTTTAATCGTGTATATACTCAATAAAGTATATAAAGTATAAAGAAAATATCATGTTCTTGCGTTGAGTTCCTAAAGAAATACGGACTAGTGTAATATGGAGATAATTCATAAAACAATGATTATAGAACACAAAATGTGTTGGAAAATGTATTCGATTATTAACGATACATATACGCAAGGTATGATTGTGACTAGGTACAATATGACCTATTCGACTACGTGCTTAGAGTCTAAGATGTTGGGCTCTACTTGGAAGTAAGGGTACCGTGATAGACACATTAATATGTTAAAGATTATATGAATATATACATGCAAATATGGCATATTACAAAGTGATATAGAATGATGTACCCTACTACTTGTTTGGGGTCTATTACTAATAGACTCTAACTTGGATCGATTGTGTTACGTGGATACATTACGTGCCATTGTTATACTGATTTGTATTCGCAATTATTGCATACGTGTACTGGTATTTGGTGACCACATGATTACATGGTTCATGAAGGACTGGTCCACTACTTTTGGACTTAGTTCTATTCTTGTTAGTTTTGGTGAGCACATAATTATGGTTCATGAAGAGCTAGTCCACTACTTTTGGACTTAGTTCTACTCTCGTAGTTCAAGTAAATACTACTTGTACATTCTTGTGTGAGTCCAGCTGGTTCTCCTTGCTTGTTCAGAGATATATAGGTTCACGCTTATCGTGAGTGCTAGGGCTAAGTGATAATCGGGGATCTATGTATCTACGCTTGAACCCTTACTACATGCCATAGTAAGGGCATAGCTTCCTTTATTAGATCAATACGCCTGATAAAAGTGAATGCTAAACTCGTGAACACCTCGTGAATCTTGTTCTTGTGAGTGACACTGGTTACCGGGTCCTCTTGTGTATTGCACAGCAGCAACTTGATTGATCGTGATTTGTCAACTGCAATAAGCAACGACAACAATGGTTTACTTGGGAGGAATAAGGGTGGAATATCCTTTGTAACGTGATAGTTTAGCCTTATGTGCTAGCTACTTGATGAGTTGGAATAGCCTCTCATATACTTGTTACTTGATGACATCTTGAGCATGATTACTTGATAATCTTCTTGATTTGCATGATTACATGATAACATGCTATGTACTTGTATCTAGTAACTTACTGAGATTTATCTCACCCCGTTCCTTGTTTATTTGTTTCCCCCCCCCCCCCAGGAAAGCAAGTGGTAATACGTTGTAAGGCTCGACTTAGCAGGGGCCTACTTGCCAGGTTGTTCTTGTTTGGGGATTGTTATCCTTTCCAGTTTTGGTGAGGACGATCTTGTATCAGTTGTTTTGACTCAATATATTGTGTAGACTTGTATAGTTCTTGTAATGCCAGCTTAGGTGCTAGGCATGTTTTCCGCTATGTATAACCACATTTGGTTTAAATTTCTTGGTATAGAACTCGTTTTGAGCTATCTTAGCTCGTTCCTCTTGAGTATATATATGATGTCAGTTTGATATAAGCAGATGTCATTCAGTTTCTCATTTCTTGTTAGTCACGCGCACCAGGTTCGAGGTTCTATTAGGGAATCCCGGGACTTGAGGGCGTGCCATTTTACAAAAGCAGAAACTAAAGCAAGTATTAACTTTTCAAGAGTGAATACCTGGTTTCTGCTTCGAGTAGAGATTTACTTACATAGTAGACATGATATTGGGTGCCAACTTGTTCCCTGTCTATAACGGCGCTGACTGCATTCTCAGATACAGCAAAAATAAAGACTCACCTTCATCTGGTTTAGACAATAAGGGTGGAGACGAGAGATAGTATTTGAGTTAGATGAAAGCTGCTTCATGTTCTTCCGTCTATTGAAACAACTTATTCTTTCTTAAGGCATCATAGAACAACCTGTACTTGTCTGTGGATTTAGAAATGAACCTGTTGAGAGATGCGACACGTCCTGTAAGTCTTTGGATGTCTTTAATTTTTCTAGGGGACTCCAAGTTGATGATGGCCTTGATTTTTGGACTAGCTTCAATACAACTTTTAGTTACCATGTAACCTAGGAACTTTCCTACTCTTACCCCGAAATTACACTTAGATGGGTTCAACTTCATGTTGAAAGCTTCTAAGATGTCGAATGCCTCTGCAAGATGTTGTACATGATCTTCCATTCTTTTTGACTTGACCACGATATCATCTATATAAACTTCCATTGTCATTCCAAGTTATTGTTTGAACATCCTGTTCACCAACCTCTGAAAAGTAGTTCCTGCATTCTTCAACCCAAATGGACAATGAAGCAGTATATTCTTTCAGGGGTGATGAAAGTTTTATCCTCCTGATCTGAAGGTTCCATTTGAATTTGCTGAAAACTGGAAGACGCATCCATGAAGGTTAGGATGTCGTGCCCAGCTGTAGCATCAACCAGAGAGTCAATATATGGCAGAGGGAATAGATCTTTAGGACACACCTTCTTTAAGTCCGTGAAGTCGACACATACACGCCATTTTCCATTTTGCTTGCTGCCAACCACTACATTTGCTATCCATCTTGGATAATCAACTTCCCTTATCATCCTGGACTTTAATAATCTTTCAACCTCGTCCTTAATGATTTGGTTCCGTTCATGAGCAAATTTCCTCCTCTTCTGGTGGACTGGCTATCCTTTGATTCATAAGATATTCCCTTGATGTGTGTAGATAAAAACATGTGACGTTATTGACTTAGTCTTCCAAGCCTCCAGATCCGCTAGTTTGGTTCCTGAAAAATAGGACAGTATACAATAAACGTTTCAAAATGTAGGATCAAGATGTAGGTTCAGGTTGACTGTTCATGTTGAAGCTTCAGGTTGCAAGATGTAACTTGATTTTTCTACCCCAAACAATCTCCACCCTCTCTCAGTTTCTCATTTTTTTTTTAGTCTCTTCCACTATCTTCATCTTGCTCTTCTTAGTAAATTGTTTTGTATTCGTTTTATATTTAATTATATGCTTTCTCATGAACTATATTAGCTACCGCCTCGGAGTTAGAATATTTTCATTTGTTGAGTCTTTGCTTTCTCTCTATTATGCTGAGTGTCTCTGTGTGATGTTTCAATTAGGGGTGTAAGTGGTTCGGTTAAAACCGCGGTTTGAAACCAAACCAAACAAAACCATGCGGTTTGGTTTGGTTTTCAAGCACCAATGGTTTGGTTCAGTCTCAAATATTGGCAAACCACGTGGTTCAGTTTGGTTTGTGATTTGACCTTCCCATACCAAACCAAACCGAAACGCGTTTGAGACCGCGAGACCGAACTACCAAGCCAAACCGCCAGACCAAACCACATTACATAAACTAATCATAACCCCAGTTTCACATCTTATTTGATATTTTTGTATATTTTTGTATATTTATTATTAGATCATAAAGAAAGCCTACATTACATAGACTAATCCTAATTCCTATTTTGTATTTTATTTAATATTAATTTCATCGCTTGTTATCTTCATTGCGATCTGTGATACATAACTTACCAATTTCTCTCCACGGTCTCTATTGTAAAGTGTTTCCTTTCCTTCTGCCTCTCTCTTCCTCTAGTCTCTTTCTTCATCCGACTTTCCTCTTCAAGACCCAGTTCTTTCGCACTTCCTCCGTAATCACGGAACATTAAAACAAATGTAATAATGAGTTGCGGTTTGAATCGTGATTTGAACCGTAGTCTAAACTATGGTTTGAACCCGTTTAGAACCACGTAATTGAACCAAACAGAACCATACTATAGTGGTTTGGTTTGGTTCGGTTTGAAATTTTTCATGGTTCGGTTCGGTTTGGATTTTTCACAAACCGATTAATAGTGATTAGGTCCATAAATTCCCCCAAACCGAACCAAAACGAACCATTTACACCCCTAGTTTCAATTTTTTCTTGTTCTAATATGTGATATGCTTGATTGGACACTTATTACCGTCTCAAATACTTTAGTTTATCATGTTCTCAAAACCAAATGCTTTCCGTGTAGGGATTTTTGAATGCTGGATTTGGGCAGTATCCAAGTAATACTTAGAGTATCATAAGTTCATTATTTGTAAGAGCGTTTGATAGAGATTTGCTTCAGGCCAGAGATATCATTAGCAAAAGTTTAATCCAGGTCATGTTCGAAGTTCGAAGTTCAATATTTTGTTAGAAATTGTTTGCATAGCAATCCTTATATTTAAGATGAGCCTCTAACTGTTGTGGAGTAAAATCTTCCAAAAATATGTGATCTTTGCTTAAAAAAATAAATTATATAAGGATTTCAATTTCAAAATGAACATTAAACCTTATGAAATGAAATGGTTTAAATTAATGTGTCTTAATTATTTAAAAAAATAAATGATTAATCTATATGTGTTATGATATATTCTTGTATAGATGGCTTCCCATAAAATCTTTAAAGCTTGGCTTCTTCTTGAAGCCATAAGAATTGACTTCCAATGAAAGCCATAGCATACCCTATAAATGGAGGCTTCCATCAAAGAAGAAAACACACCTAAGAAGTTTCTGACTTCAATAATCCTCTCTTATATACTTGTTTTATAATAATAGTCTTGAAATAAAATAATTATGCTCCTAGTTCTCCAGTTTTATAACATGTTATCAGCACGACTTTGTTCTAGTTCCACATCATGAGCTATAGTCACTGAAATAAGTACGGTATGGGTAAGATCTACCTATTCACTTTTTTAAGTTATTTTAAAATTTTATAATGTCAAATCTCACAGAACTTGATTTTATCGCTCTTAATATTACGTGGAAGGAGTTAATGATTATTATTTGCTAAATAAAATTTTCTCTAGTTTTCATGTCTCGGATATGCTTCTGTAGTAGCAATATCGAGAATAAGGTTTTAAAACATGCCTTCTTGTTGCTAAGCAAAATAATGAGATCTTGTTAAAAACCATGAAGCATGCCCCGCTGGCTCTACTACATTCTTTAAAGTGAACGTGACTATATATGATAATAATGGGCGAGGTCGAGGACGTGGTCGTGGACATGGCCTTGGTCGTGGTCGCGGATGTGGTTGGGGATGATTTTATAATCACTATTATAACAATAATCACCCCAATAATGATGTAAATATCTCTCGCCACCTGAAGTGGAATAGAGAAGGTAATAAATAAAAATCATCGACTAGACAAATTGAGCAACCGATAAAAGTTTAGAATTTATGCTATCGGTGTGGAATGAATGAAAGGCCACTGGGCCCGCACCTGTCATACGCATAAACATCTTGTTAAACTATATCAATCATCAATGTTCAATAAAGGGAAATATGTTGAAACAAATTTTGTCTACGAAAGTGATGATGTAAATCAAGATCCATCTACAAATATACATCTGGATATATAAGATTTTCTCAATCTAAAGGTAGATGATTACATCCTTGATGGTGGAGAGATCCAAATAAAATAAATTATTTAGATTGTAATGTTTTACTTGAGTGTATTTTATTTCAGTATGTGTTGTAACATATTTAACTTTTTCATGTAAATATATGTATTGTCTTATATTTTATTCTTCTTATTTTTCTTGAAGAAAATGGCTAGTAGAGATGATGTTGTGTGTCTTGTAGATAGTGCATCAACACATACTATACTGAAAAATAGAAAGTACTTCTCTCATGTGATAGTAAATGATGATAATGTTAGTACAATATATGATAGTACAAAGATAATTGATGGCTCCGAAAGAGCTAACATAGTACTACAAGAGGCACAAAAATTAGTATAAAAAATGCATTACTCTCAACCAAATCTCAAAGAAACTTACTCTGCTTTAAAGATATTCATGAAAATGGATATCATATTGAGTCAACTAACGAAGGAGAGATGAAATATTTATGCATTACAAAGATTGAATCATGTGACAAATGTTTGGTAGAAAAGTTACATGTATTTTCCTCCGGACTGTACTATACAAAGATTAGCTCAATTGAAGTACATATGTCAGTAAACAAGAAGTTTACTGATAGAAATAGTTTTAATATATGGCATTACTGGTTGGGGGCTGGGGCGGCATCCAAAAATTATATACATGCTAATTCGATGCCAACCCTGGTTCTAATCTGATGAGGAGAATTGTGAAAAGTTCACAAAAGAGAGACAAACCTTTTTAGTTTTTATTGTACATTGTGATAAAATTCATTAACTTAAATTCATCGTTAGTAATAGCGAATGTCTTTTAATAAATTAGTTAATTAATTAAAATTATATTTTATATTTTCGTGATCAATACCGAATAGTATATTAGAAGAAAACAAAAAACATGCGAAGGAATAAAGATTATGGAGGTGTATATTGCAATTTTCAACATGGACTCGTTAAGTGAATATATAACTTTTATGGCTAAGATGAAGCAAGCATATCAGCAGAATAGAGAATGGAAGAAAAAAAGCCGAGACAAGATGATTATTGGATGAATTTAGCATAATCATTGGTTCATATGATACGTTTATGATAGACACTTTTGAGTTATAAAAGGAGACCATAATTAAGGATAGGGGATCTTCCCAAGTTGGGTCCCAATGTTTCACTATTTACAATATAGGGTTCAATGTGTCATTATGTTAGAATTTTAGGATTTTTAATGAATTTCATTAGAAAATCTTGTTAAATGACCACGTGCGACTCACGTGTCATTTAAGAGAGGATATTTTTGAAGGGCGACAGACCTTAGAGTCCCTGAGGCGAGATTCAATCCCAATTTAAGAAATGACATTATCCTAATTCGTCAGACACCACCCCTCGCTGTTAGAAAGTCCAAAATGCCCTCCTTGGGCAAATGAAATCACACAAACCACCCCTCCCACCTCCCATTAGTACACAACACACACAAACACACACATACAGTTTCTCTCTATATTTTCCACCTCCGGTGAACCACGTCTTTTTTTCCAATGACAATGACCCACCCTCTGTCAATATCTACCTTCCGCCATTCTCAAATCCCAGATCTGAAAAATCACCTTCTAGTCACTAGCCATTTTCTCCAGCAACAATATCAAATTTTCTTCCACTTCAGCCTCACCTCCTTCGTATCTCCCTCCACCTTTCTCTTCCTCGGCTTCATTTCTTCCAAATTCGGCCTCTTCAATTTGTCAGCCAACAAAGCATGCCGATCATCCTTCTCGTTCTCCAATGACCTTTCTTGTTTTGATTCGGCCAGTTCTAATACATTCCTAGAAACCCAATTGCCTCCATATCTCTCTATTCTCTTTGTCTGATGGGTTTGTGATGTTTTTCTAATTTTTAGATTTCAAATCTGTGATGTGAAAGAACAAAGGAGGCGTGGTGGTATTGGAATGGTGGTTTTCAGAATGGTGGTGTTGGAATGACAGTGTCGGAATGGTGTGTTGGATGGTGGCTAGCAGTGGGTGAGGGGTGAGTGGTGAATGGTGAGTGGTGAGTGGAGAGTTGTGAGTGGTGAGTTGTGAGTTGTGAATGGTAAGTGGTGGTAGTGAATCATGGTGGTGGGTGGATGGAAGGTGGTGGTGGGTGTTGGTTATGGTGGTGGGTGGATGAAAGGTGGTAGTGGGTGTTAGTTATGGATGGAAGGTGGTGGTAGTGTTTTAGTTGTTATTTTATTTTTTTGCATTTTAAAATGTTATTATAATAAATTATCATTTCCTTTTGAAATAATAATAAATTATCATTTATTTTTTTACATTTAGGGATATTAGTATTTTTTATTTATTTTAGCTATTCATTTTTATTCAATTTTCATTAAAACAACAGTGAAAGAATTCTTGTTCAAAATCACCCCCCCCCCATTAAGTGACATGTGTCTTGCACGTGATCATTTAACGGGATTTTCTAATAAAATTCGTTAAAAATCTTAAAATGCTAATAAAATGACAACATTGGACCTTATATTATGAATAGTGAAACATTAGGGCCCAACTTGGGAATAGGACCGGTCTTATAGATTGGGGGGCTCAAGGCAAACTATTTGAACTGTTAAACAATAAATTGAATTATAAACTAATAACGAGATTTGAATAATGTTATTAACAAAAAATTGAGTTTTGGAGTTGGCAATTGAGATTGGTATTTAGATTGAGTTGATATAATTGCAAGAAAATGCATTAATAATGCGTCAGTATTATGAAAAACATGTTTTACCCAGTGATGTGTAAAACTTGTTTTACACTAAGTGATTCTTGTTTATATTAAGGAATGAAAATAGGGTTTACACTAAAACGAGTGTAAAACAAGTTTTTTTCGAGATTTTCACATTAATAATAATTATAATTGCAACCGATATAAAGAAATATTTGACCAAAAAAAATAGTGATAGAGAAAATAATTCAAAAAAGGGTTAATGACAGATTAGTGCCTGAACTCCAGAAGGGCGTCTAAAAGTGGCGTGGGTTTTTTTTTCCGCTAGATCAGGGCTCAATATCATAATTTTTCGGCAGTTAAGGGCTTTTTGACGGAAATCGTTAGAAAAATCAGTTAAATCGCATGTGCCTCGCACGTGATCATAAAAATGGATGGATTTGTAATGAAAATTTGTCAAAAAAAAGGTTCAAACTGTAAATTTTAAAATTTGAAGGGTTAAATCCAAAAATGCCTAAATCCCTCTCCCCCCCCTTCCCGTAATTCCCTAATTCCAGATCTCTCTCTCTTTCACAAAACACACACACAGAGTAAATTTCTCATCCTCTCCAAACCCTAACCCCAACCTCACTTGCCGTTTCTTCTCCGACCAATCTTTCCACCGGCGACCTCTTTCCCGGCCATCCTAACCAGTTACCGTCAAGTCCACTCCAGGTTCCGACGCCGAACACCATAGCAACGCCGCCTCTTTCAAACGCCGGCCTTAGATTCCGACGCCGAACACAAACGCCGGCCATAGATTCTGGTGAATCATCACCGCCTTCTCACTCTTTCTGGTCTCCTTCTTCAATATCCATTCTATCCAGCAACTCTCTTTTTCGAATTTGTGTTCAAGCATTTTGAATCTGGGTTTCTTGATCAAGCAAATAGGTTTCTTGATTTTTGATGTGGAAATCGAATCTGGGTTCTTGATTTTGATGTGTAAATCGAATTTGAATGTTGTTGGCTGTGGTGGTGGTCTTGCGCCGGACTAGTGGTGGTGTTTGCAGAGTGATGGGTGGCGGACTGGTGGAAATCCAATCTGGGTTTTTTCTTTTTTTTTTCTTTTTTTTTCCCATAAAGATGAAATTTTATGGGAATAAATATATACTATTTTTTTTAAATAGTGATAATTACTTTATGTTGTTTTAAATTTGATCAATGTAAAAAGTAATTTATTACTCCCTCTGTCCCATCCGAAATAGGATTCCTGGTCCCGACACGGGGATTAAGGAATAATAATATTTTATTATTAAAAGTTGTTTGAAAAGTATGGCGTTGTGAGTATGAAGGAGAGAGAAAGTGGGTGGAGAATAATAAATAAATAGTTGTTGTGAGTATGACATGTGGGTCCTACTAATAAAAAAGTAATAAAAGCTTTTCATTTTGGGATGTCCTATTTCGAGTGGGACACTTAAAATGGCAAAACGTCCTAATTCGAGTGGGACGGAGGATTGTTCATAGAATAAAATTTAAATTTATTTATAATTTTCTTAATTTTAAATTTATTATTTAGAAAATAATCTAAATCCTTTTATATTTAATATAGCTATTAGATTAATTTGTTTAATAATTTTGATTTGTTTTTAATAAATTTATTTATATATGATAATTACTTATTTTATTATATACTTGATTATTTAGAAAAAATATTAATTTTTTAGAAAAAATATTTATTTCATTTTTAAACCTTTTGAGTTTCAAAAATTTCACTAAAACCCTTACTAACTAATATCGTTACAAATCCATCCATTTTTATGATCACGTGCGAGGCACATGCGATTTAACTGACTTTTCTAACGATTTCCGTCAATAAGCCCTTAACTGCCGAAAAATTATGATATTGAGCCCTGATCTAGCCGGAAAAAAAATCAGGCCCCTTTTAGACGCCCCCCTGGAGTTCAGGCCATAATCTGTCATTAACCCTTCAAAAAAATGTTGTTTGACAGTTTTAAATAATTCGTTACAGTATATTAAAAAAAATGGTAAGAATGAAAGTGGAATCGAAAGATAATAAAATTATACTCCCTATGTTTCTAAATAAATATCCAAATTTCAGTTTAACAAAAACAAATAGTAGAAACTAACTACCATCTCTTAAAACCGTTTTCTCTCCCGTCTTCTTACTCTCAATTCTCTGCTTCTTCATCCAAATTCTTTTGATTCTATTACTTCTTATCTCTTAATTAAAACATTAATCTTTGATTATTATCAATGATTAATATTTAAATTATGAAAATTTTCTTGCTTTTCGACAATAAATTATGCATTTGCCAAAAGTTGATTGGTGCATTCGACAACTTTTATGGAGCGGAGATTTGTTCCTTGGACATTTAATTTCCAGCGACGTTCGACCGTCAATAAATTGTCTCGCTACAATGATAAATCGGTATCCATCATTTTAATGATTTTAAAGTTTTTGCCTGACTTCTCGTCTTATTTGTTTTCTCTCCTTTGTCGAGAGTATTTGTCTTTTCTCCTTTGTCGAGAACCTTTGCTTTCTCTCCTTGCTGAGAGCCGTTGTGTATTGTTTGTAATTTTTGTTTCAATACTTGGGATGCTTGGTTGGGCACTTTTCACCTACCCAAATGCTTTAGTTTGTCTTGTTTTCAGCGTCAAACTTTTACTATGTGGGGTTTTGTTGAAAGCCGGTTTCGGGTTGTGTTCAAGTTTTGCTTGGAGAAGCGTTTGCATGTCACAAGTAATTGTTTGTAAGGGCTTTGGTCGAAGTATTGGTTTAGGAATAGACATTCATAATCGAGATGTATTAGGCACTTTGATCATCGTGGAAGACAGTATTTTAACGATTGTACGTATTCATATTTTTAATCTTTGGAATGAGACTTCGAATGTTGTGGAGCGCCATTTTGTAAAACTTTATTAATGCAATCATTGTTTTATTTGCTGTCAATAAAAAATAAAATAAAAACTACGTTTCATTCAATTTAGTGCCAAATTTTTGTATATAATCATGTAATCATTTTTCAAAACATTTAGTCTTGCAAGTATAAAGATGCTAGTGAAAAAAATGGGTAAAAAAAGGTTTAGTGACAGTTGTTTTCAAAAAAGTCATTCATTTTGAGACAATTTTTGAAAGCAGACTCTACGAACCCGTGTAAAGGTTGCACAGCAGTAGTAGGGGCGTTAAGACCGGAGCAGCGGGAAAGGAGTCTATCTATCTACCTAGCTTTGGTAGATTTCCCCCAACGCAATCCACAGTAAGCAAATTGTGCACTATAAGAGAAAAGGAGAGATGTTCGCAATGACTACCACAAGAAAGCCGCCCCCTCTCTCTAAAGGGGCCCGTTTAAAAAAAATAGATATTCATTTAGGGACAAGAAATTATTATCTTTTGGGACCAAACTAACATAGTCAGAGAGGAGAGACATTATCCAACTCCCAAACTATGATAATAAGAGGGGAGAAGAAAAAGCTATGAGAAAGAATAAAAATTTGGGGGTACTACAATCATCAAAAAAATTGGGAGTCCTAAGCGACTGCTTACTCGCCTAAGACCATCTACAATGGGAAGAAGTTAGGGTGTTGAATGGAGCATTCACAAAGACTGGGGGGTTTAATGCTTGCAATGGTTGTTTAATGGGGGTTGTGTGAATGGTTTTGTTGAATGGGTTCAACAAGTGTGAATGGGAATGGTGGGAGCCGGAAAAGACACGCGTCGGCCTTCTCACTGGGCCAACAAGGCGCGTGGAGTTCACGCGGGGACCACCGCGCGTTATGGCGTCGGCGGATCCTTTTTTTTTTTCTGGCCTGGACGGGTGTCACCTTCTGATTGGCTGACGAATTATTATTTTTTATTCCAATTTATTTGAGCTCAATTATTTCACAGAATTTTTTTTTTACACCAAAATTCCAAAAAAAAAAATCTCTTTAAATTGACGTAAGTTTCATTGTATTCCGAGACAAAAAAAACCCCATCTTTTTCTTGAAATGAATCCCAATAATAACTATTTCAACACTAATCATAAAAATAAAAAATAAATTTTAAGTGATGGGGTATAGGATGATGAGTGAGAAAAGTGTTGAATGAGGGATTAAACAAACCATTGTAGGGTTAAAAGTTGAATGAGTGTTGAATGGATGAGTTGGAAGAGAGAGAAGCTGATGTGGAGTGATAAAGTGGGTGTTGAATGAGAAATTTCGTTTAATCCACTGAGCATGGTCTAAGGAACAGGCCCGACCTAATTGGGATTACCCTATATTTTCGGGCTTAAAATGCAATTTACCCACAAAAAAGTATTTTATAATAAGTGAATAACTAATACTCACTCCGTCCTATTTTAAGAGTTATAAAATGGGTGAGTTCAAGAATTAAGGAAAAAGTGATGTGTTATAAGTGTTGATAGTTGGGTAGGAGAGAGAAAGTGTGGTAGAAAAGAGTTAGTGGATAATTGTTGTGAGTATGACATGTAAGACCCACTTTCTATTTTAAGATTTTGACTCTTAAAATGAGACGTTTTTTTTGAAATTTTTGACTATTAAAATGGGACGGAGGGAGTAGGTTTTAATCAGTTACGATATTTTGGGGAGTAAATCCCGAGCAAATCAAATACGGGAATTTTTTTCCTGGTGGGTACATCCCGTAAAATATACTCCCTCCGTCTCACTAGAATTATTTCTATTTTGCTCCATTCCACTTCATTTGAGACTCTCTAAAATGCTAATGTTTTTATAATTTTATATTCAATCTACCCCACCCACTCATTCTCTCTTTTCATTTTTCACCACACAATTCATTCAACCAACCTACTATTAACCTCACTCATTCTCTCTCTTCATTTTCTACCACATATTTTCCTTATTTTATTCTTTTTCCTTAGTCATTGTGCCCACTTCTTAGGTCTCAAGTGAGGTGAGACTGAAGGAGTAAATTCGAATATTATTCATAAGAAAAGTTCTCATCATCAATATATAGAAATATGAAAAGTTAATATTCGCTTAAACTCACGAATACATTTAACATTTAAGTAATGACAAAAACTTGTATGAGAACACCATGACCCGTCTCATAGTAGAGACGGGTCATTTTTTACCGATGACCCGGATCCATGACCCACAGGATTTTTTTTCCCAGTTTGCCAAAAGTAATAGTTACTATAACTAAATGTAATAAACGTGTTAGTTATATGTAACAGTTTGTATACATAAAAGTAATACATATATACATAAAAGTAACAGTTTTTTTTTTATGTCTTCTTCGTTTGCCAAAAGTAATACTTATTATAACTAAAATGTAACGAACGTGTTACTTATATGTAACAGTGTTTATACATAATTGTAACACATATGTATAGAAAAGTAATAATTCAACCATTTACACTTTAGAACTAAAAACATTTGTGTTATTAACATTGTAAAAATAAGAAAGAAACAATTTTTATAAACGAATGTTACATTTTACTTGTATAATAACATTGTAAAATAGTTACGTTTACTTGTATAATAGTATATCTATATGTTTTCAAATAATAAATTACAATGGGTTCAATTTATCATTATACATGTAAAAGTATTATATTATCTATAGAAATCTGTTACAATTTCATCTACTAAAGTGTTACATTTACTTCTACAAATAATTATATTCATGTATATAAGTTGTTATTTTTCAAATATTATTTTCTTTCAAAAAAATAAAATCAAAATACTCAAAAATAAAAAATATTCTGGAAAAACACTATTACATTTCAGTATAACAATAATTACATTTAGTTATTGTTAGTATTGCATGTATTTATAGTTAGTATTATAGTTGAAAGATGAGTAAAATGAGCTACTCCCTCCGTCCCGGTTTAAGGTTCTTAGTTTGACTTTACACGCTTATTAAGGAATTAAGGCAAAATTGAGTTAAGAATACTAGTGGGTGAAGGATATAATTGTCCATTCATAAAGCAAGTGGTGAAAAGTAGATGTGTGAGTGATGGAATTTTTGTAATAAATGAACTTTATGAGGACAAGAATGTCCAAAACACTATTCATTCTTTGCCATTTAAGGATTAAAGCAACTTAGAACCTTAAACTGAGACATACCAAAAAGGAAAGTAAGAAACTCAAACTGGGACGAAGGGAGTATTATTTTTTGTAATAAAACTGGTGTTACGTTTACTTATAAACAATGTTACTTTATAAGTAACACAGTTGTTACATTTAGTTATACTAAATACTCCCTCCGTCCCACCTCAATATTGAGACCTTTGAGGTGGGCACAATAACTAAGAAAAAAGAATAAAATAAGGAAAATATGTGGTAGAAAATGAAGAGAGAGAATGAGTGGGGTTAATGGTAGATTTGTTGAATGAATTGTGTGGTGGAAAATGAAGAGAGAGAATGAGTAGGTGAGGTAGATTGAATATAAAATTATAAAAATGTTACTCCCTCCGGTCCATAATAACTGTCGTTTTTGGACTTTTCACAAAGATTAAGAAATGCAATTATTACGGCATAATAATGGTGAAAGTTCCATGCTTACCCTTATTTATTGTCCATCTTTCTTACATTATTACGCTCACTAAGTCAATTAATAAAGTAAAACAACTCCAATATAAGGGTAAATTAGGAATTTTAATTGTTTTGACCCAAAAGTGACAATTATTTTGGACCAAAAATATTGCTCAAAAGCGACAGGTATTTTAGACCAGAGGGAGTACTATTTTGGGGAGTCTCAAGTGAAGTGGGACGGACCAAAATGGAAATAAGTCTCAAGTGAGGTGGGACGGAGGGAGTATTACTTTTGGCAAACGAAAAAAACAGTCAAAAAAATATAAAAACTAGAAAAAAAACAAAAAAAAAATGATTTTTTTATGGGATTTTTTTTTTTGCCAATGGGTCGCTGCGACGTGGCAGATATTGAGTGAAGCATGGGTTGGGATCCTACGCTTCGCGTAGAATGTTGTACACATCAACCCGTCTCTTCTATGAGACAGATCTATGTGTTCTCACAAGAGACTTTAATTAATTTTACTTTAATTAATTTTAATTCGTATTGCTAGTCGTGAATTTAAATTAAATAAGTTATTCTCCAAAAAGCAAATTCGCTACTATCAACCATTAAGAATTCACTCCTTCAAAAAAAAAAAAAAAAAAAAAACCCATTAAGAATTCACAAAATTCTCGTGAAAATATTTTTTTGAGAAAAAAAAATAATAATATTACCTCTTTTTATCGCTACAATAGTACAATACCTAATCTGGCCGAGTAAACTACTTTTCCGCCCCTCGTACTATGGCCCCAACATCAATTTGACACTCGTACTATTGAAACAACAAATGTATGATGCGTACTATAGTTTTATTAGCAAAATTAACCAATTTACTATTCATTCGTTAACTTTTTTTAACACACGTTATTTTTTTAACGAGCATTAATTTATAACTAACTTTTGTTATCTCCATCAAAACCAAATCGCATATGTAAAAATCGAATTCCGACTTCGTTAAACGTTGGATCGTCGTGAAACTTCTGGGCTTTGGTCGCATCCCCTAGGCGCACATGATGACCGTTGGGATCTTCCAAATAATTGCCGGAGAGGGAGAAATGGCCGGCGGCGAAAACTGGCGAAAATCTCCAAAAATTCGCTATATTAAAAATCAAATTCCCGCTTCATTAACCGTTGGATCGTCGTCAAATTTCTGGGGTATGTTCGCATCACTCAGGCGCTCATATTGACTGTTGGGATCAGTAAAATAATCAGCTGTGCCGGAGATATGGCCGACGGCGCAAATCCGGCGAAAAACTCAAAAATCGCTCCAAAAGTTAGTTTTGTTAAAATAAATTAATGCCCGTTAAAAAAATAATGTTCGTTAAAAAAAGTTAACAAATGAATAGTAAATTGGTTAATTTTGCTAATAAAACTATAGTACGCATCATACATTTGTTGTTTCAATAGTACGAGTGTCAAATTGATGTTGGGGCCATAGTACGAGGGGCGGAAAAGGAGTTTACTCTAATCTGGCCTCTCCCACAACTTTGTTCTTCTTCTTCTTCTTCTTCTTCTTCTCTCTCCCCCTTAAAAAGTTCGATACTATTTCCATCTCCATTAGTGCTATGCTTCTTGGATTCTGATGCCCTTAAAGCGGCGACGGCTGTTTCTCAGATCTGCAACTTTGGCCTATTCGAATTCATGCCTCTCTAAACGGTAATCACTTTTCTTTATCTTTACTGTTCCTTAAAATCGTTTACAACTTTGATCAGTCTTATGATTGCTTTCTCTGTGTGTTTGTGTGGATGAATTTTGTCATGTTTTGACGCTGCGATGTAATTAAGGAAGTGTTGTAATTTATTATTGGTTCCGTAATTCTCTTTTGAACTGCCAATTCTCTTGTTCTTTTGGTCGTTTGTTCACAATTAAACTCTGTAAATAGTGTTTTCTGATTCAAGAGTGATTCTTTTGGTCGATTATTACAAATTTCCATTTTAATATATGATGTTAGTATAAGTGTAGTGTATATCTGATCGCGAATTAGGGGAATTGTTAGTTTTTTGTGATACTACTGGGATTTTCTGATTAATTTATAGGTAGATGCCATGATTGGTGTTAAGTTCTCTTGGATTCTCTTGATGGAATTGATTGATTTTTTATGTTAATTTGAAAGATTTATTTTGAAGTCCAATAGAAGATTAAAGAAGCAGAAATGCAAAGGGTGATCAAGCCATTGATTGTTAGTATAATGTCGGTAATTTGGAGATAGTATGCATTTTATCTCATTGAGCGCTGGATGTTGAATGTTGAGTGAGACTCTTATTGGTTAAGCAAGGATTTTGATTCTCAATCATTAACAGGAGGTTGGACATATTCAAGTTGAATGAAAGAATTAAATCATGAATCCTACCTCCAAATTACCCTTCATTGTATTAAGTAAGCATCAAGTACTTGATGCTTGATGCTACCAAACGCAACCTTATTACAGAAGAAAAGAACGGTTGATGGCTTTTAGGTCAATATAGTTGTTTTGAAAGGTTGATTTTTCATGCTTTTGTTGGTAAACGCTCTGTTACCATTAAAAAGTAGTTTGTTTGAATTATTTCATCCCAGGGATAATGGGATATATTGTTTTATCAACATCTTTTCAAGGATTGAGGTTGTGGACGGTTCTACTATCGGATTTATGGTTTTTTGCTTGCTTAACAGCAGAAAGTCTCTTTGGTTCAAGTGCGAGTCTGTTGGCGCATCTTTATCAGAACAAGAAATCTTCAAATTTTAATAGATTATGCAATGATCTATTTGTTGCTCAGCAGTGCTAGTTTAGCTTCTAAAACCTTTTGATTCTTTTTCCATTTCTTTTTATTTCCTATTACACATGTTTGTTGCTAGAATTTTGTTTTTTCATGTTAGTTTGTCAAACGGCGAGTATAAATTTTGATTTGTCCTTTTGGACTCTCGAGTTATTAGATTATTCCTTTCTACATTAAGACCATATGGCTTCGGCCCTTCCCTGGACCCCACCCACAATGAATGGGAGCTCTTGTAGCACCAGGTTGCCATTTTCTATGATGTGACGACTTGATATTAGGTGTCACTTTAGCATCCAAGGCTGTGAATATGCCACCAACTAGTTCATGGTGAATGGGTTGAAGAGAAGTTTTAAATGACAGTCGGAAATATGTGTATCTATTGCTTTGAAGCTAGTGTGTTTTAGTGTTTATGAGCTTTCTGTTTGCAATGTAAGATTGTTATTTCCGATTAAGTTATAAGTATTCTGTTTACTTTCTATGTAGTTTGTATTATTAAAAGTCGATATACGAATTATTATTTTCAGCATGTTATTTCTTGTTATTTTGGTTTTGAATTCGACAAATTTTGTTTTCAATACTGGCCCTCTTTTTTAAAGTTGCTATCTATGGTGTAACGAATATGAGAGTTCATAAAGCGACATGCCAAAATGATGTGCATATCATGTATTACTAATCAGATTTCACATTATTAATCATTTACTGTGAACCTTTTTTTATTCATAATGAAGGATTTTCAATTTCATTACATTTGTAGTGGATGTTTGCATGTCATGTTCTGAGCTAATTCTTGTGTCTGTCTGGATTTGATTCAGTTCCTTGTGTAAAATCTGTTTGCTGTTTTTCTGTTCTTCATTTGGTCTATATGGCTCTCAGAAAAGAAGTGCTCCTATCAAAAAGAGTTATAGCCTTCATACTCTCCATGTCATTTTGTTGCAGGTGAATGAAGGTCAAGGATTTTTCAGAAAGCAGCATAAGACAGTTGAAGGATCGGTTCATGCCTATCTTAATTGACTTCATCATTGGGTTTTATCCAAGAAACATAGTCAGATACATTCCATGATCCAAGGGCTTCCATAACAAAGTATTTTTCCCTTGTAGACATCTCCCGACAAATGGACCGGGACGATACATCAGGCTTTGTGAGTGGTGGAGGTAGCTTATTGGATATGTTCCGTGCCCTTTTTATTTTGATTTATAGATCTTTGTAAATGCATTAGATTGATTAATTTTGGACCAAGTACTTCCTCCACAATATGGTACTCAATAATCCAACAATGGATCTCAACAACAATAGCACAGTGTTTTCTTGTAACGGCGAGTTGACTAAGCATTTTAGCTTTGGGGATACCACATTACGTTTGGATTGTTTCGGTTATGATGGAAACAAGGCCGTTGGATTTGGGTCTCCCCGAACAAAGACTAGAGACCAAACTATTACTTCAAGCGCACCTGATGATGGTTGCAGATTGGTTTTAGGGTTGGGGCCCACACCAATTTCAAATGATAACTATTTATTTGGAATAAACTCCGTTAAAGGATCAGCCCCTATTATCAGTACAGGATTTCTCCATGTGGGTGACTCACCTCTCAAACTTGGCCTTTCTGGTCGGGCGGAGGAATTATCCAGTGTACCTCAGCATTCTGTAGCAACAAAGAGTGATCTGACTGCACTTTATCATCATCCTGAACAAGCATCTGTCCATGGTGGCCAAGCTTATCCTGTTGTTGATGAAGGTTCCTCCTCAGCGAAGAATTCAGGTGGGTATATGAAATCCCTCCTTTTGGCTCCAAAAATGAGTGGTAGGAAAAGCTTGTTGCAGCTAGATGAACTTTTGAAGTCTGGAGAAAATTCTGATTACTATCCTTCTCAACCTTTTGCCTCTGATAACTTCACGGGCACAGCATCAGATAACCAAACCGGAGCTTCTAAGAAATGCAAGTTCACGGGTTGTACAAAAGTAGCAAGAGGGGTAACGGGTCTCTGTATCGGGCATGGGGGAGGGGAGAGGTGTCAGAAACCCGGTTGTAATAAAGGGGCTGAGAGCCGAACGGCCTACTGTAAAGCCCATGGAGGAGGGAGGAGGTGCGAGCATTTGGGGTGCACTAAAAGTGCAGATGGTAGGACCGACTTTTGCATAGCTCACTAGTAATAACCCCCCGTGCCAAAGGCACGGATCAGTTTGCCTATCCCCGTCAGTTACTCAATTTCTCATAACCCTTAACCCACTCCAACCTCCCTCAACACTCCAACCTCCCACTACTCCATCAAGGAAACCGCAGGACTAATCATGGCCGTCAGATATGGTGGTTGGGGATGAATCTCAGCCGCTTTTTATAAAGCGGTTATTTCCGCTTTGTATTGTAATATAGATGGTGGTGGAAGAAGGTGTGGGCACATTGAAGGTTGCACGAAAGCAGCAAGAGGCAAGTCTGGGCTTTGCATCAAGCACGGTGGAGGAAAGAGGTGTAAGGTTGATGGGTGTGCTCGTAGCGCTGAGGGGCAGATTGGTCTTTGCATATCTCATGGGGGAGGTCGACGGTGCCAGTTTGAGGGTGGGTGCAAGAAAGGTGCTCAAGGGAGCACTAGTTATTGTAAAGCTCATGGTGGGGGGAAACGTTGCATGTTTAGTGGGTGCACCAAAGGTGCGGAAGGGCGGACCCCACTTTGCAAAGGTCATGGTGGGGGGAAAAGGTGCCTCCATGATGGTGGTGGGATCTGCACAAAGAGTGTGCATGGGGGAACGAACGTTTGTGTTGCGCATGGAGGTGGAAAGAGGTGTGCAGTTCCTGGTTGTACCAAGAGTGCTCGGGGACGGACTGATTGCTGTGTCCGGCACGGAGGAGGAAAAAGATGCACTTTTCTCAACTGCAGTAAGAGTGCTCAGGGGAGCACGAATTACTGTAAAGCCCATGGTGGAGGAAAGAGATGCAGCTGGAGTGGAGAAGGGAAGTGTGAGAAATTCGCTAGGGGCAAAAGTGGGTTATGTGCTGCACATAGTAATACGGTACAAGAACGTGAAGCGCATCAAAAGTGTATTGTCGAAATTGGACCAGGACTCTTCTATGGGGTTGTGCCTGCTTCCATCTCAACAGTTGGATCATCGTCAGAAGTAAGTGTGCTGTCAGATTCTCTTGATTCACTGGAAAGACCAGCAAAGAGACAACAGCTCATTCCCCCACAAGTTTTGGTCCCGCCATCAATGAAGTCATCATCATCGGAGCAAGGGGGAGGAGGGCCGCCTAGCAGCAGTGGTGGCATAACGAACAACTTTGAGATTCTTGAGGGTAGAGTTCACGGCGGTAAGAACTACATTGGGGTGGAGGGATCTGAATAATGCTATAGATGGGATTTGAAAAGTTCTTCCGGGTTTACCTCCGGCAAGTTAATTTTTATTATTTATTTTTCTGATCATGGGGCTCTGTATAAAGGTGTTAAGACCCTAAGCTTAGCTGAATTGTTTCCTGACTTATTGTGAATGTGTTCTGTATTCATTTGGAAAAACGTGTTTTGGAATGGAATGGAATAATTAGTACATTATGCTAAATAGTATACTCAAAAATCATCTACCCAGCTTAGGCCCAAAGCCGGGTTTAAATCCGGCTTAGGCTCTCGTTTGTCGCAGCTGGTGGCTGATGACTTATAGATGATGGCTTATGGCTGATAGCTGATTGACTTATGGTTGATGGACTGAGGACTGTTTGTTTTGCTTGTTATGAAAAACTTATGAGCTGTTTTGATTTATTTGTATCTGTTTGTTAAAAAAGCTAGAAAAAGCTGAAATATAATAAGGATACCAAAATGCCCTTACTATATAAATTAACTAATATGCATGCCCATTCACCTTACAACTAACTTATTAAATTACTTTTGTTGAACTAATATAATCTTATTGGTTTATTGATATAGTTAATTAAGTATTAATTTATTTTCTTTTATAATTTAAGCATAATATATGAATCCTTAATATTCTTATACGTAGAATGAACACCCAAACAAACAAAACTAAAATTAATATAATCTTATTGGTTTATTGATACAATTAATTAAGTTAAAAAAAAAATATTGGCTCCGCCACTAATATCAAATACAAGAAAAGATCGATTGAGAAATGGATGGAGATGTGGCTCATAGGATTAAAGCAGGTTGGTTGAAGTGGAAGAGTGCCACAGGGTTTCTTTGTGATCGTGGCATGCCAAATAGATTAAAGGGAAAATTCTATCGTACGGCAATTAGGCCTGCACTGCTTTATGGCACTGAATGTTGGGCCGTGAAACAGTGTCATATTCATAAGATGAATGTAGCAGGGATGCGTATGCTACGATGGATGTGTGGGCATACAAGAAAAGATCGATTGAGAAATGAGGTGATCAGGGGTAAAGTAGGAGTTGCGCCCATTGAGGATAAAATGAGGGAGCATCGTCTAAGGTGGTTTGGTCATGTGAGACGGAGACCGAGTGATGCACCGGTTAGGAGGCCTGAAGAGTGGAGAAGTGATAAAATGGCGAGGGGTAGGGGAAGACCCAAGCAAACTTGGATTAAGGTGATTGAAAATGATATGAGTTTACTCGAGTGGATGAAGATGTGGCATTGAAGAGGCCGGAGTGGAGAGCGAAAATTCATGTGAATGATGGGGGTTGATCGTACTTTTTATTATTATTATTTATTTATTTATTTTATTTTATTTTCTCCATCTTTTTCCTCTCTTTCTCTCTCTCTCTCTCTCGCTCTCTCTCTCTCTCTCTCTCTCTCTTTCTCTTTCTCTTTCTCTTTCTCTCTCTCTCTTCCTTTTATCACGATGACATATGAGGATTCATGTTAGCCGACCCCAAATTATTTTGGGACTAAGGCTTTGTTGTTGTTGTTGTTGTTGTCAAAACAAAAACAATAAATTTTAAGAAATTAATTTGAATTCTTTATCTTTTTTTTTTTTTTTTTTGACACAACACTTGAATTCTTCATTTGAAATATGAAAAAGTAGTAGAAGAACAGGATGAGAGAAATAGTGAATAAACTTTTAAACCGCCAAAGTTTGTGTGAAAAAGAAGTACAAAATTAATGCTCTTGAGATACTGTATAATGAAAGCAGGATGGTTTAGGAATAAAAAGAGTTTATTAAGGAAAGATGTAAATGTGTGTTTTCAACAAACTAGAATAAGCATAATTTTTAACTTTTGGGATTTTACTTTTTTATGCAATAATTGAGTTGTACATTACTTATTAGCTTTTAACTTATAAGTGAAAACAAACACTACAATTATTACTTAATTTAAGTCAAAAGTCAAAAGCCACCCAAAATAAGTGGAAACAAACAAGCACTGAATGCCTTGGGTGTGTGATTAAGATTGTGTTGCCCATGTGGGCGAAAGGTGATAGTATAAGACTAGGTGTAGAGAGAGAGAGAGAGAGCGATATCTCAGCATAAACTACATCTGTCCTTGTATATACACTTGTCACGGCCCGGTTGGCTCGTCAGGAAAGGACACTGAAAAGTAAGGGAAGGTGTCGGTGGTGGGATAAAGCACTGCAAGTCAGAGTGATGGTCTGACGACCACAACGTGTGGGTGTCGTCTCTGCACCACGTTAACGGCCACTTGGACTTATCTGGTAGTGGTACTTTGATTGGCACGGATAGGAATCTAAAGCTCGATCCTTGGGATAGCGGGAGGCTAAGATCACCAAGTATGGATAATATACGCAACATATTGCGAGGGGCTAGAGACCTCGAGCATCTGGGTGGGCTGATGCCCGACAAGGCATATTTCGATCCAAGCAGGCTCGTTTCTCTTTAAGGCATAACTCGATCCTAGCGGTCTGGCCGGTTGACGCGAGCTTACATCCAGTCTGTTAGGCCCGGGCTCATTATGGGTCGGAGGGAGTATAATGCAAGTGTGCTTATTATTAGTGACATTAGTATAATGTAACGTAGTGTACCCAAAATTATTGGTTGCGTGACAACTAAATGTAACATATTTTTAGGATTTTTATCAAATAATGCACCATAATTTTTAGTAATACTCCCTCCGGACCAAAATATTTGTCACTTTTGAGCAATTGTTTTGGTCCAAAATAATTATTACTTTTGGGTCAAAACAATTAAAATTCCTAATTTACCCTTACATTGAAAGTTGTTTTACTTTATTAATTGACTTAGTGAGTGTAATAATGTAAGAAAGATGGACAATAAATAAGGGTTAATATGGAACTTTCACTATTAATATGCGGTAATAATTGCATTTCTTAATATTTGTGAAAAATCCAAAAACTACAGTTATTTTGGATGGAGTAAATGTTATGCATTTTTAATTTGACAATAACTTGTATGAGAACACCATGACCCGTCTCATAGTAGAGAGGTCATTTTTGACCCATGACCCACAGGATTTTATTTATTTATTTATTTTTTTTCGGTTTGTCAAAAGTAATAGTTATTATAACTAAATGTAACAAACGTGTTACTTATATGTAACAGTTTGTATACATAAAAGTAATACATATATACAGAAAAGTAACAATGTTTTTTTTTTTTTTTATGTTTTCTTCGTTTGCCAAAAATAATACTTATTACAACTAAAATGTAACGAACGTGTTACTTATATATAACAATGTTTATACATAATTGTAACACATATGTATAGAAAAGTAATATTTCAAATATTTACACTTTAGAACTAAAAACACTTGTGTTAGTAACATTGTAAAAATAAGAAAGTAACAATTTTTATAAACGAATGTTACATTTTACTTGTATAATAACATTGTAAAACAGTTACGTTTACTTGTATAATAATATATCTATGTGTTTTCAAATAATAAGTTACAATGAGTTCAATTTATCATGATACATGTAAAAGTATTACATTATCTATAGAAATCTGTTACAATTTTATCTACTAAAGTGTTACATTTACTTGTACAAATAATTACATTCATGTATATAAGTTGTTATTTTTCAAATGTTACTTTCTTTTAAAAAATAAAATCAAAGTACTCAAAAATAAAAAATATTCTGGAAAAACACTACTCCCTCCGTCTCAAAATAGATGTCGTTTTGGAGTGTTTCACACATATTAAGAAATGCCATTAATGCATGTGTAGAAGTCTCAAATACCCCTAAAATAATTCAACTACTTGGGTAATTAAATGGTTAGGTAAGAGATAGTTTACTATCATTATTAAGTGTATAATTGGTATAGAGCAATAAAAAAGCTTTGAAAATAGTGAAACCACAAGTATTTTGAGACAAAAATTAACTCCCAAAACGACATCTATTTTGAGACGGAAGGAGTATTACATTTCAGTATAACGATAATTACATTTAGTTATTGTTAGTGTTGCACGTATTTATAGTTAGTATTACAATTGAAAGATGAGTAAAATGAGCTATTTTTTTTTTGTTACGTTTACTGATAAACAATGTTACTTTGTAAGTAACACAGTTGTTACATTTAGTTATACTAAGTATTACTTTTGGCAAACGAAAAAAACAGTCAAAAAAATAATATAAAAACTTAAAAAAAATGATTTTTTTTTTTGGAAAAAAAAATATTTGGACCAATGGGTCGCTGCCACATGGCAGATTTTGAGTGGAGCATGGGTTGGGATCCTACGCTTCGCGGAGAATGTTGTACACGGGTCATGGTTTAACCCGTCTCTTCATGAGACGGATCTAAGTGTTCTCACCTAGATGGTGATGTTCAAAATGGACCCAAGTCCACGGAGGCCCGTCAAGCTCGCCGGCCCGAGGCCCGTTGGTCCGAGCCCGTCAGCCCATGGACAGAGCCCGCTCCAAGCCCGCGCGGACCCAATGATAGGCCGGACTTCATGTTTGAACACGGATCGGGCTTAAGCCCGCGGACTTCTGGGTCCGTTTGGCCCAAATCCATTTGGCCCGTTTCAAAAAAAAAAGAAAAAGAAAACACCATTCTGATTTTAATTTATCTTATATAAAATCTAAGTTTTTTTTTTATTAAATCTAAGTCATTTAATTTTTTAATAAGTTTTTTTATATAAAAGACAAATTAAAGTACATATTACATCACTTTTTATATGTATTTTAATTTATATTATATATTTTAATAAGTCTAAGTCATTTAATTTTTTAAAAGTTTTTCTGATTAAAAAAAAAAAAGGGACAAAATCCGTTTGGCCCGTGAACCTTTCGGTCCGGACCAAACGGACTGGCCGGACCACACATAAAACGACGGGCCGGGCCGAGCTTTTATCCATCCGTGGGAGGGCCGGACCGGTCAAGCCCGTCAAGCCCGCGGACATGAGCAAAGGCGGGCCGGGCCGGATAACCCGTTTGAACATCACCACACCTAGACCACCTCTTTTTATTTAAATTCATTTTAGTGTTCTAAGAAATTGATTAGTCTTCCAAAAAGAAATTGACTAGAATGACAATCCATTGGAGCCGCATTGACTAGTACAAGCTGCGTAGAAGTACAAGAAGTCTCTTTCTCACACTCATAATCTTAGAACTGAAATTCAAACACTACGAGATGGCGCCGGTTCGCGGCGGAGATTCACCGGACCGTACCACGTCAAAGCTTATTCTCGCCGCTCCTATCTGTAATTGATTTTGCTCGAATCATTCAGAGGTACAAATTTACGCATGAACACTCCATTTCTCACCTCCATTCTTCAAAAACTTCAGATCCAACTTTTAAGTGCTATTCCATTCAAATACCTAAATTTTTGAACCAACTCATCAGGAATTCCTGAACACGTTAGGTTGAAATGTACGCGGCAGTTCAAAAATCGAATTGAACTTGAAAGCGAAAATGTACGTGACCGAAAGCTTTGTATCAGCTAGAATTACTCGCGACTTTTATCTCAAATTCGTCGTCGATGATTGTTAAATTTCCGTTGAATTTCGATTTTTTTTTGTTTAATTATTGTTCTAATATTTCGTATTTCTGTTTACGATTGTAGAGGTGTGTTCATGGAGAACATTTACAGTAACAGCAGTTTGAGAGGTCACCAAATGTCATCGAGCGGGAACAATTCGCCAATGAATGCATTCATTGAGAAAAATCGTTATTATCATTCACCGACGAGCCCTATTTTCAATCCGTACAATTCTTCTGACGGTACGTCTTCGGACAATTCAGACTCCGCGTTGTTCAGGTACCTGAGGTCTCCGTCGTCGTCCTCTACTGTAGATCCGGTTGACGATAATCAGAAGTACCTATCAATGATCGGAAATCAGTTACGCGGTAGTTTCAGTACTAGTAGCGGAAGCTTAGGTTCGCATGGCTCGTTGTCGGCAAGATCACCGTTTTCGCCAATTGAGAACATCGAATCGCCGCCGTTGAGGTCTCTGTCCGTGTTTACAGCTCCGGCGAATGTGGAGGAGGATGTGTTTGTGATGGATGGCATTCTGGTTCCCTCTGTTCCTGGTTCTAGGAGAAGGTGTTTGTCGTCATCAGATTCTGGCGGTTCATCTTCGTCTGGGGGAAACTCTGTCAAAAAGGTACTTTCTCGTTCCTCCAAATGTCAGGTCTCTCTCTCTCTCTCGCAGAATCGTTACATCTCTCTGTGCTCTAGAAATTCAGTATATTGCCAATTGTAGTACTGGCATTTGATTAAAAATCACTATTGTTTCACTATTCTTCTCAGAGATTTCCATATTTCGGCATATTAGCTGCAGAAGTAGAGAATTTGCTTCGAATTTGACTCAGATTTGACACAAGTTAGTAGATGTTAAAAATTTCTTAACTAAGTCTAGATCTAGTCATCCACTTAAATGAATGCAACACAGTTGCAAACATTATATACTTGCACCATCTGCATTTAGTGGACTGTTTGTTGGTAGCTTTGAGAATTGCATCCAGTTCTCTGACATAAATTGAGCTCTTTTAAACCTTTTTCCCTTTCCACTTATCATTAAGTTGTGATATCAATAAACTGGGAAGCATTCGTGATATCCTATGGTGAGATCAATAGACCTGATTATGTTTGGCTTATAATGGAAATTAGTAGGAATATTGTGCACCTCCGTAGCTCTTCCCCTATTCACAAAAATCTAGTTACTTATGAAATATTTGTTTGCATCTCCAATCAGGTTAAGCCTTATTTACTTCATCTGTGAGTTGCAATATCACTTTTAGTTTTAACCCCTAACCAGCCATACATAATTACCATTACACATTAACTCTGTTTACAGAAGTAGTTACTGCCTTCTACCGTTTCAATCCTTCACAACAGTAGTGTTTCCTATTCCAAACCACGTGATCTCACTGATCTCTTATCTTATGAGTTGAGGGAGTTATGTCGTCAATGCCGGATATCCATTGTGATATTGTAATAATCTTCAAGAGTGATCACACTGGTCTCTTATCTTATTCAGTTTGTCAATTGTTATGCTACAATGACTTTCTCCTAATTGTGTCATGCAATACTAATAATGTAATTTGATCCCATCATTTTCCACAGTTTTCTTACGGGAAGGAAAATCAAAGACCAAAGAGATTACCAAACAAGACAAAATCTGAGGTAATAATCAGAAACCAAAATTCTATTATTTGTGATCATAAAATGATGAGACATTAACCAGATACCTATAGATCTTGCGATACTGTTAACATCTTCTCCATGACTAGTTGCAAACACTATCTTACAGATTTGTTTTTCCAATATGTATAGGCGCAGCTTTGCAAAACTTATACAGGTCCTGGATCTTGCTCATATGGCTCTAAATGCCGATTTCTTCATCATGAGTCAAGTACAACAGCATCACCATCAGCAACAACAACAACAACTCGAACAATTTCACCTATCAAACTGGAACATCCTACCACCACCAGTATGATCACCTCAAACACCAACTGTCCCCTTCAGGATTTAAGCACATCACCATCACCATCTATAACCTTGAAGCCTCTTCAGGATCTAATTACAGCAGTATCACCATCTGCGACCTTGACTTCAACTCCAATGATCACAGCCATCACACTAGAACATCCTGGTAGCAGCACCGTGATCACATCAAACACCAACTGGTCTCCTCTGGATGATGGGCTAGAGGTTACCTTACCCTCTTCTTCTTCTTCTTCCGCTGATAAAGCTTCACCAAGGGAGGAAGTTGATGCTTACATAAACAGTCTTCTCTACGGTCCCACAAAAAGAAAGAGGCTGCCAGCGTTCATTGAAATATGCCCAGAATAGATGCTTGTGTTCCTGACAACCCTTTCACTTCCAATATGCATTTGGACCAAAAGGTAAAGCGCATATGATTTTTTTTGTTTCAGAACTACTGACCGGAAGCCTCTGATCACTATTTTTGCTGTTCCTCTATATGAGTATAGGGTAAATATCATAAACTGAAATGGTACATGCATAAAGATGGGATTAATATGTGTGCGTTTTTTGTTACAAGGCATGCTTCTGATGGTACTTCATTCAATAAAGCATGTTGGTGTATTAACAGGCAGTTTATACGATGTGTTTAGATTAAGTTGGATTGATTGATTAACAATTCCAGAGCCATATCTGAGTAAGTCAGTGTCGTATGACCATAGTATCATTGGTTTACTTCTCTTCTGTGTTTCAGAAGATAGATGAATATTTGCGAAAATGCTTAGCAAATATGAGACCTACACTGTACTACTTCCCACACTTTTCGGTGAAATGAACTGCAATATGGAGACTTGTAAAGAATTAAGTTCAAGACTTGCAGAAATTGAGTTATAGAGTCTTCTCTTCGTGGTTGGAAAAGTCTTCAAATTATTTTTAAACCCATCTTTCCAAAATAATTGTCAATATTTCACTCATGATCATGAGTGAAAATGGACTCTTGTTTTGGAGTGGAGGTACTAATTAGTTAAGCTCAGTATGAACACCTCTCTACAGGGCTTTTAGATAGGAAAGTTTGCTGTAAATAATTATGCACAATGTATGATTTGCTTTCTGTAAGATATGCAGAATTTCTTGTTTTGTGCTAATTATGCTCACTCAGGTATGTTACTTAGCCATTGTTTGGTAGGGTGGAAATGGTTCGGTTTAGCTCGGTTTGGGCGAATTTAGAGACCAAACCGCTAGTCATCGGTTTGGGAAATCCAAACCGAGCTGAACCATTAAAAAGTTGAAACCGAGCTGAACCAAACCATCGCGGTTCGGTTTGGTTCGGTCCAAAATGTGGTTTCATTTTTCGGCTCAGAATTCGGTCTAAACCGCGGTCCAGACCACGGCTTAGACCATGGCCCAAACCAAGGCCCAGACCATCAGGGTTCTAATGAGAACTTAAAATGTATTAGACAATTTGGGACGGATGGAGTACTTGAACAACAATCATTTATTATGAGCGAAGGGAGTACTAATAAAGCTTAGTATGACCAGTATGATAAATGAATACAATCTCAGTCAATCCCTCCATTAATTTTATGCTTGAATTCATTACATGACCTACTTTTTCGATTTCTTTGTATCACATTTTACCACTTAACAACAGAGGTGCTACTGAAAATATTTCATAACTTGTAGCCTAACAAAACAATTCTTTGGGGGATTTAATTAACTATCCATACTTAGAGTTTCACGGTTCAGCTCGGTTTGGTTCAACGGTTCAGCTCGGTTTGGTTCAACGGTTCAGCTCCATGGATCGGTTTTGCGGTTCGGTTCGGCTTGGAAGAGCCATACCGTAAGCCAAACCGAACCGTATGGTTTATCACTTTTCGAAACCGACCTGAACCATGTATAATTAAAAACTGAGCTAAACCACACGGCTTGGTTAGGTTCGGTTCCAAACCGCGGTTTGAGCATAACCATTTCCACCCCTATAGATAAGCCAGGTATGACATAAATTTATTAATGAGGTTATTGGGAATGGTCTAATGACATTCTCTCGCTCCGTTTCATGTCACTTGAGACCAAAAATTTTGGCACACAAATTAAGGAAAAGTAAGAGAGAGAAATAGTGGGAGGAGGTGTTTGTGAGTATGAAAAATTAAGTAAGAGAAAGAATAATAGTAAGTTGATTGGTGTTGTGAGTGTAAAAGTAAAGTATGAGAGAGAATGAGTCGGGGAATAGTAAAGATTCTTTACCATTTTTGGCAGTTTCAAGTAATGTGAAACGGATAAAAGGGGAAATATGTGTCAAGTGACCTGAAACGGTGGGAGTATATTTCGATTTTTGTCTACTCTATGAGCTGAGTTACGACTTGTTTGATTAAGAGGGATTTGGAACTGCTACATGTCAAATCTTGACCAATATGTTCAAACACGTTTCCTGAAAACTTTATTTGAGTGATGCAGATTCTATGCAGAATAATGGCATGCTACGTGAATTGTAAATGATATACTCCTCCGTCCCAAAATAATCTTCGCATTTGACTATTCAAGCTTTTTAAGGATATGAACACTTAATACTTGCTTCAATTCATGCACATTTAAACCACAAGTTGTAGAAATGGAAAGAGCTTTTTGGTACAATGAAAAATAGAAAATGAGAAAATCATTTTTTGAGATACTGCTGCTTCACAATGTCGGCACAAGAAGTGCAGGCTTGAAAAAATATCCTGGCACTTGTTTACAGAAATGATAAGTGGCATAAACTGGGATACACTAGACAGTTTTAGAGATGGACAACCAAATCAGTAACGCGAACAAAATCTAATAGTCTGAATACTTCTGAGCATCTGTTTCTCTACAAGAAATCAACCAAATCATTAACGCGAGAAAAGTCTAATCTGCAAACAAATACTAGTAGAACAAAATTCCAAAGTATTACAATGAATAGCCAAAAAGGCATTTCGAAAGACCATCCATTTTCAATTTTATTTTTTTTTCTGGCCTCAATTTCTTCAATTTTGGGTGGATTCTCCAGCTAATATAAAATTTTCTTGAGCAAAGTTCAATTTCGACACTGAATCAAATAACAACCATCAAGCCCTAACACGTTCCCTGATGAACTGCTCCAAGGAAGATATATCCCCAGTCACACCAGACGCTTCAGCAACTGTGACTTTGTTGTGGCAATGAGAGAAAGCAAATGCTTCTCCAGGTACACCAAGGGTGAACTCGTCTGAAATGTCTGCTGCTGATACTGCTGTTCTTGAAACCCGGAGCTTGTCACTGTGGATCAATTAAGACAGACAAGATCAAACCCTTATTTCTATAATAATAATAATAATACCTCCGTCTCAAAATGATCTTCCCATTTGCTATTTTTCATTGTCCCAAAAAAAAAAATCCCATTTATACAATGTAGGCTTAAAAGTGCATAAACAATACATGACTAGTGAATGCAAGTGATATCCTTAAAAAATTTGAATAGTCAAATGGTAAGATCTTTTTGTGACGGAGGGAGTAGTACTCCGATCTAAAATACTCCTTTTGTTCCCATTTCAAATTAGACAAATTGAGATGACACATGGATTAACGTAAAAGTGTGCTGTTGTATGTAAAAAACAGGGTAAGGAATAGTAAGTGGGATAGTTGTTGTGAGTATGACAAGTGTGGCCCACTGATTAAAAATATAAATGAATTTCCATTGGGTTTGTCTAATTTCAAATGGGAAGCCGAAAATGGAAATTTGCCTAATTTAAAATGGGACGGAGAGAGCAAGTGCTACAGTTGATTTGGTTGTTCAAGGAAAACACTTTGACCCTATTAGTCTTTATTTAACCTAGTGGTTCCAAACGCTTTACACCCTAGAAAATTTGTGGACACAAGTGAGCCTAGCATTCCAAAAAAGAAAAGTGGCAACTTATATTTGGATCACCCCGAAAGGGAATATGCAACATTTATTTTGGATCGTAAAGATTGGTAAATTGCAAGATAGAGATTAAAATTGAGGTCATCGTCAGAATTTGCTAAAAAGGATTGCAACCAACTACAAAAGCGACGTACTGGTGGCAATAAGAGATCATTCAAATGAAACGTGCCCGACATAATATATACACAAAGCTTATAAAAGAGATAATAATCTTCACTGGCACGCTTCCGATGGAAGTGCTGCTTGCACAAAAGCAAGCAGCAAGTGCTGAATTTACTAGATAACCTTCCTTGCGACACACACACACACATCACTCATGAATGGGGACATGCAGAGATGAGCTAAAAGTAAAAGTATATGACCAGCATAAAAATACAGAAGGGTAACATACATTTCCTTTTCAAGTTGTCTTCTGATGAAATCCTTTGTATGTGCAGTAACCTTGTCAACTTTGTTGCAAAGAATGAGAACCGGAACTTTTTTCTTGACAATAATACCCTTTGTCAAAATGTCATAGAGGTACCTTTTGAAGAAATAACAAGATGTTAGAACCGGTTTCTGTAGTTTAATTGATGTTCATTCTATCCAGACTGTCATAAACCAAAAGTTGAAGACAGTAAAGTAAGTACTCAGAAGCAGCACGACAGTTGGGCAAGAACTCCACAGCATCCACGACGAAAACTACACCAGCTGCATTAGGCAAGAACTCGTCCAAGTTGGAACGGAGGCGTGAGTGCCCAGGAACATCAACTAGATGAACAGGCTTTCTCTTGCCATTCTGCCAATGACATAAAAATAGTTTAATTATCCAAACCAACAAGTCTCTTTCCAAAAAGAAAATATATACTCCCTCCATCCCAATAAGATGGTCCCATTTGGTTTTTGATGGTCAACACAAGTGAACCTTGACTAAACATTAATGTCAATCTGATGGTCCCGATGAAATTTTTAAAAGTGTTATTGGATAAAACTCAATGATTTATTATTGACAATTTTTAGAATTTCACTAGGATGATTAGATAGACATTAATATTTGGTCAAAGTTCACTTGTGTTGACCATCAAAAACCAAAATGGACTATCTTTTGTGGGACAGGGGTAGTAATACTTGTGAACATATCCCGTGGTCCCCTCATAAGAAAACAAATAAAGCTACACTTTCATTCAAATCAAAATGTCATTTTGAATCAGAAATTGCTCTGAGGCATATCTCAGCATATTACTCTACCTTGGCAGTCTCAGAGTGTAGCACAAAATTTCCCTCATTTGGTTCCATGGATGTAACTGTACCATGATGAGAAGAGCCATCTCGAAGCTGGTAGAGGCATAAAGAGTACAAGTCATGACTGGTTGTATAAAAGGAAACATATAGGTTATAACCTGAAGCACTACAAGGAAGAAGATCGAAATTTTCAGATCATAATTTCAAATCACATCCAAATCGATTAACCAAGACACAGCCTAGATATTATTCGCAGTGGTTGAATCAACGAGATAACATACTACAGAATAACTATCGTTATGACAACAATAATAGTGTTTTTATTAGGAGAAAGAAAGAATCTTTTACTACACAGAATGTGTAATAATTAATTAATTCTTACCACATTCGTTGATGATATACATATGTACAATTGAGGACAACCAAAATCAATCAAGGAGGCAGTTTGTTGTGAGGTCTTACCTGATAAAAGAGAACGGTTTTCCCGCTTCCACTAAGCCCAGTAAGTACAATGGTATTAGATATTGTGCGCTTGAACAAGCGAACTGCTGAAGTGAGTAAAAACAAAAGGTAAAGAGCTAGTAATCCTCTGTCAGAAAAAAATGCAACACGATGATATACAATAGCTTGTATAAGCATTCCACCGTAACAACACTAACAAGAAAAGAAATAAACAGAGGACAAATTTTATGCAAATCAACAATTTCAGTGCCCCCCCCCCCCCCCCCCACATGCAATGGCCATACGCACATGCAACACAATACACATAAGGCAGATAAACAGAACAAACAAATCAACAAAGCACATAATTTGACAGCACACAAACAATGAAGGATGTGCAAAAAATTCCCTTCTTGAATTCTATGGAACATCAGAGTGAATGCTACATGTTGTAAGAAAACTTGGGATATTACAAATCATGGTGCAAGAGTTTGCTATCTTCCTCGATATCAATTATTTGTTTGCTCATTGATTTTTGGACCCCGAGAATGAGATTTCTGCCTCTGCCAATAGCAGCAGAATGTACCGTGGGAAAGAAGACTTCAGTATCTTGCAAATTTTGCGTAGTGTGCGTCTTGTTTCAAGCAGGAAGAATGATTAATCACAAAAGCCCCAAAATCACCATCGCATTCAACTTAATGTGAACTACTAAAGTAGATAACTTGATGGTAAAAATAGGGTGCTTCTTCCAAGTAGAGAAGTTAAAGGGACCTGACTAAAGTAGATAACTTGACAATGGGCCATGGTAAATCTTAAACCAAAAGGAAGGCTTAATCCAAGAGAAAAGTAGATTGAATGTCCATCTTCAACAGAAACTGCACCATATGGCACAACATAAACTATCTTAATAAGTCAAGAATGGTATATTTAATTATTATTCACTACATTAAAGGACCTCAATTCAAGATTTGAGAGCAAAAAAAAAAAAAAGTTTAAGCTCGCATCAAGTAGCTACACTTAGACTTATACATGGTTTAAAGGAACAAACACAGTTGATGTACTAGTTCCATTCATCTAAAAGAGTCTAATTTCTAGTTCAGAACATTTCCTTAAAAGGTCCTATTTCAAAATTAGCTGATTATAATTTTGACTTTATGTGCTCGGGAAAATTGAATAGGGGCCAAAGGCCCGAACTTGTACATAGAAGCAAGAGCTGCAAAAAGTGATAATCACACCCCAAGAGGCTGATAAAACATGAGGATAGAGAAAAGATTGAAGAGAAAACAGCTCAGTACCCCAACCCCAGCTTCCCCGGAAGTTCTAGAAAAGGATGAATATCAGGTATATACTCGCTTTTAAAAAAAAAAAAAGAAGAGCAAAGTGCGACTTATCCAAACCTAACGCTTATGTCACAATGCAACTGGAATGGACAAAGTCACTGACTCTTTACTCCTCACACATAGAACAGTGATCAATTAACATGGCTACATTTAACGGAGGTTCATGTAATTTTCACAAAATTATCCAAACAAGATACAAATACATAACTGAAAGCTACTTGAGGTTCATGTAAATTTCACAAAATTATCCAGCTACCAAATGATTAACAGCTCATACAGTCATACTGACTCCAAGCAGCTTCAATGGCATTATTGCAAAAAATCTCTTCCTAGTATGCGATAAAGAGCTAAGACCTCAGCAAAAGCAGTGGGCGTAATTAACAATACACTAATAATAACTCATGAGCGATGGTGTGAAGGATGGTGAGATTTACTAATTAGCATGAGAAAAATGGTGACGAACAGTGCTGCAGCTGTGTAATAGATCTCTTCAGGAGGTATCTGATGAAAGTACTCTTCTCCTTGATGTATCCACTGCTGCAGTTGAGTCTTTAACAACTCTATCTTATCCATATCCATTCCTCAACGTTCTTTAATACAAAAGGGAATGATAGTCAACAAATTATCCGGTTAATGGGAGAGCAACTTCTCTCCGCTTCAAACCTATAACAAAGTTGTACACCAATGAACAATACTACGGAATCGCAACAGTAATCAACAACTACCCAAAACATAATCATTCACGATATTCAGCATTTATGGTTTCTAAATGCTAACTTCTCTTTTATTACAATGCACTACGTAGGTTGATCAGATAGTTTTCATTTTCAACTGGGCCAATTTTTTTTTTTTTAGCTGTTAGTACAACAAACTAGCAAACATAGCAATTAGCTCTCACTCTCACATCTCCAACCACATTGCTCTCACCATAACCATACCACTAGCGATGGACGGACCGACGAACCACCTCCACCACCATCAGCACACCTCACAAATGTTTATATACATATGTCTATAATATAAATGTGCATTTGTGACTGTGTGCGTGTGTGTTTCGCATATACGCTAGTTTTTTGTGAAACACAGACTTAATACATGCACACAAACATATATACTGTGTTTGTGTGTGTGTGGTTTGCATATACTCTGGTCTTGGAGGCCAAGCATGGCTGGATAAGAAGAGTTAAGTTGCAATGCAGGATTACCACTTAGTTACAAGTCCCAGTCAATCTCAATACCAAAACAAACACATATATCAACTGATATATATATTTCTTGAATTTCATACAAAATGAGTTAAAACATTGTGGATCGACAAACAAACCAAGTTTGTGCATTACTGATTGATTGTCAGGGAACGAGACATGGCCAACTAACCACCATGTAATTTTGCATTAGTCCTGTGAATCTGACACTGTCGAAACCACCCTTTGCCATAAGGGGCAGCTGCCCCTATATCATTTTCAAATTGTACCCATTTATACTAGCGATTTTGAAGGAAATGTTTCATTCAAAAGTATAAGTTTTCCCACTTTTATACTCCTTTCGTCCCAGAGTATAAGTCCACCCTCCCATTTGCACGGAGATTAAGAAATGGTGGAAGTGATGTAGTGTTGTATGAAAAGTGATGTTTGAGAGAGAAGGTGGGTAGGGAATAGTACGTTAATTGGTATTATGAGTATAAAAGTAAAGTATGAGAGAGATTGAGTGGGAGGAATAGTAAAGATTCTTTGCGCTTTTTGGAGGTGGAGTTATACTCTGAGACGGACTAAAAAGTAAAGGTGGACCTATACTCTGAGACTGAGACGGAGGGAGTACTAAGAAAAATTAACACTATATTATAATTATGACCCCCGTTAAGCTGAATTTAGGTATTATATCATAACATTCCATATTCAAACTAATCTTAACCAAGAAAACTTCTCCGCCACTGTCATCTCTACAGACACAAAGTAAGAATAACTGAAGCTGCTAGTATTGTCCATTTTACAAGGATCTTTTTAATCAAGAATTTTTACAAGAACTCCCAACTTAAAGACTCCAAGCCAAACCAGGAAAATCTACCCCACGATTTCAGTTTGTTTTTCATGATGGTCAGTGGAAAAGATCTGTCTGCTAGTTTGATTACCGATTCCAACAGATCTCTATTGTATTTGAAGTTCTTAGTCAATCTGAATTCACGAAATTTATTAGAAAAATTAGGGCACTGAAGTTTCAATATCCGCATTAATCCTCATTGCAATATCCCCAATGTCTGAAATTGAAATTCGGAATCTGAGATGGGTAATGCTACAGTCTAACCATCTTAGCAACAATATACACCAATAAAGAAACTGATTAATTTCATGGAGGAGGGTTTGGTTTGCCAGTTTACCTTTCGATGAACTGATTCGATTTTCCACCCTTTTGTACGCCTCTGCAACTCGATCTTCGGGAAATGAAAATGCAACTCGAAGTGCGTTTGCGTTAAGCCAACGGCTTAGGGCACAGAACCGCAAATATAGTTAGGGGTGGAAATGGTTCGGCTTAGCTCGGTTTGGGTAATTTAGGAGCCAAACCGCTATACATCGGTTTGGAGAAATCCCAAACCGAGCTGAACCACAAAATAGTTCAAGACGAGCTGAGCTAAACCATTACGGTTCGGCTCGGCTCGGTTTGAACCACAACTCTTACACCGTACTTAGAAATTAAACACTGATGTTCATGTTCATACTTAAAAATAATTTGCTTGAATTATTACTAGTAAACAAAAGTAAATATTTCTTTTCTTCTTTACTTGTTATTTTGATATATGTTTACTTTCGGTAGTGGTTATTCTTGTACACAAGTATTGAGATAGGCAGCCTTTTTGTCATCAAATTTTGTTGAAATTCCATTTAATGATGGGAAAAACCATCTAGTCCAATGTCATTAAACTTTAACCCTTGTGAATAATAGTGAAAGCAACTACTGCACCTTTTCTCAAACTACTGCACCTTTTCTCAACTTGGTTGTATATCTATTTATGCTCAATGAATGTCCAGGGCTGGTCCTAGGCTATTTGTGGCCATATGCAATAATCAATTGTGTGACCAGCTACTAATTTATAAGAATATAAATTAATGTCATCAGAATATAGTTAAAGGATATCTTGGTTCCTTGATGAAAGAGTTGGATGTATTTGTAAACTTTTAAACCATTTTCTTCTTGAAAACTCTAATCGTGCTTCTGAACTTCACCTGAAGTCCCACGGTTTAATGACTCGGCTCCACAGTTCAGCTCATGGTTCAGCTTAACGGTTCAGCTCTACGGTTTGGCTCGTGGTTCAGCTCGAAACAGTTCGGCTCGGTTTGGCTCGGTTCGGCTTGAAGGGTCAAACCGTGAGCCAAACCGAACCGTGTGGTTTACCAATTTTCCAAGCCGAGCTGAACCGTATAATTTTAAAAACCGAGCTAAACCGCACGGTTTGGCTCGGTTCGGTTCCGAACCGCGGTTTGAGCCAAACCATTTCCACCCCTAAATATAGTGATACGAATCCATAGCCCGAAACACTGGACTCGAATCATATTGCCGTTCGGTTTGATTACAAAAGTAAGTATTTTTTATTTTTATTTACCAAACAACATAAATATCATTAACAAATTAAAATAAGATGGCGCTCCACAACTGTCGGAGACTCATCCCAAAGTTGAAGATTTTTACAAATACTTGCAATCAACCGCAATTGTCTGTCACAAGGAAAAAGCCTAACTCATCTTGTATAATGAAGTCCAACCTTGAAACAACTTTCCATTGAATGCTCTTACAAACAATGACATGTGATGCGCAAATGCTTCTCCACGTAAAACTTGGATACGCCCCAACAATGGCCTTTAGGAAATGCTCACATGGAAAAGATTTGGCGTTGAAGACACGACACAGTAATACATTTGAGTCGACAATAAATTCTCAACCAAACATCTCAGGACAACAATAAATACAAATATCGCATATAGCTCAACAGAACGGAGAGAATGCAAAGGCTCCCAACGAATGGGAGAAGGCAAAGGCTTCCGACAAATGGGAGAAATCAAAGGCTCCCAACAAAGGGGCGAAATCATATATACAACGAAAAGTACGGCAGTTTGATTGCATGAGATGATCGATAACGAGACAACATTATTTCCTTGCAGTCGATGAAATAAATCAACAAAGATTGCGTCATCACTCCGTCTCTATTTTGATTTTATTATAAACCTACAAATTTTATTTTTTTTACAAAAAAAAAGACTCTTATTTTGAGACGTACCAAAATTAAGACTCTTACTCTAAGACATAGAGAATAATATTTTATTATGATGACTCTCATATTTGATCATACTTATAGCTAACGTGTATAAAACTACATCACAAGTATAAGAGTTATTTTTTCACATATAAGATTTTTTTCAAAAATTTATTGATGTTGACATATTCGGTCAAACATAAGTTTGCTCTTATAGATGACGTATAAGACTACTGCGCCTCTTATACATGAAGTACAACAAATCCCAAAAATATGAAATTTTTATATTTTAATAATATTGACTCTTATATTTGGTCAAATACCAGTTAGCTTAGTTGAATTATAAGACCACCCTGTAACGACCCGAGCTAGCAGGCCCAACGCGTTACATAAGTACCACGCACTTGGCCCAATGAATACAAATATCTTGGGTCCACTTGGCTGTTGGGGAATTTGGGGGGGGGGGGGTCACCGCATCCACTAGCCCATACTAGCAGTCATCAATATGGAGAAAATATTCAACACATGAATAATAATATGAAAGAACAAGAACACCATAATTTGTTAACCAGGTTCACCACCACACGTGGCTACATCCGGAGGCCCCAAGCCAGGATATCACTATAATAATATGTTGATTGTTACAAGTTACACATATGCACTCACACAGATCTAGCATAGCAACTCTCCATAAACAACTCTCTCCTACATATTATTATCTCTCCCCAATAACACACAAACATGATCATGGCCGGGTTGTAGGATCGCCCCCCATGGCTCTCCTAGGCCCCCGGCCCCCTTCTAGACACTATTTTGTGCTCTCCTTTGATATCCTAACTCTCTCCTATTAGGGTACACAATATTCTGGACGAACTCATGCTTATATAGCAGTACAAGGAAGCCCTAGGTCGATTTTGTAGAGATTGCATCAAAATATGAAACAAATAATTTCTGGCCGACAGACCAGGCGCCTGCTCGCCCCCCCACCAGGCGCCCGCTCGAATTAAAATACCAGGCGTACCAACTTACTGCCTGGTTGAGCGCCCGCCTGCCTCTCCGCCCAGGTTTTTTCCTCCGTTTTGAACTCCTTCTTGATCTCACCAACTCCCACGACTTAGACTCCTTCTCCCCCTCTGCTTCCCCTTAGGTTTAAGACTCCAATCCCAACATTGGCTTACCACAGGCCCACCCAAAAATCCATGGACGTATTGGTATTCATTGGTTATTGATGCTACTTTAAGTACCACTCCAATTCCACTTTCTCAATCGATGTGGGATGCCACATTCTCCCCCACTTGGATCCTTGCCGTCCCCGGCAAGGCCCACTTGGATCGGAACCCCTCACTTGGATCGGAACCCCGGGCAGTGTGGATTCAAGAGGTCGCTCGTACGGATTCAAGAGGTGACTCCCACCGACTCCGCGGTGTGCACTTTGTTCCGCACAGCACTTTGCTCCACACTTCCGGTCGGGACCCGCTCTGATACCATTTGTAACGACCCGAGCCATTAGGCCCGACCCGTTACACAAGTACCACGCACTTGGCCCAATGAATATAAATATCTTGGGTCCACTTGGCTTACCACAGGCCCACCCAAAAATCCATGGACGTATTGATATTCATTGGTTATTGTTGCTACTTTAATTACCACTCCAATTCCACTTTCTCAATCGATGTGGGATGCCACACACCCCGCCTCTTATAATTTAACTATATGAGTCAGCTGTCAGTCTCTTACATTTTTTTCACAGTTATGTAAAATAACTCACAAAAACTTTCTGATATTTGATTTGAATTGACTCCCATAGTTGAAGTATAAAATCAATTCGCATTTTATAGTTAAATCATAAAAAAGTGTAAGTTTCACTTGTTAAAGAAGAAAAACATATAAGGAAACTCTGTGATATGTTCTTAGATCGAAACTATGAGAAACAAATTAACATGACTATCCATTCTCCACAAATCCTCCACAAACACCTAATTCAACTGTGATATGTTTCAGAACATTAATTCCAAAATGTGAAGGGCTCGAAAATAAAATATACAAAAACTTGTATGAGAACATTATGACCCGTCTCATAGTAGAGACGAGTCATTTTTGACCCACGACCCGGACCCATGACCCGCGGGCAAAAAAAAGTTATATATATATATATATATATATATATATATATATATATATATATATATATATATTTTTGTTATTTTTCGGTTTGCCAAAAGTAACAGTTACTATAACAAAATGTAACAAACGTGTTACTTATATGTAACAGTTTGTATACATTAAAGTAATACATATATACAGAAAAGTAACAGTTTTTTTTTTTAATGTTTTCTTCATTTGCCATAAGTAATACTTATTATAACTAAAATGTAACGAACGTGTTACTTATATGTAACAGTGTTTATACATAATTGTAACACATATGTATAGAAAAGTAATAATTCAACCATTTACACTTTAAAACTAAAAACACTTGTGTTAGTACCATTGTAAAAATAAGAAAGTAACAATTTTTATAAACGAATGTTACATTTTATTTGTATAATAACATTGTAAAACAGTTACGTTTACTTGTATAATAGTATATTCATATGTTTTCAAATAATAAGTTACAATGAGTTCAATTTATCATGATAAATGTAAAAGTATTACATTATCTATAGAAATCTGTTACAATTTCATCTACTAAACTGTTACATTTACTTGTACAAATAATTACATTCATGTATATAAGTTGTTATTTTTCAAATGTTACTTTCTTTCACAAAATAAAATCAAAATACTCAAAAATAAAAAATATTCTGGAAAAACACTATTACATTTCAGTATAACGATAATTACATTTAGTTATTGTTAGTATTATACGTATTTATAGTTATTATTACAGTTGAAAGACGAGTAAAATGAGCTATTTTTTTTTTTTTGTAAAACTGGTGTTACGTTTACTTATAAACAATGTTACTTTATAAGTAACACATTTGTTACATTTAGTTATACTAAGTATTAGTTTTGGCAAACGAAAAAAACTATCAAAAAAAAAAAAACGAAAAAAACGAAAAAAATGATTTTTTTTTTTTTGGGAATATATATATATGTATATATATATGTATATTGGGCCAATGGGTTGCTGACACGTGGCAAATTTTGAGTGGGGCATGGGTTGGGATCCTACGCTTCGCGCAGAATGTTGTACATGGGTCATGGGTCGACCCGTCTTTTCTATGAGACGGATCTAGGTGTTCTCACAAGAGACCACCTAAATAAAAGATTAGTATGAATCACGGATATAGCTAGGAATTCAAATAAGAGGGGAAAATATTAACTTAAAATAAGAATATATTTTATAAATAAAAAATTAAATCAATAAATATAAACAATTGTTTGGAACAATCTTAACCCTTGGAAGGCGGTGTTACATCTCCTTCGGCATTTAAAGAAGCTCGCCTTTATGGAGGTATAGTTGGAGGAGTTCATGTTGATCCTTGGGCTCCAATGGCTGACAGCGGAAATCTAGAAGATTACTATGATGAAGAAGACGTCTTTCAGAAGGTTAAAGGAAAACGAGGAAAATCTGGTTCGAAACCTAGAACAAAGAATATTAAGCCTAAAAAGCTTTGGAATTATAGAAGGCAATTTGATTTACCTTCTTAATGTTTTTTTCCTTTTTATTTTATTTTAATTTTCTCTATTTTTTCTTTTTTCTTTTTGTGATGGTTTTGGCCTTGTCAACCATCACTTTTTTGTAATTTATTTTATTTTAATAAAATTTTAGGGGGCTTCTCCCTTTTCGATTAAAAAAAAAATAACCCTGAATGCCTAACTCATTTCTGAAATAGATTTGAGGAAGAAGATGAAAGGCGGAAGTGAATATACCTGTTGAATCCATTAACGATGTTGTAGGGAGAAATAAGATGAAGAAGAAGATGTAGGGAAGATGATTTTCTAAATGATGAGTGCCCTTTAATTTTTCAAGAACTTCTTAGATAATGATGAAGACAATTTAGAGAGAAAGTAAAGAATGTAGTCTTTAAAGGTTGATAGATAGCCCTTTATATACAAGACAAAGAGGCACTTCATTTAGGGACCACACCTATCCATTCTTAAGCAATGTTAATTTACCATTTTGCCCATCATAAATAGATAAATTACATTTCAAGAATTCTACACATTATTATTATTGACTACGCTTTATATTAACATTATAGGTATGATTTTATGTATGAAAAAGGTAAATGACTTGTAATGCAAGCCATGTTCTAACAATCTCCCACCTGGGTTGCAAAACAAGTCTTTCTTTTAAAATCATAAATATAACACAAATGACAACCCAAATGTGCGCACTTTGTTGTCATCTATAACAATCTCGTCCATTAGTCATCCAAGTATAAGGACTAAAGGGGCAGTCGTTGTAATTGATTCGCAACTAAACCCACAGTAATCACGTATACAAATCCAACTAAATGATATAGATCAAAAGAGTAGATGTGTAGCATGAAACATAATGAATATATCTATATTCTTCCAACTAGTCCAACTTAACCAAATGAGATCAAAACTTTAAAATAAGAGAACAATTAATGAAAGGACAACACAAACTCCCACTATACTAAATGTTATCAAGATTGTTACACCCATGTGAAATACTGAAGATGATAACGCTTTCATAAACGGATCCGCTAATATGGAGTTTGTTTCTATACGTTGTATTTCTTTGTTCATTTTCCTTTACAACAAAAAACTTAATGTCTGTATTCTTCAGACTTTGATGAACTCTTGTTGTTATGAGACAGCAGTCCGATTGTCACCATAAAACTTAAGCGGTCTTTCGACACTTGTTGACAATTGGCAGTCCCTTAATAAACTTATGCAGCCATATAATTTAACTAATGTCGGAATACCTAATGATCTTAAGATGATCCGACTTAAAATATAGGCAAGTAGTTCTTTAGTGTTTTGCAAATATTTTTATCATTGTTTTGGCTGCTACCTAATATTATCTCCCGGATTGCTTTGGTATTGACCAAGCATCCCAACAATAAATATAAGACTTACGCATACATTAAGCTTCTTTACTGCTGTTGTATAAGGGATATTTTTAATATACTTGGATTCAAAATTACTTTCAGGACACTGTTTGAGACTAAAATTTATCTTCTTTAAAATTAGGGGTGTCAAGTGTTTTACAGTTTTGCATGCTAAACTTTTGTAATACCTTTTCCATATGGCTTTTTGTAATAATCCTAAGACACCTCGTGAGCGATCACGGTGAATTTGGATCCCTAATACAAAAGATGCCTTACCAAGATCTTTCATTTCAAACAAGAAATTTCTTAGTTTCCTTAAAAAGGTTCATATTATTACAAGCAAGCAAAATATCATTCACATATAAGACTAAAATTATAAATTTACTCCCACTGAACTTATGGTATACACAATCTTCACCAAGATTTATTTCAAAACCAAATGAAATAACAACTTGATTAAATTATTAAGTACCACTTGCGAGAAACTTGTTTGAGCCCATAAATGGATTTCTTAAGTTCACAAACTAATTGATTAGATTGATCCAAATCAGTTACCATTAATGTTTCAATTAAGGAAAACTGTCTTTATGTCCATTTAATGAAGTTTAAGATCAAAAGATGCTACTAGTGCCATAATGATCCTAAAAACATTTTAGAAGATAACAGAAAAAATGTTTTTTTTATGATCAATGCCTTCCTTTTGAGTAAATTCCTTAGCAACAAAACAAGCCTTATATCTTTATACATTACTTTGTGAATCATTTTTGGTCTTTAAAGACCAATTTGCACCCAATAGGTTTCACATCTTTAGGTAATGGAACAAGATCCCAAACGTCGTTGTCTTTTATAGATTTTAACTCTTTATTTATGGCATTGATCCACTTATGAGAATTTAGGACTATTAATGGCGTCATGAAAGATGAGAGGCTCATCTCCCACTAAACCTAAGTGTCCTTCATTCTTGGCAATATACACCTTATAATTATCCGGAATAACACTTCTTCTTACTCTATTGGATCTCCTTAAGAGCACATGTTCTTCCTCATTTTGAGGTTGTTGAATTTAATCCTTATGATCAACATTTTCATGTTGTTCAATATTTATAGGGGATTCATTATTTTGAATTGTATGTTCTTCTTGAATGTCAATTATAAAACTTGATATCCAATTGAAACTATGGGAAGAGGTAAAGAAATGGATGCCTCTTCCTCTTCAAATTCAAAATATTACTTAATCTCCCACTAAATTCAACATCCTCAAAGAACATAGCATTTCTCGTTTCAAAATGTTCTAGTTTTCGGGTTGTAAAATTTATATCAACTAGATTTCTCGGCATACCCCACAAAATAGCTACTAAGAGTCTTAGCGTCCAGTTTGCCCTTATTAGGCCTATAAAGCCTAGCTTCTGGACAACCCCATACATAAAATGTTTTAAGGACGGTTTCTAAATTGTCCATAATTCATAAGGGTTTTTATTAGTAACTTTAGTGGAAGCTTTATTGAGAATATAAGTTGCGGTTTTTCAATGTATCCCATAATGAGTGAGGTAATAAAGTACAAGAGATCATACGTCTTTACCATGTCCTTAAGGATCTTGTTATGTCTCTCAGCTACACTATACATGCAAGCCGTTTCCGGCATAGTGTAGTGAGGGACAATCCCACACTCTTCAAAATAGCGAGCAAAAAGGACCCGGACGTAGTTCCCCAAAATCGTTATTCCGATCATAGTATTCACTACCACGATCGGACCTAACATTCTTAATAGTCTTCCTAAGTTGACTTTCAACTTTGGCCTTATAAGACTTGAAAACGTCCATAATTAAGACTTTTCATGAAGTAAATAAATGTACCCATAAATGAGAGTAGTCGTCCATGAACGTAATAAATATTGTTGACCATTCCATGAAGGGGTAGGGAATGACCCACAATATTCCGTATTTATTAGTTCTAGGACACTTAATGCTCTCGCGGATACTTTCTTTTAGTGTTTGTAAATTTTCCTTTTAAGGCATTTAATGCAAAAAGTATTTTCTCGTAATATCAAGTTTGTTTAAAAGATTCCTTTTGACATAAGCTTGTCAATTCTCCTCTTGGAGATATGACCTAAATGTTTATGCCATAAGGTATAAGAATTTTCACTTGATGACTTTTGCTTTCTATTTTGGTTTCATTATTATGGAACACATTTATTGTTTGAATAGTGTCAAGTAAGCATAGATTACTTGACAAAATACTAGTACCAACAACCTTGGAATTGAATAAAGATCACACTTATTATTACCAAATGAACAAAATTATCCTTCTTGTTCAATATTGTGATATATATATTAAATTCCGTCTAAATGATGGTACAATGAATGTATTATTAATACAAATAATACTTAGTACTTTAACAATAACCTAAAAGTCCCTATGCCTAAAACTTCAACCGTATTTCCAGCTTTCTTATAGATGAATCGCTTCATCTTCACTGGGTCTTCGGTAACTCAGGCAACCCTACATAGACACACTTATGTGAGTTGTTGCACCAAAATCAACCACCATGTATATGTAGGAATTGAAACCAATTAGATTTAATACAAAACAAGACCAAATGACATACATTTCATAATACGCCAAGCGTGATACTTAGGGCAGTCATACTTCATGTGAGTGAGGTCCTTACAAAAGAAGCATTTCTTTTTCTTATGATCATTACATGATCCCTTAGTCTTCTTATTATTTGCAACCGCAATTTCCTTCCTTCTTCTCTTTGTCCCATGAGAAGAAGTAGATGCCAAACGTTCCTCAAGGATATCAAGGAATGTTTTAGCATCAACATCCTTGGAGACACCTTTCAAAATAGTATCCGGGACAACAATATTCATGATCATTAGGCTCACGCGGTTGGAGCGTTCCCACTTCTCAGTATTTAAGCAATCTTCTTGAGTGCTTATATCAGAAAGAGGAACAAGAAACGGTTCCCTTAATGCGTGATCTATGTCCATATAGCCTAAGATCATTATCAATTTATTTTTCCAAGTTTTAAAATTAGTCCCATTAAGCATCGGTACGGTACTCATAGCAGTAATTACGGATGAAGCAATAAGTAAATCTGTTGGAATTTTGAGAACAAGAATGAATACATAACAAGAATAAGAAACTACACAATGAATAAATGATTAATTATATCAAATGAAATCCATCAATAAGGTAATTAACATGACATCAAAACTAATCTTTGGATTGCGAATTGACTCATAAATAATTGCCTTTGATAACAAGTAATTTGAATAATATTTGATTAAATGCTTAATCTTCCTTTGGGTAGTCTTAAGCTTAACAAAATAACTTAATGTTCATTTTATTTGTCATCACATGAATGCTCAATTTTAGTCAAATGTCAAGATCTTCTTTGGAAAATTCAAGTCATTCACATATTAACTCAAACATTCAACACTTTAACAATTTTGGGTTTAAATAACGTTAATCACTTTGGCGATAATATTATTTAAACAATGAATAAAATTATTTAAGCATATAATTAATCAAGACTTTTTAAGGTTTAAAAAAATGTATGTTTTGTTCAAGAGAGGAAACAAAATTGTGCAGAAACTTAAAAAATCCCAAAAACTGTGAACAGTGTTTGCACGGCCGAGCATAAGAATGACACGGCCGAGCACCACTTTTACAGAAACCTTGATTTTGACCGATTAGTGCATGGCCGTGCAAAAATAAAGACTCGGCCGTGCAAAAAAAAGTGGTCCGCCTGGGCTTCAATAAGGACCCGCCCGGATTAGTGTATGGGGTCCGACCGGTTTTATCCTAATACCCGGTCGGACCATGCCTTTACAATACCACCAGTTCAAAACCCTAAAGGGTCCGACCGGACCATATTATATACCCGCCCGGACCACCTGTTTCCAGGTTGTACCCTTTCAAGAAATCAAGGTGCACGGCCGAGCAAAAAAAAAAGACTCGGCCGTGCAGAAGGCTTTTCTGCATTCTGAATTTTGTCCAAATTTTTCCCAAAAGGCATGAATAACAAGTAGATCCACATGGTATGTACTTAAAACATAAAACCACGCTATTTAGGATAATCTTGCTTTTAAAATTAATGGAATCAAGTAAGTAGATCCACATGGTATGCACTAAAACATAAAACCATATGTTGATGCTTTTCCGTTTAAGAGAACTGCAAGAATGAGAGGGCAGATATGATAGAGCTGCACTCTCAGACCGCCACCCATATTATGGAGGATTTGTATCTGCCTCATGAGCCGGATGATTGCCTCCGCGAAATGCTGGAGGATATAAGGGGGCCTTTTTGCCTGAACTGGTGACCCGTATCTGACAAAAAGGGTAGCCACTCAGTTGAAAGCTATCTTAGAATAGGAAGTGCCCCCCCTGTGTTGGCTACCCCTTGCACGAAAGTCCTACTTTCTTATTTTCTCCTTAAACTTGCGACCGCCTATTGATTTAAGTACCGGTAATGCTGTCACCTATGATTAAACTACTCAAGAATCTATCTATTTCATTTCTGACTGAACTTGACCTGTCGCTAATAATTAAAAATGATACTCCCTCTGGTCCAAAATAACTATCGCTTTCGGTCAATCAGATGTAACTTTGACCAATAATTTAAACAAAAAATAATGATGCTAATAAAATTTTAAATTTTGTTATTGTATTATAATTAATAATACTTTTAATAACAATTTTTAGATTTTTATTAGGATCTTTATCTTTTGTTAAATTTATTGGTCAAACTTACATCTGTTTGACCAAAAGTGACAGTTATTTTGGACCAGAGAGAGTAATAATTAAATAACTATAGATAAAGATATTGAGTAAATGATAATAGTCGATCACTAACCATAACCATCTCAGTACCATTACCACTGCACCGCCTCCATGTCTGCCACAACGCCCACTACTAACCACCTCCATCGTTACCACCCTACCTCACCTCATTAGATATTTAGTAACAAAAGAATGATAATAGTCACTAACCACCGCTACGTCACCTCATTACCATTGTCTTTGCCACCACTACTGTCGTTACCACCGCAACCACTCAGCCGCCCCCACCACTGTCACAATACTCACCACTAACTACCACCGCCATGCATCACTGCTACTTCACCACCATCCCATAAAAACTATTAACACTACCGATGACACCACCATTATCACCATTTAGTAAGCGGCACCACTTGCCAACACCACCACCGCTATAGCAGCTATAACTAACTACTCACACTATCGATCACCACCAACAACGCAACCGCCACTAACAATGATAACACCAGCAATAACGTCACTAGATGACCATATGTGACATTTATTCCGGGACAAATAAAGTAATTTTTACAGAAAGAATGAAATGTTTTATAGTGATATGTAATATCTTTTTTTTTAATAAAAGGTTTTTGATTAGTATATTGTTTTTAGTAAAAAAATTAAATTGGGAATATAAATAAATTAATTTTATATAATTAAATGTTTTGGTAAATTTTAGTTATTTAATTTTAATTTTATTTTTATTTTTATTTATTCTTTATTATTAATCAGTTATTAGTAATTTACATTTATTTTAATTATTATTAAAAATTAATAATTTTTTATTTCACTAATCAATAATTATAGGCAAAAGAGAATTTTAAATTTTGAATTTTGAATTCCCACTCATATTTGGGGATGACCAAGTCATTCCTAATTTCAAATCCGTCCCCAAATCAAATTTTAGCAACGACTAAGTCGTTGCCATTTTTCCGAAAAATTAAGGACGACTAAGTCATTGCTAAATTACACTTTGTTCGTTCCCATTTTTTCAAAAAATTAGCAACGACTAAGTCGTTGCTAAATTACATTTTTTCGTCCCTAAATAGGGACGAACATGGTCGTTGCTAAATTTCGTTGCTGTTTTTAGTTATTCTAGTAGTGTCTAAAATAATAATTAAACAAAAACTTGAGTGAGACGGTGTCCGAAATGGGTTTAGTTAAAAAAAATGGTTTGCCCTCTCATAGACGAGGCGGGTAAGCATATTTTATCTTTCATCGAAACATGTTTCATTTATAACGCGGTCTCACAAAAAACTTCTTCTAATAACTATAACTTGCATTTTCCCTTTTATTTGAATATAAGTATCATGGTTTTAGATAAGGCCATAATCGTAACATAATTACATAGCACAAGCAATCTATAAACAAAAAAAGTACTCCTTCCGTTCCAGAATAAGAGTCATACTTTCCATTTTGGTACGTCCCAGAGTAAGAGTCATATTCCTAAAATGGCAAAGAATCTTTACTATTCACCCCACTCATTCTCTCTCCTATTTTACTTTTATACTCATAACACCAATCAATTCACTATTCTCTCCCACTCATTCTCTTTTCTACTTTACTTTTACACTCACAACATTTACATCACTTCCAATATTTATTAATAAGCGTGCAAATGAGGGATATGTGTTGAGATAGCCGAGATCCTTGAAGATCTCGGAATATATTCTTTCCTATTTGTATGTATCTTTAGTTATTTAGTTTCCTATTTGATAAAGATGTAAATAGGTAGGAATTATCTTTTAGCTATTTTGTAGGGATTTAGTCTTGGTTTCCAAGCAAGAGTCTTAGTATATATTTTGTATGTATGTACCGAAAATCACAAGGAGAAATAGACTGAATTTATTTTCCTCCATACTTTCTCCCTATTCTTGGTTTTAACTTGGCACCAGAGCCCGGTTTATCAAAGCCATGGCCGACGACGATGAAGTCCAGAAATCCGGAGTTGAAAATTCCGGCAAAAGGATGGAGATCAAGGAAGAAAAGAGATCTCCTTATTTTCTTTCTTCAACGACAATCCAGGAATGATTATCACCCATGTTCAGTTGAAGGGTGAGAATTATGAATAATGGGCACGAGTTTTCAAAGGATCGCTTCGAGCGAAGACGAAAACGGGATTCATTGATGGCAGAATCCCATGCCCTGATGATTCTGATGAAGCCAACCAATAGTGGACGGTGAATTCCATGATTGTTTCATGGATTTTTAATACCATTGAACCAACTCTTCGCTCCACTATTACCTATGTGGACAAAGCGAAGGTTCTGTGGGATGATTTAAAGGAGTGGTTTTCGATGGGGAATGGACCGAAGACACAACAATTAAAGGCGGATATAGCAAACTGAAGACAAGGAAAGAACGAGAGCGTGGCTTCTTATTATGGGCGCATAAAGAAACTGTGGGACGCTCTTAATGACTTTGAAACGTTGCCAACATGTTCATGTACCGGCTGCAAGTGTAATATTGGAGCTATGTTAGTAAAAAGGCGTGAGGAGGAACGAGTTCATCAATTCATCATGGGGCTAGAAACTCCGAAGTTTGAGAACGTAAAAACCTCCATTATCAACACAGAGCCACTGCCTTCTGTGAATAAGGCATATTCTAATGCTATAAGGGAAGAACATGTGCTGGGAGGCGGACATGGGGAATTCTTGAATCCAGCCAGTTTCATTGTTAGAACGGTTGACAGATCAGTTGATAGACCAACTGTGAGCACAGATGGCGCGTTAGTTGGCTTGACAGAAAAGAAGGATATGAGCAATGTCACTTGCTCTCACTGCAAGAAGAAAGGACATAGTGCAGATTCGTGCTTCAGGCTGATATGTTATCCAGAATGGTGGGAAGACCAGCGGGGGAAGCCAGCGAAAGGAAAAGGTGGAAATCAATCTTCTTCGGGAAGAAAAGATCAAGGGAAGCCAAGCACAAGGTCCAACAATGCAGAGGTCAGTGTCGAATGGGTTCCAGATCAGGCTAGAGCGCTGGGATTCACAGCAGATCAATGGAACAACTTCAAGAATTTTATGCAGACACAAGTGCCGACAACTGTCAGCACAGTTGGCAGCACAACTGGCAAGGCAACTGGTAAGATGAATGATAAACGTTGGCTTGTTGATAGGGAGCCAACTGACACATAACAGGGGACATCTTTTTGCTCAGTGATGTTCATGAAATTAAGGCGGATCATATCGGTTTGCCTAATGGGAGATACATGAAAGCCACAAAAGAAGGCAACGTTGAGATTGCCGCGAATCTTGTTTTAAAAATGTCCTATATGCCCCAACTTTTAACTGCAATCTTTTATCTGTCTATCAATTGCTTCGAGATTCTAATTATTTGGTGCATTTTTCTAACAAACAATGTGTTGTACAGGACCGGGTCTCGAAGATTTTGATTGGAGCGGGTGAACTGGACGGGGGGTTGTACTACTTGAGGAGGTCACCGACAACGCAAGTATGCAACATTAAAGAATCTGGCAGTTTTCAGTTGTGGCATCAGCGACTCGGGCATCCATCAAGCAAAATAGTGGGTTTGTTACCTTTAATTAATCGTAGTAGTATTAATAAAGACGTTTGTGAGATTTGTTGCAAGGCTAAACAAAGTAGGGACAAATTTTTACTTAGTGAAAGTAATTCTAATGTGATTTTCGATTTAATTCATTGTGATATTTGGGGTGATTATCGGAAACCTGCTTTGTGTGGTGCCGTTTATTTTTTAACCATTGTGGATGATTGTTCCCGAGCGGTGTGGGTTTATTTGGTCAAGTCCAAGAGTGATGTTTCCCAAATTTTGAAAAACTTTCTTGCCATGGTGGAGCGGCAATTTAATAAACGAGTCAAGAAAATTAGGAGTGATAATGGGACGGAATTTACTTGTTTGGAAAAATATTTTCTTGAACAAGGGATTGAACACCACACTACTTGTGTTCGTACGTCCCAACAAAATGGAAGGGTGGAAAGAAAGCATAGACATATTTTAAATGTGTCTCGTGCTTTGATGTTTCAAGCAAAATTACCGGTTAAATTTTGGGGGGAGTGTGTGTTGGCGGCTGGGCATTTAATTAATCGAACCCCTTCAAAATTATTAAACGGGAAAACTCCTTATGAAATTGTTTTTGGGAAACCTCCTTCTTACTCACATATTCGGGTATTTGGGTCTTTATGTTATGTTCATTATTCTCGGTGTGATAATGATAAGTTTGCAAGTCGATGTAGGCGATGTGTGTTCTTGGGGTATCCTCTTGGCAAGAAAGGATGGTATGTGTATGATCTTGATGAAAATAAGTTGCTCGTTTCTCGGGATGTTATTTTTGTGGAAAAGGAGTTCCCTTTTGCTCATGGACAGACTGACCAAGATGAAGCATACACGGATTCTGATATTTTCCTTTGTTCTTCCAATAATATGGAGGATTGTGAAGAATATGTACATATGACTGGTGCGTTGACTACACAACCCACTGCACAGTTGACCGAACATTTGGCAGAACAAATATCTGCCGTTGATGAAGTTCCTGACCCATCTTTCAACCAACTGACTGACCAGTTGACAAAACAGATTCCCACACAGTTGGCTGAATAGGTTGAACAGCCTGCCGATTTGATTGAACCAGAAAATTTGGGACGTGGTCAGAGAGTTAAGGTTCCTTCAACCAGATATCCAGCTTCTGAATATGAATTGGGACAATCACAGGCACATACCACTCAAGCTACACCCGTCCATATTGTCAATCCAAATCTTTAGGTACTCGCTATCCCTTATCACACTTTGTCAATTGCACTAAATTCTCGTCTGCACATCGTTGTTTTTTGGTTGCTATTAACTCAGGTGTTGAGCCCTAACAATTTAGTGAGGCGGTTAAACTTCCTCAATGGCGCGAGGCTATGTCTAAAGAGCTTAATGCTCTTGATCAGAATGGAACATGGGAATTGGTTGATGTGCCTCTTGATAAAAAGGTGATTGGAAACAAATGGGTCTATAAAATAAAGTACAATGCTGATGGAACAATTGAGCGCTGCAAAGCTCGATTGGTGATCTTGGGAAACAGACAAGTTGAGGGTGTTGATTTTAAAGAAACGTTTGCACCTACCATCAAAATGGTTACGGTACGAGTTTTTCCTAGTATTGCTGCGGTCAAAGGATGGGAACTTCATCAAATGGATGTTCACAATGCCTTTCTACATGGTGATCTCAGTGAAGAGGTGTATATGAAGGTGCCTTAGGGACATCCGACTTCATCCTCTGAGAAGGTTTGTAAACTTAAAAAGTCCTTGTATGGTCTTCGCCAGGCTCCTCGTTGCTGGTTTGCCAAACTTTCTATGGCATTGAAGGGGTATGGATTTGTTCAGTCATGTCTGACTATTCTTTATTTTTGTTCAAAACTTCCGCTGCTGAAATACATGTTCTTGTCTATGTTGACGACTTGTTTATTGGTGGGAATGATCCAGTTTCCATTAGCCGCTTCAAGGACTATCTTAGTAGTTGCTTTCACATGAAAGACCTTGGGTGTCTTAAGTATTTTTTGGGGCTTGAAGTGGCGACACACCCAGATGGTATTTTTCTGTCTCAGCGCAAGTATGCGCTTGATATACTTTCTGAGGTTGGTCTTCTTGGAGCACGTCCAGCCATTACTCCTATTGAGCAGAATCACCGTTTGGCTTTGATTGAAGATGATGATTTACAAGATCCTGAGGCTTATAGGCGACTTGTGGGACGCCTTATCTATCTTACTATTACTCGCCTAGAGTTGTCCTACAGTGTGCATACTCTTGCACAAATTCATGACTCGGCCTAAGAGGGCTCACTGGACGGCCGCTCTACGTGTTGTTCGGTATCTAAAAAATCGTCCAGGTCAAGGACTTTTATTGCGCTTTGATTCTGCTTTTCATCTTCGAGCATATTGTGATTCTGATTGGGCAAGTTGTCCTCTTACTCGGCGCTCTTGTTGGGTATGCCCATATATATCTCAGTTTTAATGTAATAGGATTGATTAGATTTGATTGATCCATCACCTAAGTTTTTTTTCATGGACTTTAGACCCACATGTAAGAAGTATTTATACTTCATTTTTTAGGTTGTCCATTGTGATAGAATAGACTTAGAAATAGGGCAAGAAGATCAAGATTCAAGAAAATTCACATTTTAGTTTGAGCCACGCGCCTATGCCCCATGCGCCATGCGCCTGTTACGCGCGCCATACACTGCGCCTTCTTGCATCATGCCACGCGCCCTTCAGCGTGCGCGCATAAGGATATGCGCCATGATTGTGTTACGCGCCTCTTTGGCTCATGCGCCCCTCAGTGTTAATTCAACAATCTGTGATTCTTTGAAGACTTGAAAAAATTCAAATTACGCCAATGATTCAACGAGGGTTAAATAACACGTGTGCGCCCAAATTGAGGACACATGTCCACAACGGTCACAATTGTGTTATGTGTCTAACGGCTATAAAAGGACACGTGCTCCACTCAATGAGCGACAGCACATTTGTCCTTTGCTCATAATCATCATGAATTTCCAACGACTAGTTTTTGGAATCTCACTATAAATACCCCATAACTTCAACATTTTGAAGTTGCTGAGTTGCTAAAGAATTACTAAGATTTCCAAGAATTTCCCTCTCAAGCATTTGTTGAAGATTTGAAGACTGCCTTTGAAATTCCCAGATTCCTCAAGAACATCTTCATACCTTCACCCTTAGCCCAGATCTTTAAGCTATAACACTTTAGTTTTCTTGTGCTCTCAATCTCAAAAGATCTAAAGAGCATTGATACTAAAATCACACACGCACCTCTTTAAGTTTAATCACTTAGATCTTTCTTTAAGAGATACACCGGTTATTGTTTTGGATTTGTTCATTCATAGAATATTAGATCTTGAGTTAGTGTATAAGCTCAAAAGTTGTAATTTGTAACACTCTCTCATTATATAAGATCTTCATTAGAAATCCAAGACTAACCATCTTGGTAGAGGACGTAGATCTTTCCTTTGATCGAACCTCTCCAAATAGCACGTATTAATTACTTGTCCTTTACTTTCAAGTTATTATCTTTACTCACTATTTGCTTGTTTATCATTGTAGATTGATTGATTTGAATTGTGTTGTGATTGGTTATATCATTTGCCTTAGTTCCTTATTTCACACACCTTGAGCCAAAATACTTAGAGTGTGTGTGCGCCCCCTTTATCACCTTTGCGCCTATTTACTTAACTTACTTCCGCTGTGCATTTCACTCACTCACTTAGGCGCATATCATAACACTTATTTGATAAAGTGCGCATTTGCAATTGAGTTTATCAAGGGTACGAAAAGAATTTTAAAACAGCTATTCACCCCCCCTCTAGCTATTTTTCATACCCTTGTTACCCTTTGGGACCAACAAGTGGTATCAGAGCAAACACCTTTATAAAACACTTTTGTTTTTCAAGCTTAACAGCTTGGGTGCCGATTCTAAATGGAAAACTCAAAACCTATGGCAACTGCAAACTACACTCACGAATCGATGAAAGACTTCATGACACCGTGGTTTATGGACCTTACATTCCTATGAAAAGCGAATCCAAATCCGCGCACAAATGCTGTTCAACCAACCGTCAAGAAACCAAAGGAAGAATGGACTGAGGAAGAAACAAGAAGAGTTGCAAATGATGGCAAAGCTAGAAACATTCTCCTAAGCACTCTAAGCATGGCTATGAAACAACAAGTCATGCATTGTGCTACCGCCAATGAGTTATGGGATGCTATTGAAGAACATATAGAAGGAGACACGGTTTGCAAGGAAAACAAGAAATATGAAGTGCAAAAGAGATTCAACAATTTCTCTCAACTCCCCAGTGAAACATTAAGACAAACTTACGAACGCTACTGTGAGATTATCAATCTATGTATTTCACTTGGCATGAAGTTTTCCAACAAAGATTTGAATGTAAATTTTCTACAAGCCTTTGGATCAAGATATCTCCATAAATCTAGCGCTCTCGAAGACGCTGGAACTTTAGATGGACTTTAAGGAACCTTTACGCAAATCTCAAAGTTTATGAGCTCAAACTTCAGCGAATTAGTGAAACTGAAGGAAAATCAAAATCCATAGCAATGGTGGCGCAAAGAGAAGAGGCGCATGTTTCTGCGCCTGCGCCTACTCAGATGAGAAAAGTTTCGATCCAAAAATCTACTTCTGAGCTATTGGACATGGACGATGAAGACTTCACTTTATTTGTGAAGAGATTCCAGAAGTTTAGAAAATTCACCAACCCCGGCTCAACCAACAAGTTTCAAGGATCTACAAGCAGAGCTCCTCAAAAGTTCACGAGGAAAAGTGATTCAAAAAGAAAAGAAGACCTTGTTTGTTTTAATTGCAGGAAACCAGGACACTTTGCTTCAAGCTGCCCAATTCCAAAATTTGAATATATGCAGAAGAAGAGCAGCCATACTCCCAAGTTCACTCCCAAATGTACTCGTCACAAGGGAATGGTTGCTGAAGAAGAATCACCAGCAAATGAGCAGAACACTTGGATCGAAACAGACTCAGATGAGAGCGATGAAGATTCTAATGATGGACTCGTTTGTTTGATGGAAAATGATGATGAAGTTGATACTTATGATTCTGATGATGAATACTCCAAAAATGTTCCTGATATGAATGTCTTTAATAAACCTATCAAGAAATCTGCAGGTTTTCAAGAAGTGAAAAGGAAGAAAGGACCAACCATCAGCGAGCTCGTTAAACAAGGATTTCTCACTCCGGCTCAAAGCGATGGTGGATTGTTATTCTCACGATGTGATCTAAGTTCAAGGAACAAGTTGAGAAAAGGAGCTTACATCAGACCTCAAGTTGAACCAACTGATCCAATCTCCAAAATCAATGATGATGAAGTGATTGCTGAACAAGAAAAATTGTTCAAGAAAGCTGAAAAGGTTCTTTGTTTCATGGCTGGATCTTCAAAAGCTAGAAATTATAAATGGATTCTCTCGATAGTGGGTATTCAAGACACATGACTGGAGATGAATCATTATTAGAAGATGTCCATGAAGAAAGAGGTCCCTCAGTAACATTTGGTGATAATAACAAAGGTCAAGTCGTAGCATATGGAAAGCTCAAGAAAGACAAAGTGTGCATTGAAAGAGTCTCTCTCGTCGAAGGGATCAAGCACAATTTACTATCCATATCTCAATTCTGCGACAAAGGATTAGAATGCCATTTCACCTCAACTCAATGTCTTATCAAGAATGGCAAAACTGGAGCTACATTACTCACGGGATATCGTAAGACAAATATTTACATTATTGATTTCCATAGTATGAACTCTAGTACTAATCTTTGTTTTGTAGCTAAAAGTGTGAGCGAAAATACTTGGCTGTGGCACAAGCGCTTAAGTCACTTGAACTTCAAATATCTATCTAAACTCAGCAGGAATAATCTTGTTAAAGAACTACCCAAGGTTGCTGATCATCATGACAAGAAGTGCGCCGCGTGTCAACTTGGAAAACAACCGAAGAAATCTTTCTCTAGCAAGACCAATCCTTCAACTTCTAGATGTTTGCAAATGCTCCACATTGATCTATTTGGACCAGTCACCACTACAAGTATTCGAAAGAACAAGTATACTCTAGTTGTGGTGGATGATTATTCAAGATATACATGGGTGGAAATGATGATCTTAAAAGACGATTGTTATGACATTTTGACCACCTTATTTCGACTGCTCCAAACCCGAAAAGAAGATGACATCGTTAGTGTTCGATCCGACAATGGAACAGAATTCAAGAACAATGGTGTTGCTCGATATTGCGACGATCATGGGATAGATCACAACTTCTCAACCGCTGGAGTTCCTCAACAAAATGGGGTTGTGGAAAGAAAGAATAGAACGTTGATTGAAGCGGGAAAGACGATGATAGCTGAAGCAAAATTGCCTAAGTACTTTTGGGAAGAAGCTATCAACACAGCATGTTTTACTCAAAATCGTTCCCTCATCAACAAACTTCATAACAAGACTCCGTATGAACTTTGGCGTGGTAGAACTCCCAACATTGCATTCTTCAAGATCTTTGGTTGCAAATGTTATATCCTCTACAACGGAAACGAACATAGAGGTAAATTCGATGCCAAAGCCGACGAAGGTATTTTTGTTGGGTATGCCAAACATTCTAAAGCTTTTCGCGTTTTTAATAGATCTACATTAGTGATAGTTGAATCTGTACATGTTACATTTGATGAACATTCTCTCCTTGAGCCACATTTGGCTCCAAATGTTGCTGATGATTCTATTGAGCTTAATGATACAGGTGCTCCTATTTATGTTGCGCCTACTCAAAATCAGAATCTATCAACACAAGGAAATCCATCGACATCAGTTGCGCCTAACTCCTCTTATGGCGCGCCAAATGGATCATCAGCTGCGCCTCACTCACATGTTGCGCCTATTGATTCCTCTCATGCGCCTATATCTACTGCTGCATCTGGTGTAAACCAAAGTTTTAACTCGACACCAATTCAACCCCCAAATTTTGATGATTTAGAATCTGGTGAAGATGTACCAATTGAAGACCTTCAAGTTACTACGACTCAACCTAACTTACCTCCTGAAATTCGTCAAGTTAGAGGTCACCCAATCAATAATATCATTGGTGATCTAAATGTTGGTGTTCGTACAAGGAGAGCTACAAACTTTGATGCTTACACTGCATTCATCTCTCAAATTGAACCGAAGAAGGCTGATGAAGTGCTCCAAGATCCTAATTGGGTTGTTTCTATGCAAGAAGAACTCAATCAATTTGAACGATGTTCCAAGACCAAATGATCAAGGAGTGATTGGTACGAAATGGGTGTTCAGAAACAAGATGGATAAGAATGGAACCATCATAAGAAACAAAGCAAGATTGGTTGCACAAGGCTATAGGCAAGAAAAAGGAATTGATTACGATGAAACTTTTGCGCCCGTAGCAAGACTTGAAGCTATCAGATTATTTCTAGCTTACGCAGCTCACAAGAACTTCAAGTTATATCAAATGGATGTGAAGAGCGCGTTTCTAAATGGTGATGTCGCGACCCCGGACCCCGCGGGCCCGAGACCGCGAGCTGGACGTCGACTCTACAACCAAAACTGAGAAATACTGGAGTTAAAAATTCCATTTGATACCAAAAGGTGATGATCCAAAGTTTTACAAAACCAAGTTTGATAAAAACCAATTACAACTATCATAAACTTCCACAAGTTTATGCCCAACAGAATACAAATATACAATTCTTACTGACGTCATTGTTTGGTACAACTACCCCAAAAAGGTTACACATTTACATAATGTAAACCAACCTATAACAACCTTCCCCAAAAGAATGTATCCACACTCGACGTCCTCTTTCTCGTGATCAGCGAGACTAATCCTTAGCACCTGGGGGGGGGGGGGTTAAGGAAAAACAAAGATAAAAGAAAAGGGGGTGAGATAAATCTCAATAAGTTACTAGTGCAACTACATGACATGCTATGATGCAATAAGCAATAAGCAATAATAAATATCACATAGCACATAGCATTTATCACATAATAGATAGCAGCGGAAATAAACACATAACAAAGGATATAGCCAAGGTTTTCCAAACTGGTACATCCAAATAAAGGATCGCTGCGCAGCTTCAATAATCAACAAATCATCATCTTCATAATAGCATGAAAGCCGAAGAGAAAACCCCGATACCGGAACCAATAACCATAAAAGTGTCACAAAGGACAAGGACCATGACACAAAGTCATGCCCGGTAGCTAGATACATTCACAAAGGAAGCTAACTCATCTCTTCCAAGGCCAATCTGGAAAAGGGTAAAGAAGGGGGCAAAACAATGGTCAACATTATAATGGACTTGGCTTTGCCATTATAATCTTTCCCATCGCCCGATGCAACAAATATGCCAGCTGGGCTTCCAAATAAATGCTAAGTAATAATAATTTAGCATGAATGAACAACTTAAGGTTCCAAAGTAGGGAACCAATCCAATTAAATCACCACAAAGGTAAACCAATACAAACCGCACATCAAAGATGAACCACATTCCCAAAATGATACTAAATCAAATTCCATATCATATTTATTCACAAAGGAATCAAATTTAATCAATAAAGTGTTCCACGGTGTTATCTTAAGTTAATTAGAAGAAATAAACCTCAACTAGTTAAGCCTTAAGTCTTAAACCAAGCAAAAAGGTCAAATTCCTGGAACAGGGGGCGGGCGGGCACCTGGCATGGGGCGGGCGCGCGCTTGAATGACCAGAAGGTCTGGCCATCAGGAAAGGGTATGTAGGCGGGCGCCTGGTCCAACCCAGGCGGGCGCCTGGTCTACGGGTGGGAGGGATTTCAGCAGCTGGGTTTTCCAATTTCAAACCCAAAACAACCCAAACTTCTTACCATACTAAAAATCAACTAAAATCAAAACTTCCATCAAGCTTACTAAGGTACCCAAACAACATTTAACCAAAAAGGGGACCTTAACAACACCATTTATCAACCCAAAACCAAGAATCAAACCCAACATTCATAAAATCACCATTTTTGACCAAAACTCAAATAAATTCCAAATAAATTCTAAACTCAACCAAACTTCAAATATAACACATTAAGCACTATATAAACATGATATGAACAATTTAGCATAAAAATGGGGGAAAAGCAACTTACTTGATAAATCTCAAAGTTGACGGAATTCAATTCTTTTTGGTTCTATGCGATCCTATCGACTATCTAAACAAGGTTCATGTTTTAAGAAATGAGAGATTATGAGAGGAAGATGAAGAAAAAGAAGAGAGAAGGAAGAGAAAGAAAAACTTACCAATGGAGGAGAGAGAGGAGGGAGTTGCTGGGAGATGGAGTGGAGAGGGTGATAGGGTGAGGGAGGTGAGTAGGGAGAAGATGAAGAAAAAGAAATGTTACACCTAGCCCCCTTCCCCCACTAACTAGCACAATTACTTACACTCCCTACTAACAATTAAGACTCAACACTTCCACACTAGCCCAAATAACTCGAATAAAATGCTAGGCATAATTATTATAACACATAAAATGCACACATAAATATTTAAATAAATAATAATTTAAATAAATAAATAAGCGAATCATTAAATAATAATCATTTAATTACTAATAAAATAGAGCCTAGATTTCGGGTCGTGACATTCACTCCCCCTTAAAGAAAATTCGACCCGAATTTTAACGAGACTCACCTTAAACGAAAAGCCACGGAAATTTCCTCTCGATCTCATCTCGGAGCTCCCACGTCGACTCCTCGATATTATGGTTCCTCCAAAGGACTCTAACCAATGAAATGCTTTTGCTCCTCAACTCTTGAACTTTAGAATCTAGGATCCGGACCGGTCGTTCCTCATAAGACATATCGGGCTCAATATCCTCCGGTATCCTCGGTAACACGTGAGATGGGTCATGAACATACTTCCGAAGCATAGACACGTGGAACACGTTGTGCAATCGGTCTAAAGATGGTGGTAACGCAAGACGATACGCTAGAAGTCCAACCTTTCCCAAAATCTCAAACGGACCAATAAACCTCGGAGCCAATTTGCCTTTCTTCCCAAACCTACGAATACCCACCTTCGGAGATACTTTCAAGAACACCAAATCACCGGTCTGAAAACTAAGGTCTCGCCTTCGGTTATCGGCATAGCTCTTATGTCGACTCTGGGCTGTTTTCAATCTATCCCGGATAACTTTGACTTTCTCAACCGAATCCCGAAGCAAATCGATACCCACGATCCTCGCTTCACCGACCTCATCCCAACAAATAGGCGATCTACATTTTCTTCCATACAAAGCCTCAAACGGTGCCATCTCGATACTAGCCTGATAACTGTTGTTGTAAGAGAACTCCACTAACGGTAGGTGCGAATCCCAAGAATCGGAAAAGTCTATCGAACACACTCGCAACATATCCTTTAAAATCTGAATAGTCCTCTCGGATTGACCATCGGTCTGAGGATGAAAAGCTGTGCTGAATCGCAAATCTGTACCCAAAGCTTCCTGAAACGCCTTCCAGAATCTAGAAGTAAACCTCGGGTCTCGATCTGACACAATGCTAACCGGAACCCCATGCAATCTCACAATCTCATCAATATAAAGGGTCGCAAGCTTCTCCATCGAATATCTGATGTCAATAGGTAAGAAATGGGCACTCTTGGTCAATCTATCCACTATTACCCAAACACTGTCATACTTCCTACGGGTACGAGGTAGTCCCGTAACGAAATCCATAGTCACATGCTCCCATTTTCACTCGGGAATATCTAACCGCTGAAGTAATCCCGCGGGTCTCTGATGCTCGGCTTTGACCTGCTGACACATTAAACACCTCGATACATACTCGGCTATTTCCCTTTTCATATTAATCCACCAAAATTGTTGCTTTAAATCCTGATACATCTTCGTACTGCCCGGATGAATAGTATATCTCGATTTGTGACCCTCATCAAGAACTCTTTGTTTAATTCCATCAACATCCGGAACACACAATCTTCCACGGAAAGTCAACACTCCACTCGAGCTAACAGAAAAATCCTCGAAATTCTTTTCCTTCAATTTACCCATTATCTTCACCAACTCGGGATCTTCTTTCTGAGCTTCCTTTATCCTCTGAATTAGGGTCGGAGATATCCTAATATTCGCAAAAATAGCCCCATGTCTCGATTCACGAGGAGACTAATCTCGAACATCCTCAAGCATTTTCCATTCACGGACCATCATCGAAGCCACATAAGACTTTCTACTAATCGCATCGGCTACCACATTCGCCTTTCCCGGGTGATAAGAAATCGTGCAATCATAGTCCTTCAATAATTCCATCCATCGGCGCTGTCGGTTGTTCAATTCCTTCTGAGAGAATAGGTACTTCAAACTCTTGTGATCGGTAAAAATTTCAAACTTCGCTCCATAAAGGTAGTGCTTCCATTTGTGCAACGTAAATACAATTGCCGCTAACTCCATATCATGAGTCGGGTAATTCTGTTCACTCGGGGTCAACTTCCTCGAAGCATAAGCAATTACTTTCCCATTCTGCATCAACACACAACCCAAACCCTCTTTCGAAGCATCACTGTAAATCACTAGGCCATCGTTCCCATTAGGCAAACTCAAGATTGGTGCGGTAGTCAACCTCTTCTTCAATTCCTCGAAACTCTTGTCACATTTCTCGGTCCACACAAACGGGACATTCTTTCGGGTCAACTGAGTCATCCGGCCAAACCAAGAAAGCTTCTAATCTCTGTCACTGATTCAGGTCTCTTCCAATCCACTATAGCTTCAATCTTTGACGGATCCACCGAAATCCCGTCTTTAGAAATCACATGGCCCAGAAATGACACCTTCTCGAGCCAAAATTCGCATTTACTAAATTTCGCAAATAATTTCTCCCTCGCAAGAACGGATAAAACTGTCCTCAAATGTTGCTCATGCTCCTCTCGAGATTTTGAATAAACAAGAATGTCGTCGATGAAGACTACCACGAACGAATCAAGATAGGGATGGAAAATCTGGTTCATCAAATCCATAAACACGGCCGGCGCGTTAGTCAACCCAAACGGCATAACCAAGAACTCATAATGACCGTAACGAGTGCGAAAAGCAGTCTTCGGAATATCCTCCGATCGAACCTTCAACTGATGGTACCCACTCCTCAAATCAAGTTTAGAGAAAACCACGGACCCTTGAAGCTGATCAAATAAATCATCAATATGCGGTAGAGGATACTTGTTCTTCACCGTAACCTGATTCAATTTTCTATAATCAATGCACAATCTCAAGGAACCGTCTTTCTTCCGCACAAACAAAACCGGTGCTCCCCACGGGGAAAAACTAGGGCGGATAAATCCTCGATCAAGCAACTCTTGCAACTGAACCTTTAACTCCTTCAACTCTGCGGGAGCTAACCTATAAGGTGCTTTCGAAATTGGAGCCGTACCCGGCAAAAGATCTATACAAAACTCAATCTCACGATCGGGAGGCATATCATACTCGGTAGAGAAAACATCGGGAAATTCCCGTACTACCCGAACACTATCAAAACTAGGGGATTCTTTCCTAGTATCAAGAACACTAGCCAAATACCCCTCACAACCACTATGCAATAATTTTCTCGCTTTCATAAAAGAAATTAAGCGAACCTTTCTACTCAGAGGACTAGCCTCAAACACAAATTTAGGCACATCGGGAATAGAAAAAGTAACAGTTTTCTTACGGCAATCAACGGAAGCATGAAACTTGCTCAACCAATCCATACCTAAAATGACATCAAAGTCTTGGATAGGAAGAACTACCAAATCCGCACAAAGGACACGACCACAAATAACCACATCACAAGCACGAAAGACTCGATCAGAAATCAAGCATTCTCCTATAGGGGTCGACACCTCTAGCACGAACGGTAAAGACTCGAATGCAGCATTTAACATGGAAGCAAATTGCACAGAAATGTATGAATGAGATGATCCTGGATCTACTAACGCTCGTGCGCTCACATTAGACACAAAAACAATACCTCCAATAACGGATGGATCATCGGTAGCTTGTTGTTGATTCATGGCATAAACCTTCCCTTGAACTTTGAGCTTCCCAGCGGCATCCCTTTTCTGACCCTGATTAGTACTAACTCCTGACCCAGATGCTTGACCTCGGTACCTCGTGCACTCTCTCGCAAAGTGCCCCATTTCACCACAATTGGTACACTTGCCTTGCTTTTTCCAACACCTATCCTCCGAATGGCCTACCTTTTGACAAAAGGTACAAGGCTTCCTATTCTGAATCCCCGGAGTAGTACCCGGATTCCTCGGTGAGGTTTTCCCCTTAAACTGAGATGACGCTCCCGGGTTACCTCGGTTGTCGAAACGGTGATGAGGTTTGCTTTGTGCTCCTTGCTTACTCGGGTTGGCCACCTCGGTCTTCCTCTTATGTTCCCCAATATCTTTCTCTATTAAGTAGGCTCGGTCCACCGCATCTTGGAAAGTCACAATCCGTTGGGCAATCAGTTGAGTACGGATGGAGGTCTTCAATCCCCGATGAATCTCATAGCTTTTTATTCCTCGGTCCTCACCAAATAGTCGCAATACCGGGCTAATTCTATGAACTTAGCCGAGTATTGTGCTATAGACAACAATCCTTGCTCCAAGTTGAGTAGCTCGATCTCCTTTCGGTTTTGATCAACAACCGGAATGAAATGTTCCTTGAATTTGCGCACAAACAACTCCCACGTATACACCGTGTGGGTATCATCCCAAGTAGCTTTAACACCCCTCCACCAATGCTCGGCGGCTCGCACAAGCTTGTAACCCACGAACCGGACCTTATCCTCATCCGTGCACCCAAATACATCATAAATCTTCTCCATCGACTCAATCCACAACTCAGCTTTCCTTACATCGGGCTCCCCATTGAATTCAACCGGTTTCAACTTCAGAAATTGCTCCAATCCATAGCGGGGTGGTGCTTGCTCTACCCTCGGACCTTGATCATGTATGGCCTTCATGGCCGCCTCGAACATGCCTTGAAACATGGCACGGGCTTCTTCCCTTGTATCATTCTGATTTGCATTACCGGTACTACCTTCACCACCCCTTCTACGAACCATCGTAAACAAGTACCTGCATAAGACATCAACCGTTAATCACTCCGCACACTACTACCCACCTAGGTCATACAAATCCACCTAGACTTATACTTAGAGCTAATGCCATAGCTTTGATACCAACTGTCGCGACCCCGGACCCCGCGGGCCCGAGACCGCGAGCTGGACGTCGACTCTACAACCAAAACTGAGAAATACTGGAGTTAAAAATTCCATTTGATACCAAAAGGTGATGATCCAAAGTTTTACAAAACCAAGTTTGATAAAAACCAATTACAACTATCATAAACTTCCACAAGTTTATGCCCAACAAAATACAAATATACAATTCTTACTGACGTCATTGTTTGGTACAACTACCCCAAAAAGGTTACACATTTACATAATGTAAACCAACCTATAACAACCTTCCCCAAAAGAATGTATACACTCGACGTCCTCTTTCTCGTGATCAGCGAGACTAATCCTTAGCACTGGGGGGGGGGTTAAGGAAAAACAAAGATAAAATAAAAGGGGGTGAGATAAATCTCAATAAGTTACTAGTGCAACTACATGACATGCTATGATGCAATAAGCAATAAGCAATAATAAATATCACATAGCACATAGCATTTATCACATAATAGATAGCAGCGGAAATAAACACATAACAAAGGATATAGCCAAGGTTTTCCAAACTGGTACATCCAAATAAAGGATCGCTGCGCAGCTTCAATAATCAACAAATCATCATCTTCATAATAGCATGAAAGCCGAAGAGAAAACCCCGGTACCGGAACCAATAACCATAAAAGTGTCACAAAGGACAAGGACCATGACACAAAGTCATGCCCGGTAGCTAGATACATTCACAAAGGAAGCTAACTCATCTCTTCCAAGGCCAATCTGGAAAAGGGTAAAGAAGGGGGCAAAACAATGGTCAACATTATAATGGACTTGGCTTTGCCATTATAATCTTTCCCATCGCCCGATGCAACAAATATGCCAGCTGGGCTTCCAAATAAATGCTAAGTAATAATAATTTAGCATGAATGAACAACTTAAGGTTCCAAAGTAGGGAACCAATCCAATTAAATCACCACAAAGGTAAACCAATACAAACCGCACATCAAAGATGAACCACATTCCCAAAATGATACTAAATCAAATTCCATATCATATTTATTCACAAAGGAATCAAATTTAATCAATAAAGTGTTCCACGGTGTTATCTTAAGTTAATTAGAAGAAATAAACCTCAACTAGTTAAGCCTTAAGTCTTAAACCAAGCAAAAAGGTCAAATTCCTGGAACAGGGGGCGGGCGGGCGGGCACCTGGCATGGGGCGGGCGCGCGCTTGAATGACCAGAAGGTCTGGCCATCAGGAAAGGGTATGTAGGCGGGCGCCTGGTCCAACCCAGGCGGGCGCCTGGTCTACGGGTGGGAGGGATTTCAGCAGCTGGGTTTTCCAATTTCAAACCCAAAACAACCCAAACTTCTTACCATACTAAAAATCAACTAAAATCAAAACTTCCATCAAGCTTACTAAGGTACCCAAACAACATTTAACCAAAAAGGGGACCTTATCAACCCAAAACCAAGAATCAAACCCAACATTCATAAAATCACCATTTTTGACCAAAACTCAAATAAAATTCCAAATAAATTCTAAACTCAACCAAACTTCAAATATAACACATTAAGCACTATATAAACATGATATGAACAATTTAGCATAAAAATGGAGGAAAAGCAAGTTACTTGATAAATCTCAAAGTTGACGGAATTCAATTCTTTTTGGTTCTATGCGATCCTATCGACGATCTAAACAAGGTTCATGTTTTAAGAAATGAGAGATTATGAGAGGAAGATGAAGAAAAAGAAGAGAGAAGGAAGAGAAAGAAAAACTTACCAATGGAGGAGAGAGAGGAGGGAGTTGCTGGGAGATGGAGTGGAGAGGGTGATAGGGTGAGGGAGGTGAGTAGGGAGAAGATGAAGAAAAAGAAATGTTACACCTAGCCCCCTTCCCCCACTAACTAGCACAATTACTTACACTCCCTACTAACAATTAAGACTCAACACTTCCACACTAGCCCAAATAACTCGAATAAAATGCTAGGCATAATTATTATAACACATAAAATGCACACATAAATATTTAAATAAATAATAATTTAAATAAATAAATAAGCGAATCATTAAATAATAATCATTTAATTACTAATAAAATAGAGCCTAGATTTCGGGTCGTGACAGGTGAACTCCAAGAACAAGTCTACGTTGCTCAACCACCTGGGTTTGAAGATTCACAATTTCCAAATCATGTGTACAAACTCCAGAAAGCTTTGTATGGACTCAAACAAGCACCAAGAGCATGGTACGATACACTATCAAAGTTTCTCATTGAAAAAGGCTTCACTCGCGGTAAAATCGATACAACTCTTTTCATTGCCAAACATAATGGTCATAAATTACTTGTTCAAATTTATGTTGATGATATTATATTTGGTTCTACTAATGAATTATTGTGCAAGCGCTTTGAGAAACTAATGAAGAGCAAGTTTGAAATGAGCATGATGGGAGAACTCACATTCTTCCTCGGACTTCAAATAAAACAAATGAATGAAGGCATATTCATCAATCAAGCCAAATATACAAAGGATCTAATCAAGAAATTTGGACTTGAGAACGCCAAAGCATATGATACTCCGATGGCCCCGGCAACAAACTCGACAAAGATTTAAAAGGTAAACGTGTTGATCAAACGCTCTATCGAGGTATGATTGGCTCGCTCCTTTATCTTACTGCTAGTAGGCCCGATATTATGTTTAGTGTTTTTGTTTGCGCTCGTTATCAATCTGACCCTAGAGAAGCACACTTAATTGCTGTGAAACATATTATAAGATATCTTTCCGGTACTGTTAACCTTGGACTTTGGTACACCAAAGATTCAAACTTTAAACTTGTAGGTTATTCAGATGCGGATTATGCAGCATGCACAATCGATAGGAAAAGCACTAGTGTCACTTGTCATTTCCTCGGATATCGACTTGTGTCATGGGCAAGTAAGAAACAAGCTTCAGTATCTGTCTCAACAACCGAAGCCGAATATATCGATGCGGGAAGCTGTTGCTGTCAAATACTATGGATGAAGTAGCAATTGGTGGACTATGATATCATTGAAGAAAATTGTCCAATCTACTGCGACAACACTTCAACAATTGCGGTTTCTGAAAATCCTGTCATGCACTCAAAGACCAAACACATCGACATCAAATATCACTTCCTCAAAGACCACGTGGAGAAAGGAAATATACATTTGGAACACGTGGGAACCGACTATCAAATCGCAGACATTCTAACGAAAGCACTTGACGCGAAACGGTTCATATTTTTGAGAGGTGAAATGGGTATGCTTGAACTCAACTAAAATTCATAACAGTTTTGTCAATACTAATGATTTTATGTTTTGTTGAGTTATATGAGTATATTAGGTTAAAATGATAAATCATCTTAAGTCTCAAGCAAACCCTGCGCGCCCAATACCTTGCGCGCCCTACACTCACTGCGTGCTCAACTCTCATGCGCGTCTCACTCCCTATGCGCGCCTAGAATTCAATGCTTCCTCTCTCATTGCGCGCCTAGATGAGTACTGTGCCTATCTTACTCTGCGCGCCCTCAAGCAATCTAACGCGCCAAAAATGCAAGTTCACGCGCACATTTATTGCTAACGGGTATTCAATGCTTCAAAGTTATTACTCAATGATTAAGCGTATTCAATTCACAAGTACCAGGTATGTTTACTCTGTTCATTTATTATGGAGAATTTTTGTCCTTTGACTTTCCATTAATTGTTCAAGGGTACTTGTGCAATTATTTTTTTCCCTCGTTTTACGTTTTTCAAAAAATTATTTTCTGGGGATTTATTTCTTGCACCCCAAACTTACACCAAAACAGATGTTTTTGGGGTTTGTGCAAAAATTAGTCAAAATTGCTCATACACTTATAGGGAAAGTGGAGCAGTTTTTCTTATACCCAAAATGTCACATCATGACATCTTTGTGTCATTCAGTATTTAATGCCTTTCAACTCACCATAAATGCACCGTCCTTTTTGGTCATAATTAGCCGAAATTTTTTTCCCTCATAAATGCACATCCCTTCAACTTCTCCTCTTTTTAAAATTTTTACCCTATTATTTCCATATTTGTGCAACATTTTAAAAACAAACCTATATAATCCCTTCCCCCTCCTTCCTTTCAATCATCCCCTACTCTCTCTCTCTCTCGCTGACCCTCCGTCTCTCTCTCTCTCTCTCTCTATCTCTATATATTTTCTTCATTTCTTCTCCATTTCTCTTCATATACACTGTTAATGGGTCCAAAACGTTCATCAAAATCAAACCAAGACGATATGGTATGATTCTCGAACTCTTAAACTCGTCATTTACATATTTTTTTGATTTTTTTTTTAGTTTTCGTTTCTTAAAAACCGAAAAACCCATTTTCTTTAGTTGATCTGTTTTCGAAATCGTTTGTTGGGTTGTGTTAGTTTTTCAATTTCGAATCTTTATATCTGACTTTTTCAACGATCAATTCGCTTTTTGGTGCGAATCTGAAAAATCACCATTGTTGTACTTTTTGAAATTTTGGACATTCAAATCCATTTTCTGTTTTTGTTGTTGATTATTACTTGTTTTGATTTACATATTTGTTATCCTTGTCTCCGTACGGTCATTTTGATATATTGTATGCTTGATTTGGTGAAGTTTCACGTTTTATGTGTTCTTGGTGTTCTTCGAGCACTCAAGACATGTTCTTCGTGTTCTTCGTTATTTTTTTTTGCTTGACTTGGGTTTCATAATTTTCAAAACTTGTTTTTTCAGAATTCTTCATGTTTGATCGTGTTTGCTTGCATGCTTATGTATTTTCATTGTTTGTGTACTTTTATACTAAGTTCAATTTTTACATAGACATGCGCCTAAATATCATTTTATGCGCCTAGTATCTTATGCGCCTTAAAGACCTTATGCGCCTTTATTGATTCATGCGCCTAACAATTGTATGCGCCTACGAGTGTTATGCGCCTCAATCAATCATTCATGCGCCTAAAGTCATTATGCGCCTAAAATCTTATGCGCCTAAATTCATACTTAGTCAAATTTTTATGTATAAATTTTTCTTAGTACTTTTCATAGAATCATTCTATGCGCCTGGTAAAATTTATGCGCCTATCAACATATATGCGCCTAGTAATAGTATGCGCCTACTATTATCATGCGCCTATATTGTGTTCTGCGCCTACTCTTTACTTTTCTCATTTACTTGATTCTATGAGCCACTTACAATACTGATTCTCTTATTTTTGTTTTTCAGGATCTAGCTAACTTTAAACTAGAAGAAACTCTTGATGTCTTCAAGCTGTCTGGTGAAGATATTGGAAGAGAGATCATTGAGACTCTCTCTCTGCTGCTGGTCTGCTTCCATTATTCACAATGGATCAGCTATACTTTTCCCCGCTCCTAGTTGACGAATTCTTTTCCACCGCTCATCTAGTGGAAATAAATGATAATGGACGCACTCGCTACAGGATTGAGGCTCGTGTGCAAAAAGTAGACGTCAGTCTATCCTCCTTTGTGATTCGAAATCTACTCAGTTTTCCTTCTACGGGTGAAGATCGAATTATTGGGCGTCCAATGGATTACTCTATCGAAGATCAAAATACGATGGATGCTGAACTTCTTAATATTCCCACGCTTCAAAATAATATCAAACTTGTTGAAATTAGAGATGAAGGAGATCTCTTAACACATATTGCGCACCTTGTTGGCACCTCTATTGTGTTCAAAACTGGTAATGTCAACAGATTCACCGTGGAACAATGGGAATACACTGCTGCAATCATGGCCAAGACAAAGCTCCACTGGCCTCACATTTTGTTTAAAACTTTGAGCGAACAGATTGACAAGTATGTCAAGAACAAGAATGAAGGAAAGACCAAGTTCCGTTCTCACTGCCGTCTTCTCACAAAACTTTTTCTAACTTATCCTGAGTTAGTCAAATTTTTAAATGAGAACCCTGCCTACAAAACTGACGATGTTCCAATTTTTGGAAAAGTTAACTTGGATCTCAAAAAGCGCAGAAAGAAGCCCGTTAAGCGCATAACAGGAATTCAGATCAAATCCATTGAAGGCTTAGTTGATGAAGACACTGAATCCGATGATGCGCCAGTTCTTAAAGGCGCACCAACAAAGTCAAGCAAGGAACCAGTTGGCGCAAGTAAGCACGCAGAGATTCCTCCAGGCACAGAAAAGAGCAAAGGAAAGAGGATTGTTGAAGAACCTCCAAGACCTCCTATCAAGCGCACCAGATTTGAATCAGATGAGGATAGGGATCTAAGGGTCGCGCAGGAAACTAGCAGGCTTGAGGCTCAAAAGAAACGTGATGAAGATTTTAGAGCCAAGCAAGCTGCTGAGTTAGAGAAGCTAGAACGCAAGAAAGGCGCTGGTTCAAGCGCAGATATCGAGAAACGCTCAGTTGATCCTGCGCCTACCCAACGCGCGCCTTCAGTACGTGCCCCCGCTCCCCGTGCGCCTCCCGCACTCAAACTTCAAAGGCCCACCAAATTTAGGACTCAACTTCATACAGACCTTTTTGGTGATGATTTTTCTGACTTGGATGATCAAATTCAGGGGGAGCAAGAGTCTATTCCTCCGCACATTCCTTCTCCGCGCACTGACGCACCTCCTCCCTCTTCTGGACCCGAACTAAACAGAGTGGAAATAGTTGCTGATGATGATTCTGAAGATGAATATGCTCCTCCTCCTTCTCCTACTTCTGCGCCCCAATCAACTCAAGCGCATCAATCTGATGACGCGCCTCCTAGCACCCCTGCGCTTCCTCCTTTTGCTCCCTCAGAATTGAGTGAGGTACTCTCTGTTCTTAAATCTTTGCAGCAGGGGCAGACTAATTTGGAGCAAGGCCAGACTCATATTAAATCTCAATTTGAGCTCCTCACTTCCATGCTCACTGATCAGTCTGAGGAGATTGCTGCCATTAAGGGGGAGATGAATTCAATCAAGGCCAAACTCTCTTCTACTCCTCCGGCGCAGACACAGACTCAGGTACAAGCTCAACCTGATCAGGTGCACACTTCATCTGCTGCGTCTCCTACCTTCATACCTCAGTCTGCTGCATCTCAGTCCAACATGAATGTGTTAATTTCAAAGTTGGATGTGTTGAAAAAGATGATTGTCACTCACTTCACCGCCGCTCACTCAAGCTCAGACAGACGCGCCGATCACATTTCTTCTGATATTATCACTGCTCAGAATGCTATTGAAGCTCATCTTCAAATAATAGAAGAAAATGTTTCTCAGCAACATCAAATTACTCAGCGCTCCATTGATGAGTATCAAAACTTCAACGTTGATCACTTGCGCTACATCAGAGACGGTGTCACTGAAACTCATAATCTTCTCACCGACACTCATGCCAATGTCAACCGCGCCTATCAACTTTCCAAGCAAATCCAGCGCTCCGTTTCAGAAATCGAAGAAGGATTGAAGGATGAAGACGCGCCTCCTTCCAACCCTTAGCTTTTTTTTGGTTTGTTTGTAAGTTGTTAGAACTTTTTGTGATTAGAAATCTTTTCTAGTGATTTAGTGCTTACATATTTTAGCACCTCTTTTGGTCTTGTTCTGTTCAATACTTGTAATCTGTAACTCCTACATCCCAAGTATTAATGAGAACAAAGCATCACGTTTATCTCAAACCTTGTTCACTCAAACTTCTTGTTTGTAGAACATTGAATGTTGTTTAAAATCATATGCATCATATTTAAACTGCTTCACATTTTAATGCATTGAGTTTAAACTTTGTTTAAACACATTTCAAAACTAAAACTCATATCATTTTGAATGTGTTATAAATTGTTGTTTCTATCTTTCCATTTGTAATGTCTTATCCTTATTGGAATAGATTAGAAATCTATATCTTGGACTAGTGTGTGCATTAACTTGAGACATGATTTACCAATTTCATTTATTTGGACATGTTTTTATCAAGTATAATGTTTGTCCTTGATATAGTAGGTAATGGTGTAGATACCCCGGGAAACCACAACTTGGCTAGAGCGGTGAATTATCCTAGGATGTCTAACTTGTTTTAGATTGTTTAGAGTCGCCACCTATGTTTTTAAAGGAACAAAAGAAAAACCTAGAAATAGCCTAATTTATGTACAAAACCAGAGATTCGGGAGAGAAGGGTTCGGGGGTTAGGTGACGGAGTGGGAAGTACTTAAACACCCACTCCGCCCCGCTTATGCGGGTCTTGCTACTATTGGTGTTCTAATGCTAAATGTCCTTCAATTTATTAACAGTGCTAACAATTATAATGTAAAGAAAAAGGGGAAGAAAAGAGAATTGTTTTATTTATAAATTTATGCTAAACAATTACATTAAGAAATGTATAGGAAATTAAAGTAGAGATTAAAATGTAGGGAGATAACCTTAACCAACTTTAATGTAGTAAAGTGGTCATTTGGTCATGTCCCAATTGATGGGGATTGCATACTAGTAAGACTAGAATAAGAGAGAAGAAGAATAAAAGTACATTTAGAAAAGAGGACCTTAGACTTTGACTTGAAGATGGTGTTGTTTGTAGAGAAATGGTTGTGCAACACTTTGTGTAGTGTTTGTTTGTAGGGAAAATGTGTTGAGAGAACTTGTGTATAGTTCTTGTAGGGAAGATGAAGTTGGTCCCAAGAGTGTAAAAAAGAGTCCCTTTCTAAGGTAGAAGATGATGGTTTTTATAGGTAAAAAAGAGAGGGAAAGGTTGGAGGGAAATTCGTCAATCCATGTGAGATGGAATTGACCAATAGAAAATAAGATAAATAAAATAATAAATGAAAGAAATAAAATAAAATAAAATAAAAATGAATTATTTTGTTTTAAAGAGATGGCTAGAATAATGGGATTAGAGGTTATAAAACTAGAGGGGATGAATGTGGATGAGAAAAGAAGTCTTTTGTGATCAAGAAAGAGATGTTGCAAATAAGAAAAGGGAGGGAAATAAGGTGCAATCCGTTACTGCCAAAATGGGAAGCGCGCGAGTCCCGCTTTTGGGGCGAGACGCGCGCGTAGCCCGTTAACAGTTCCAGAAGCGCCCGCGGCAGAAAAGGACAGAATGGCAGAATGACCCTAAAAGTTAACTCTGTTATGCAGTTTAGTCCAAAACTAACGGAATTAGTTAGGAACTTAACCGAAGTAACAGAAATCAACAAAAATAGGTTAAATAAAAATACTTTGTATGCAATCGGGGTGAGAGGTCCAAGGCGGGGTGTTTACAGAGCCCCTCGGTGACGTGGATTGCGAAGCAAAACGCGTCGACGAAAGTAAAAACACCCGCCGAGGACATCGACAAAGAAAAAGAAAGAAAAGAAAGCAAAGACTCGATGAAAGCAGTAATTTGAAATTACTAGAGATAGGGGTGCGCTCCCTGTGTGAGCGTCTTTTGTTGATAGAGGGGGGCGGCATGATTCGTTGGTAAACCTGCCGGCTGAATATGTTGAATGAGGCCGTTAGTGAACCTTTTGAACGAGGCCGTTAGTGAACCTTTTGGGGAGGCCGTTGGTGAACCTTTGAGGAGGTCGTTAGTGAACCTTTGAGGACGAATCCGTTAGTGAAATCCATTGATGAGGCCGTCAGTGAACCTTTGAAGAGGCCATTAGTGAACCTTTGGAGAGGCCGTTGGTGAACCTTTGAGGAGGCCGTTAGTGAACCTTTGAGGAGGCCGTTAGTGAACCTTTGGAGAGGCCGTTAGTGAACCTTTGAAGAGGCCGTTAGTGAACCTTTGAGGACGAATCCGTTAGTGAAATCCGTTGATGAGGCCGTTAGTGAACCTTTGAGGAGGCCGTTAGTGAACCTTTGGAGAGGCCGTTAGTGAACCTTTGAGGAGGCCGTTAGTGAACCTTTGGAGAGGCCGTTAGTGAACCTTTGGAGATGAATCCGTTAGTGAAATCCGTTGATGAGGCCGTTAGTGAACCCTTGTAGAGGCCGTTGGTGAACCTTTGTTGATGAATCCGTTAGTGAAATCCGTTGATGAGGCCGTTAGTGAACCTTCGAGGCCGTTAGTGAACCTTTGTTGACGAATCCGTTAGTGAAATCCGTTGATGAGGCCGTTAGTGAACCTTCGAGGCCGTTAGTGAACCTTTGTTGACGAATCCGTTAGTGAAATCCGTTGATGAGGCCGTTAGTGAACCTTTGACGAATTGCTGCTTTGAAGCCGTGTGCTGTTAGGCGTTGCAGATGCTGTTGACTTCGTGGTGATACCTGTTATGTGTGTACTTGGCAGGTATATGTGTTTGTGCAAGAAGATGCATGAAGTGTGAAATGAAGAGAGAAATTATGCTCGTGGTGCAATATGATTTGAAAGCAGTTTTGCATGAGAGAAAGATTTGCAAGAATGAATAAATTGCTTTTGTGTGCTGTGTGATTTTGAGGAAAGTATTAATGAATGATGTTCATACCTTCACTTACCATGGCCGCTTGATTCGGGATGGAGATGTTGTGGCTTTGATGAAGATGATGAACTGCTGCTGTTTTCGATGGAATGTTGTTGAGATGACATTCTGAATGATGGGTTGGTCGTGCCAAAAGCTGCCTACGTATCCTTTGAAGGGAATCAGACCAGCGTAGTTCAAGGATGATGGAGAATGTTGGAGGAGAATCTAGGAGCAAACCAAAGTAAAGCACATACTTTTGCACATAGAAGGAGAAAAAGAAAAAGAAAAATCTTTTTTTTTCTTTTTTTTTTTTTTTTTTTTAGATTAGAAAGGAAAGAATATGCACACATGTGAGGAATTTTTTTTTTTTTTTAGTTCGTGGGTGAACCATTTTAACCATTGTGTGTTTGTGAAGCCAACCCAAGATCAATTCATGTTCAGTCGAAGTCCGGATTGCCTCGCTTGAATTCTGTTGTCGCCGGTGTGCCCAACGAAGATTGATGTCTAGCCCCAAGACATTTGTCGATTATGGGGCTTCAAAAGGCTTTTGATGCCGAGATGGGGGGTTGCTGATTGTAAAGCCCCTAGAATGCCTTTGATGCCAAATTTTGAGGGACTTGCATAGCTCCAAGATAAATCAGCTCTTGGCCCATTCGAGTAAATCGCCCTTTGTTGTTGTAGTGAGCAAGCCCCAAGAGGAGATCGTTGATGCCAAGCTTCGAGAGATTGCAAAGCCCCAAGTGTCGTGGGCTTGTAGATGGCGGGATGTGAAGACCTTTCATTGTAAAGCCCCAAATTATGTCGTGATTGGCTCGGCATTGAGAGCGGATGTACCGTTTGGTAGAATTCTTGATAGAGATCTCCTTCTTGCTCTTACTGGGGAGATGAATGGCCTCATTGTGGTCGATACCCAAATGGCTGAGGGCTTATATCAAAGGATGCAGTAATGTCTTGCGGTGCCGTCGAGGTCGCGGAGGATAAGGTCTTGGCGTGATAAAGTCTCAAATGAGTATGCTTGCTTGACTCTTCTTGAGTTGAACTAATGACGGATCTTCGGATGCAACTAGTGTTGTGGCCCAACTTTATCTGAGCTTCACCTTGTGCTTTTGATCTTGGAGAAGGGGGTGCTGAATTGAAGAAACATTGGGATTGGCCGTGGCATTTCCCGCTATAACCCTGTTTTGATTAGAGTTTAGCATATTGAATCTTTTTCCTTTTCTCTAAGACTTCCTTCAAAATCTCGCTGTGAGTTTTTAACAAAAATCATCAACTTTAGTCATAACATCGGAGTCTTCATTTAAAACCAAGAGGCCTTTGACTTGAAGTGTTGAGAGACCCTTGAATCTTGATTGTTCTCATGGAGCCATAAGACTACTCCACATTGCACTTGCTCGAGTATTGTTGCCCAAAAGACTGTTGGTCGGGAAGCCCTAATACTGCCCTTTGCTTGAATTACTGTAATGACGTAGCCCAAAAGATTGTAGATTGCGAAGCCCGTTGAGACATTCGGTGCCGAATTGAGGAAGCTTCCAATGTTGCACATGACTTGGCTGGGGATACTGCTGTGGAGTTAATTTCTCTTTGCCGAGGGAGAATTAAAGACTTGACCGTAGCCCCTAGAGTGCCATCATTGATTGCGAGAAAGGTCCACCTTTGATTGGGGAAACGAGCACGGGCACACATGACAAGAGGGATTTTTGACATCCCTTTTGAGGGACTTTGAGGATAGTCTCACACATCTTTCTTGAGCATAGCCCCTAGGGCGTATTGATTGCCAAGTGAAGCGAAAGAAGTCCTTGTCCTTGAGTCACATAGCCCCTAGGGGGTCACCATTTGTTGAGCAAAGCAAGAGTGACTCATCCTCGTGCGAGGGAACAAACATGAGAGGACATGGCAAGAGCTACTCCATTTCTCGGGAGCCTTTCGGCGTACTTTAGAAGCACATACTTGAAGAAGCTTTGAAAACTGAGACACATGTTGTTGCTATTTGTTGCCCAAGCCAATTGACTAGCTAGGGATTATTTGTGCAACCTCATGCCCTTTTATGATGGGCTCGTTCTCGGATGGGTCTTGGCTACTACGGGCCTTCTTTTCATGAACCCAAAAATGCACACTGCTGGAGAATGATGCCAATAACCCAAAACAACCTTTGATGGTGCCATATCTTGTCGAGCCTTTTGCAATCCCAAAGTTGATTCGGTGGGGAATTGACTTGCTGAGGAGATCCAATGTAGAGCTCGTGCAGTTGTCTTCTTTAGAGGCCGGAGATCTCCATTTCTCTTTCCCTTCTCTCTCTCACTCTCTCATTTTTTTTATGACGCACCCTGTTTTTTGCCTAGACCGCCCTTTCGGGTTTTCAATCTAGCGGGCATCTCTTTTGCGTCTTCATCATTTTTTTTTTGACTCAATTGATGAGGAAGTGTGCATTGACTCTAGCTGAGGAGATAAGACATGTGATTTTGCGGTGGAGACCTTTTGTCACTAATGATGAGTGACATTGACTTGAACTAGGGAAGTGTCCCTAGTATTGACTTCATGTATTTGACCGTTTTTTGAATGACTCATGAAGGCAAGTAAGTCATTAAGAGAGAAGAGAAGGAAAGCCCCAATTTGATTGCAAGAAATTGGGAGTATGCAGAAAGAATAGAAGTCCCTAGACTCGACAAGGAAAGCGAAATGATTCCAAATCTAAGAAAGTTGTTCAATCTTTTGGTGATTAATTCATTGGCAAATGAATCGTACAAAGATGTCTTGACAAGTTCGAGATGAAGGCCGATCACCATAACGCGCTAGGGCTAAACATATCTTCTTTCTTGCATGAGACCGGACCCGCAGGTTGCCTACGTTCCTCCAGTGTAGAGGCTCAGGTCACCGTAGTTCTTGTGAATTCTCCATTCTTCGGGATGGAATTGTTGCTTCGTCGTGTAGCTTCGTCCTCCTTTGGTGGATGGAATGATGTTGATCTTGATGTGAACTTCTTTGATTGAGGGGGATTTTTTTTTTTTTTTAATCCCCCCTTTGAAACATTGCTTGATTTTTCTCCATGGTTGTTGCTTCACCTTTGATGTCTTGGCTTTGTCTTTGTCGTTGATGATGTTGCCTTCGTCACAATGTTTAGCCCCTAGGCGTTCAAGTGATGGCCTTCATTCCAAAACTCGTTTAGACATCTTTTCATCATTTTGCCAAGAATTAGATTGAACAACTTGGAAGAGTGTATGAGGACAAGAACGACTTTTATTTGATGATGAGACTTGACTCAAAATTTCACATTAATTGGACAAAGAAAACTTAATGCACACTTAAGAGGACTTTGACACTTTTTTTTTATTCCTATTACTAGGTAGAGAAAGAGAAACGGAGATTGTTGTTGTAGTCCCCATTGTCGTTGTAGTCTCCTTGTGGCATGATTTCTTGTAGAAGCCCCATTTCGAAACCAAATCATTCTTCTTTGATGAGTTTTGCATGTTGGCACTGTCTAAAGGTTGCTCTTCACCCACAGTAAATTCGCCGTTGTCGAACAAATCTTGGATGATGTTTCGGAGAAGAAAGCACCCTTCGGTAGTATGGCCACTATGCTTGTGGTAGCCGCACCATTCACCATGTGCATGATTTTTTGGTATCGTCTTCGACTTGTACCCCTCCAAAGGCTTGACCTTTCCACTTGCCACCAAAGTTTCAAATGCTTCGGCTTGGGTTACTCCTAGGAGAGGAGTGAAAACTCGGTTGTTGGCGGTACCTTTGTAGCTTTTGAGGGACGGGCCACTTGAGCATGCTTTACCCTTAAACTTTGCCTTGTTGTTGGTGAGCTCTTGCAAACGGGCTTTGAGCTCTTGCAAACGGGCTTTGATCTCGGAAACCTCTTCTTTGTGAATCTTCCTCTCGAGATCAAAACGGGCTTGCCACAAATCGTCTTTTCGGCGGGCATCCTCGGAAAGTCTATCCATTTGTTCCCCCATGGCTCTTATTATATTGAAGAGTCTTTCATTGGACACGGAGAAGTACCCACCATTGTTGTTGTTGCCGTTGGAAGCCATTGGACCTAGTGAAAGAACACGGTTGATCTTAGGTTGGCCCCACAAATACCTTTTGAGTAAAATAAATTTAAGTCACAAACATGAAAAAGACTCAACCATATAAAGAAAATGACTCTTTTTTGTTTTTTTTTATTTACAAAAGTCGGAAGGACGGAGTCCTTTTTGGGGTTTCTAGAAAAAATAGTGGAATCGTCACACTAGTATATAGACCTTCTCGCGGTCCCATATACTCATCGGATTCCACCACGCTTGTGAGACCTACATGTGTCGGGATTAAACTAAATTAATGTAGTAAATCATACATGCGGGGATGGATTTTTATTTTCGTCCAAAATAACCACTTTTGGGGACGGAGTTTTATTTCGTCCATTGCAACAAGTTGGCATGTATGATTTGAAGACATTAGTTTAGGGAAATCTCCGCACATGAAAAACCGACTTGGTCACGGAGTGTTAGACCCTAGACTAGAATTGTGTGGCTTGTGCTCGGCTAAAGAGAGGCTTAAAGGTCACCCCCGGCATGTAGTCTTGAACTACGCCACGGACTGAGGTTGACCGCTTCAAAAGAGTCAAGGTCGGGTGGAGCTTGAAACTTTCTAGGACGGGCCTCGACGGGTTTGGGGTTGAACTTGTGCGACTCGATAGTGAGCAATTGATAAGAATATGTGCATGTAGAGTGAGGTCTAACAAGTGACAAAATATATATATATTTTTTTTCAAAAGAAATAAAAAAAAACAAATAAGCACATAATTACAACTTTCGAATCACCCGTGTGACCGATAAAAATAAACAGAAAGTAAAAACTGTTTTGTGCAGGCCCGGTGCCCACACACTGTCAAACCACTCTGTTCTGTGCACTGTTCTGTTTCTGGAAAATGCTCAGAAGCGCGTACATTAGGATGCCTACTCGGGAGGCGCGCGCGTTAGACAAAGAGGGGCAGAGGCGCCCGCATCTGGGTAACAACATGTAAATCAGCGGGTTCAAGGGATTGCCTTGACCCTAAATAAAAATGCTTTCCCCTGCAGAATTTGTTAGCACGGAAACATGGAATGGAAGGACAAGAAGGAAGACGGGCGATTCTGGTAATTGGGGTCGGACGCGCGCGCTTTAGGCCAAGGAGGCCAGAGGCGCGCGCTTCCCACCCTTTTTACCAGAATGCCCAGAAAGCAGTAATAAGAACACCAAAAGTTAAGAACACAAGTTTAACCCTCTAAATCTTCCCCAGCGGAGTCGCCACTGTAGATACCCCGGGAAACCACAACTTGGCTAGAGCGGTGAATTATCCTAGGATGTCTAACTTGTTTTATATTGTCTAGAGTCGCCACCTATGTTTTTAAAGGAACATAAGAAAAACCTAGAAATAGCCTAATTTATGTACAAAACCAGAGATTCGGGAGAGAAGGGTTCGGGGGTTAGGTGACGGAGTGGGAAGTACTTAAACACCCACTCCGCCCCGCTTATGCGGGTCTTGCTACTATTGGTGTTCTAATGCTAAATGTCCTTCAATTTATTAACAGTGCTAACAATTATAATGTAAAGAAAAAGGGGAAGAAAAGAGAATTGTTTTATTTATAAATTTATGCTAAACAATTACATTAAGAAATGTATAGGAAATTAAAGTAGAGATTAAAATGTAGGGAGTTAACCTTAACAAACTTTAATGTAGTAAAGTGGTCATTTGGTCATGTCCCAATTGATGGGGATTGCATACTAGTAAGACTAGAATAAAAGAGAAGAAGAATAAAAGCACCTTTAGAAAAGAGGACCATAGACTTTGACTTGAAGATGGTGTTGTTTGTAGAGAAATGGTTGTGCAACACTTTGTGTAGTGTTTGTTTGTAGGGAAAATGTGTTGAGAGAACTTGTGTATAGTTCTTGTAGGGAAGATGAAGTTGGTCCCAAGAGTGTAAAAAAGAGTCCCTTTCTAAGGTAGAAGATGATGGTTTTTATAGGTAAAAAAGAGAGGGAAAGGTTGGAGGGAAATTGGTCAATCCATGTGAGATGGAATTGACCAATAGAAAATAAGATAAATAAAATAATAAATGAAAGAAATAAAAAAAAAATCAAATAAAATAAAAATGAATTATTTTGTTTTAAAGAGATGGCTAGAATAATGGAATTGGAGGTTATAAAACTAGGGGGATGAATGTAGATGAGAAAAGAAGTCTTTTGTGATCAAGAAAGAGATGTTGCAAATAAGAAAAGGGAGGGAAATAAGGTGCAATCCGTTACTGCCAAAATGGGAAGCGCGCGAGTCCCGCTTTTGGGGCGAGACGCGCGCGTAGCCCGTTAACAGTTCCGGAAGCGCCCGCGGCAGAAAAGGACAGAATGACCCTAAAAGTTAACTCTGTTATGCAGTTTAGTCCAAAACTAACGGAATCAGTTAGGAACTTAACCGAATTAACAGAAATCAACAAAAATAAGTTAAATAAAAATACTTTGTATGCAATTGGGGTGAGAGGTCCAAGGCGGGGTGTCTACAAATGGCATCAATCAAATAGGGGGAGATTGTTGGGTATGCCCATATATATCTCAGTTTTAATGTAATAGGATTGATTAGATTTGATTGATCCATCACCTAAGTTTTATTTCATGGACTTTAGACCCACATGTAAGAAGTATTTATACTCCATTTTTAGGTTGTCCATTGTGATAGAATATACTTAGAAATAGGGCAAGAAGATCAAGATTCAAGAAAATTCACATTTTAGTTTTAGCCACGCGCCTATGCGCCATGCGCCTGTTACGCGTGCCATACACTGCGCCTTCTTGCATCATGCCACGCGCCCTTCAGCACGCGCGCATAAGGATATGCGCCATGATTGTGTTACGCGCCTCTTTGGCTCATGCGCCCCTCAGTGTTAATTCAACAATCTGTGATTCTTTGAAGACTTGAAGAGTTGAAGAAATTCAAATTACGCCAATGATTCAACGATGGTTAAATAACACGTGTGCGCCCAAATTGAGGACACATGTCCACAACGGTCACAATTGTGTTATGTGTCTAACGGCTATAAAAGGACACGTGCTCCACTCAATGAGCGACAGCACATTTGTCCTTTGCTCAGAATCATCATGAATTTCCAACGGCTAGTTTTTGGAATCTCACTATAAATGCCCCATAACTTCAACATTTTGAAGTTGCTGAGTTGCTAAAGAATTACTAAGATTTCCAAGAATTTCTCTCTCAAGCATTTGTTGAAGATTTGAAGATTGCCTTTGAAATTCCCAGATTCCTCTAGAACATCTTCATACCTTCATCCTTAGCCCAGATCTTCAAGCTATAACACTTTAGTTTTATTGTGCTCTCAATCTCAAAAGATCTAAAGAGCCTTGATACTAAAATCACACACACACCTCTTTAAGTTTGATCACTTAGATCTTTCTTTAAGAGATACACCGGTTATTGTTTTGGATTTGTTAATTCATAGAATATTAGATCTTGAGTTAGTGTATAAGCTCAAAAGTTGTAATTTGTAACACTCTCTCATTATATAAGATCTTCATTAGAAATCCAAGACTAACCATCTTGGTAGAGGACGTAGATCTTTCCTTTGATCGAACCTCTCCAAATAGTGCGTATTAATTACTTGTCCTTTACTTTCAAGTTATTATCTTTACTCACTATTTGCTTGTTTATCATTGTAGATTGATTGATTTGAATTGTGTTGTGATTGGTTATATCATTTGCCTTAGTTCCTTATTTCACCCACCTTGAGCCAAAATACTTAGAGTGTGTGTGCGCCCCCTTTATCACCTTTGCGCCTATTTACTTAACTTACTTCCGCTGTGCATTTCACTCACTCACTTAGGCGCATATCATAACGCTTATTTGATAAAGTGCACATTTGCAATTGAGTTTATCAAGGGTACGAAAGGAATTTTAAAATAGCTATTCACCCCCCCCCTCTAGCTATTTTTCATACCCTTGTTGCTCTTTGGGACCAACAGCTCTCTTACTGCTTATTTTGTTTTCTTGGGTCACTCTCCAATCTCTTGGAAAACCAAGAAACAAACAACTATTTCACGATCATCGGCCGAGGCAAAATATCGTTCTATGGCAAGTGCCACGTGTGAATTGAAATGGCTTCGAAGTTTGCTTGGTTCATTCAGCATTTCCCATTCCGCTCCTATGACTGTTTTGTGTGACAGTCAATCCGCGTTGCATATGGCCCAAAATCCTGTCCATCACGAGCGAACCAAACATATTGAGGTTGACTGTCATCTTGTTCGCAATGCTGTTCAGTCAAGTGTCATCACAACTGCCTATGTACATACGACTTCACAGTTGGCTGATCTTCTTACTAAGGCATTGGGTAGTCGACAGTTTCTCCATCTTCTAGGCAAGTTGGGCGTCTGTGACTTACACGCTCCAACGTGAGGGGGGGGGGGTGTTGAGATAGCTGAGATCCTTGAAGATCTCGGAATATATTCTTTCCTATTTGTATGTATCTTTAGTTATTTAGTTTCCTATTTGATAAAGATGTAAATAGGTAGGAATTATCTTTTAGCTATTTTGTAGGGATTTAGTCTTAGTCTCCAAGCAAGAGTCTTAGTATATATTTTGTATGTATATACCAAAATCACAAGGGGAAATAGACTGAATTTATTTTCCTCCATACTTTCTCCCTATTCTTGGTTTTAACTATAGGACTATTACTCCGGGACGGAAGGAGTATATTTTTAAATGTTGATAAGACAACACCCATTTTAGAATAGACGGTGGAATAGAGATTTAAGGTCTTGCGCAATCAAATTGCTTGGCGGTCAAAGCAAGGTGTAATTTTTTTGAAATTCTGTATCATATCATTTAAGGCAATTACCATCATGGGAATCTATCATAGTGATAATTGCCGCTCTAGAAATCTTCTCGTAGACGTTCCTGCGCCTTCTGGTAGTTTGTTTGATGTAGCCTCCTTGCCATAGACCATAGACGTCCTCGCACCTATCTGAATGATCACCAGTTGGCACAAACTCCCCTACATAAGGGGTACCCTCTCTGGGTTGAGCTGATAACACAAGTTCTTCACAAACTCCCCATAGGGAGGCGAACCTGAGACCTCCAACAAAGTGGAGGCCACTTAATTATTGGGGAATGGGGGAAGGGGAATCGAACTTGGGACCACCCGAAGGAAATCCCAAGCCCATACCACTCGGCCAATGAAGACTTGGGTATCAAGGTGTAAATGAGCCTACTACTATAGCACGTCTTTCCCCTGTCCCAGAATAAATATAGTCCTTTTTTGTATGATAGTTAGAACTAATAAAATTATAAAACTTGTTATTAATATACCAATAAAAATAATCACATATCCTACCTAGTTTATATTTATCAAATTAGGAAAGATTCACAAAACAAATTACAAAGGTATTCACAATATCTCATTCAGATTCCGGCTTGATCTCGATCTTGTTCGGTCTCGGTCCGTTTATTCGGTCTCAGTCCGCTCCATCTTATTCTCCAACTCACATTTAAGTCCAAAATTGTAAAAATGAAAATTCTTTTTTGAGACAATGAAAAATAGCAAATGAGAAAATCATTACGGAACAGTGGGAGTACAAAGTGAAACAGGTTTAGCTCTCTCTTTATATAATTCACATAAAATAAATGAATTATTCCAAAACAACTCTCAAGTTCTTTACGGGATGTTTCAAGACAAAGGGAGTCTAGTCTCTGTTCTAATGTGCCAGCCACACTCCTTTTTAAGTTTAAGAAATGACATATGAAAGCCATAAAGCAGAGAAAACACGGAATATCAAAGATTATAAGGCACCATTTTCACTTTCACATTAACTTTACTGGTTTTCCGACAAAGATATTAAAAAAGCAACCTTTTTTTATTTTGCTTTAATTATTTTTATAACAAAGATATGCTTTAGATTACAATATGGGCTAAAGAATGTTTGGAAAATAAGTCACTAAGCATATCCTCTGGACATCATGACTATGCATGCAAAGAAAGAAAGAGAACTATGATATGAAAGCCGCCTTTCATAATAAATATTGTAATTAATTTATTATTTTTTAAAATAATATCTTATGTATCAGTATATTATTTAATTGGATTATTATATAAAATTGCGCTATAGCTATTTATATATATTAACACATATTTATTATGATATTAAATAGAAAAACCAAAACCTATTATGAAATAGAAGGTGTATTAAATAGATAGATATATCAAGATGTTTTATTTTCTTTTTGCGCGAGCAAAAATACATATCTTGTACTCTTTATGTTTTTAAATAAATGCTAACTTTTAAATTTATAAAAAAAAACATTAGAATAAGTTGACATTTTAGCACGTGTAATAACATATAAATAATTTTAATCGTCACCATACAGTTATAAGTATTAATTAGAACATGATGGTTGAAGTAGCAGATTTTAGTATATTTTTTTTTTTTAAAATAATAAACACATTCTAATGCAAAAGGAAGGAAAGAAAATGACTAAAAATGTAATACTAAAATTTAATCTCACTTTAACCCATAGTTTTAACCCATAGATAATGTGAATGCATCAGATTCCTCCAACCACAAAGTCGTTCCCACTAAGTTAGATATTGCTATACTCATAAAACACTTAATATAATAATCCCTAACCACCTTCCTATATATATAGCAAATGTTTATATGGCGTGTGTCCTCCACACTTCTCCCACCAATATTTTTATTTTTATATATTCTCTTTAAAATGGAAATGATCACCACAAATATACATGACCCATCTCTTAATTCCAACAAAGATATAGAAGAACAAATCATCCGGCAGCCACCATCGGAGGTGGTGGAGGTGATTTTTGACTACTCAAAAAGAGCTCAATGGTTAAGGGCGGCAGTATTGGGAGCAAACGACGGTTTGCTCTCAACAGCGTCCCTAATGATGGGTGTTGGGGCGGTTCGAAAGGATTCGAAGACCATGATCATAACCGGGATCGCCGGATTAGTCGCCGGAGCTTGTAGTATGGCCATCGGAGAGTTCGTGTCCGTTTATTCTCAATATGACATAGAAATGGCTCAAATAAAGAGAGCTATTCGGACCGGTAATGCTGAGAATAATAATGAAATAGAAGCTAAGAGAAGGGAGTTGCCTAGCCCCATAAAAGCGGCGGCGGCATCGGCTTTTGCTTTTGCGGTGGGGGCGGTGGTGCCGCTAGTGGCGGCAGCGTTTGTGAGGGAGTATAGGGTGAGGTTGGGGGTGGTGGTGGCGGCGGTGAGTTTGGCTTTGGTGGGATTTGGGTGGTTGAGTGCGGTATTAGGGAGGGCACCTATGGTTAAGTCTACTATTAGGGTTTTGATTGGAGGATGGTTGGCTATGGGTATTACTTTTGGGTTCACCAAGTTAATTGGTTCTACTGGATTATAGGATAATTATAGTAGCTAGTATTTCTATGATTATGGTTGATTTGTAATATTGTATTTTCTTTTTTCAAGAAATGTTTTTATTTTATTATTTTTGAGAGAGGTGTTGCGAAGTATAGGCTGATCAAATTGGCTTAGTTGTAATGTATTCAAGTGTCATGCACCATGTGTTTCGTTTTTCATTATTATAAAAGCAAGCTATCCATGTTTATAATTAAGAGTAGGTTATACACGGAATGTCGCATATTTTTCCTATATTAATTATTAAACCACTTCTTGTCCTTGTCCAAACGATCATGTACGGTAGCGATAACCAGTAGGGTAAGGTTTTCTGCATACAAACCTTATTATTTTCACATTTTAAGGTCAATAGATATAGTAACTTGATCGAACATGTCAAGTGTCGCTTTCGATTATTCAAACCAATGATGAAAATCACCGGAAACATGATCAATTGTGATATAAACATGTGAATAGAGGGACTCGTGAGCAATTCAGAGCTTGGACGAGCTAAATAATTAGAAAGACAAAAAGAAAAGTTTAGCTTGACTCGAGGTGAGTTCAATCAGGAAAACCCTTATGGAGCTAAGTGATAGAGAACTACAATCTCACGACCCTACGTGAGAGTTTATTTGGTCATATTCTGTATAGGCTGACTTTTATTTCCTTTCCTTATTTGTGTAGAAAACTTTTATTTCCTTTCCTTAGTTGTGTAGAAGTCTTTACTTTCTTCCCAAGCTAGGGCTTTGTATCTTGTATATATACTTAACATTGTGAATAATAAAGGTGTATTTGGTTGTATATCGTTTCTCTTACATGGTAACCAGAGCTACGATCCCAAATTTCCGTCCCCCCCTCTCACAAAACCTAAAATTTCGGTCTGCAACTATGGCCAGTTCATCGGATAATAGGCTTCCGAATCCAGCCGAGCCTGACAAACCTCTTGTGATTGTCAATCTCTCTCATATTCTTCAACTTACTCCCACCTCGTATATACCGTGGAAAACTCAGATTCAAGCGACCCTTCTTGGACATGACCTGTTCAATTATTTTGATGGCTCTCTCCCTGCTCCTCCGGAAACTATCTCTGTCACCACCACCACAGATTCACCGGCACAACAAACCACCTCCGTTGTCGACAATCCGGCCTATACCACCTGGTTCAGACAAGATCAGCTTCTTCTTGGCGCTTTGGCAGGCACCTTATCCCCTTCCATCGCTTCCTTAATATCTCAATGTCGTACCACACACGAAGCATGGTGTACCTTGGCCAAAACCTACGCCAATCCTTCCCGCAGCCACCTAAAACAAATCAAGGACCATCTTCGCAATATTTCGAAGGGTCCCAAATCCATTACCGAATACATGCAGGAAATCAAGTCTTGTACTGATCAACTAGCGTCTCTAGGTCGGCCCCTTGATGCCGACGATATTGTGGATCGCATTCTTGACCAACTCAATGATCCTGACTTTGACAGTGTGGTCCAAGCAGTTCAGAGTAGAGAAACCTCGATTTCGTTTGATGAACTACATGAAAAATTGCTTAACAGAGAACTCACCCTCAAACACAAATCCACCCCATCGCCCACAAACTTCCCTGCCAATGTCCACTATGCCGCCAAGCCTACCAATAACCGGCCTCCCAAATTCAACCCTAACCCTAATCCTCATACTGGGATGCAGCCCAATCCCTACAACTTCTCGCCGGCGCCCCCCTCTAACCCTAATCAGAATCAGTACCGGGGTCGCTGCCAGTGGTGTCGTACCGTTGGCCATTACTTAAATCAGTGCCCGCTTTTCCGACAGCTGCACCCTACTATCACTGTTCCAACACCACCACCGAACAACCCTACCCCATCTCGACAGCCTACCCGACAGCCCCGCAACACTACTCCACGAGCGTACACCATTACTTCTCATCAGAACCCTTCCCAAAGCTGGTTACTGGACAGTGGGGCTACCCACCATGCTACGAATGACCTCAACAACTTGGCTTTGCATTCTCCGTATAATGGCACTGAGGAATTACTCATTGGTGATGGATCTGGACTGCCCATCTCTCACATCGGTTCCACTTCTTTCCCACTTCCTTTATGTCATCTTAAACTTAATCATGTTTTATATGTTCCTTCCCTTTCCCGCAATATTATTTCCATCTCTCAATTTTGTCATGTTAATAATGCAACCATAGTTTTCTCATCTGATTCCTTTATTGTGAAGGACCGGCACACGGGCACCATTCTTCTTCAAGGACCCTCTAACTCTGGCGTCTACGAATGGCATCCACCTCCAATCGCTATTCGTTCACCTCCTGTTCTTCACTCTGCCTTGGCTTCAGCTACATCTACTTGGCATCATCGATTAGGGCACCCTTCCTCCACCATTTTACGTTTTATTAGTAATTCTTCTAGCTTAAATTTTCCTAGTAGTTCGAATTTTCAATGCAATTCCTGTGATTGTAATAAGAGCCACAAACTCCCCTTTTATGAAAATACTATTTCTTCCTCTGGACCTCTTGATGTCTTATATAGTGATGTGTGGACTTCACCCATTTAATCCATTGATGGTTTCAAGTATTACATTATTTTTGTCGATCATTTCTCCAAATATATCTGGTTGTATCCGCTCAAACACAAAAATGATGCTGTGTCTGTTTTTACAACTTTTAAAGCATTAGTTGAAAAACGTTTTTCCCGTCCCATCCTTACTATTTTCAGTGACAATGGTGGTGAGTATTTAGGCCTTCGCTCCACTCTCACTTCTCATGGCATCACACATCTTACCTCTCCGCCCCATATTCCTGAACACAATGGTTACTCTGAGCGCCGTCATCGACACATTGTTGAGACTGGACTGTCACTCCTCACCCACTCCCATATGCCTCACAAATATTGGCCTCATGCCTTTATCACAGCTTGTTATCTTATTAATCGTATGCCCACGCCAACTCTCAATTTTGTCTCCCCCTTCTTCTGTCTCCTTGGCACTCATCCCAACTATACCACACTTCGCAGTTTTGGGTGCTTGTGTTATCCGTGGCTCCGTCCCTGCACTTCTCATAAAATGGAGCCTCGATCCACTCCCTATGTCTTCGTCGGATATTCCCCTACTCAAAGTGCTTATTATTGCCTTGATCCAAAGACATCTAAAGTTTATGTCTCTCGGCATGTCAAATTTGTTGAAGACACATTCCCCTTCTCCACCCTCTTCTCGATCAGCACCACAGCTCCCTCGACTGACACTTGGACCACTCTCAGACTACCTGTCCTACTTCCGGCACCTACTCCAATACAACCCCACTCTCAAATACCTCCTAACCCTAACCTACTGCCTACACCCACAAATACCCTACCCACCCCACTGGCTGATGACACATCCCCTCCCCCACTTCCAGCCGACACCACTAGTCCAGCCCCTTCCCCGGCTGCCACACCACCGGCTGCCACCCCTTCCTCGGCAGTCCAGCCTCCTCTGGCTCCTCAAGGTCCTGTTACCCGTTCTCGCAATAATATTGTCAAACCCATCCAGAAACTAAACTTAAATGTGTCCCTTTCTTCGGCGCACACTGAACCTACGACGATCACTCAGGTCCTTAAACACCCAGCTTGGCGCGCAGCCATGCAGTCTGAGTATGATGCATTAATTTGTAACAATACTTGGAATCTTGTGCCTCCATCTCCCACTCAGAATTTGGTTGGATGCAAATGGATTTTTCGGACCAAGTACCATCCCGATGGTTCAGTTGATTGTTACAAGGCCCGTCTTGTGGCTAAGGGGTTCCATCAACGACCAGGCTTAGATTATTCTGAAACGTTCAGTCCAGTCGTTAAACCTGCTACTGTTCGTACTGTCTTAACCTTGACTACTGTACATGGATGGCCACTCCGTCAGGTTGACATCAATAACACTTTTCTGCAGGGCACTTTACAAGAAGATGTGTTCATGACACAGCCACCCTAACTTCGTCTGTAAACTCAAACAGGCTATCTATGGTCTGAAACAGGCACCACGGGCATTGTACACTGAACTCAAAAATTATTTACTGTCTCTTGGTTTCACTATGTGTGTGTCGGACACTTCCCTGTTTATCCTTCAGACAGCTGGGTATCTCGTTTATTTACTGGTTTATGTTGACGACATTATTATAACCGGGTCTGACTCATCTACTATTGACACCTTTATTGCTAGCTTCTCTTCCAGGTTCTCTTTAAAGGATCTTGGCTCGCTGTCATATTTTTTAGGTGTTGAGGTTGTGCCTCACCCGGAAGGTATTTTTCTCAGTCAGCATAAGTATATTTAGGATTTTCTTAGTCGGACTAACATGCTTGATGCTAAGCCCGTCCCCACACCGATGGTACTGCACCCTCCACTCACTGCGCAGTCCGGCTCTCCTCTCGGAAATCCCACCGAGTTTCGCGCTATTGTTGGTGTTCTGCAGTATCTAGCCTTGACTCGGTGTGACATATCCTTTGCTATTAATCTCTTATCTTAGTTTATGCATTGTCCGACAGATATTCATTGGAACGCTCTCAAGCGTGTTCTCCGCTATCTTGTTGGTACTAGCACTCATGGCCTCCTCATTCGTCGAGCCTAACCTCTTACTCTCCATGCTTTCACTGATGGTGACTGGGCTGGTGGCAAGGATGACTATATCTCCACTTCTGGATACGTTGTTTATTTGGGTAAGAATGCTATTGCTTGGAGTTCTAAGAAGCAAAAGACACTTGCCCGCTCATCTACTGAGGCCGAGTACAAAGCTATTGCTGCTACCATTGCAGAGATACTTTGGCTTCAGAACTTACCGCGTGAGATGCATGTTCTTCTTTCTCCACCACCTACTATTTATTGTGATAATATGGGGGCAATGTATGTGGCTGCTAATCCGGTTTTTCACTCAAGGATGAAACACTTGGGATTGGATTATCACTTTGTTCGAGAAAATGTTCAGAATAATAACTTGAGGGTGACTCATATCTCCGGCTCTGATCAGTTGGCGGATCTGCTCTCTAAACCACTTCCGCGCACCAGATTTCTTGATTTAACTGTCAAGATTGGACTGTCCGACCGGTCGTCCATCTTGAGGGGGCATGATAGAGAACTACAATCTCACGACCCTACGTGAGAGTTTATTTGGTCATTATTCTGTATAGGCTGACTTTTATTTCCTTTCCTTATTTGTGTAGAAGACTTTTATTTCCTTTCCTTAGTTGTGTAGAAGTCTTTACTTTCTTCCCAATCTAGGGCTTTGTATCTTGTATATATACTTAACATTGTGAATAATAAAGGTGTATTTGGATGTATATCGTTTCTCTTACACTAAGCTCAACTAACTAACTAGACTAGGCCTACTACGCTCATGTTGTCCAATTTAGCACTCAAGAAGAACATAGGCTATAAAATGTTTTACTCCTTCCGTCTTGAAATAATTTTCTTATTTTTTTGTTTTTATTATGAATATTAATTAACTTAAGAGATAATTACCTACTCCTCCATCCTAAGCAAAACTATCACCAAGGACAAGGGAATATTCATATTTACCACCTAGTCCAAGATCTGAAAATATATTACCATAGGTTCCATCTCTAATATTAAATGACACAATTACCCTTTGCCCAAAAAAAAACCATCCTCCCCTCTCGTCTCATTCGAACAACAGACAAAACAACACGTCTCACTTTCTCTCTCTACAATCATCTCCAGCAGTCTTCTCCCACACCTCCGGCGACCCCACCCATCCTTCACCTCTGGGGACCCCCTTCCATCCCCCATCTCCAGCGAGCCCCATGCCATCGTCTGCCGCTATTTCATCAAACCACAGATCTACAAATCCCTAGACCGATCTTCTCCTCTCTGCGCCGATCAGCCAAGATCTGCCGTCGTTGTTCATCATTTTCGTAAGCGAACCAGATCCAATTGTCTTCTCGGCGATCTACTTTCTCTTTCCTCCCAAATATCCGGCGACCCTTCAAGTGCTCCACCGAGCACCGCTACATCTGTACAACCACCGCCGGTAAGATTCCATCTAGATCCAAGCATACATCAATGAATAAACGAGATCCCGCCGACCCTTCAATTGTGTGTTCTAATGGATTGGTAAATCAAAAAGTTTGTCAATTGTTTTTGGTGTTGGCTTTGAATGTAAATGAGATTTTTGTTGTTGATAGATTGATTTGGTTTGCTAAGTTCACATTTATTGTTGGAACAGGTGCGAGCAATCAGGGAATTTTTCAGTTGTATATTATAACAACTGTGAATTTTTCAGTTGTATATTAGAACAATTGTAAACTTGTTTTGGATCAACTGTGAACTTGTTCTAGGAACAACTGCGAACTTGATCTTGGAACAAAATGTGAACTTGTTCTTGAAAAAAAAAACAGTGAACTTGTTCTTGGAACTTGTTTTGGGAACACTTGTGAACTTGTTTTTGAAAAGTGTGAACTTGTTCTTTAAAAAAAGTGTATTTTTTTTAAAAAAAAATGTGAATTGTTCTTAGGAACTTGTTTTTGGAACAACTGTAAACTTGTTTTGGACCAACTGTGAACTTGTTATAGGAACAACTGCGAACTTGATCTTGGAACAAAATTGTGAACTTGTTCTTGAAAAAAAAAACAGTGAACTTGTTCTTGGAACAATTGTGAACTTGTTTTTTAAATAACTGTGAACTTGTTCTTTAAAAAAAATGTAATTTTTTTTTTCGAAAAATGTGAATTGTTCTTAGGAACTTGTTTTTGGAACAACTGTAAACTTGTTTTTGGACCAACTGTGAACTTGTTCTAGGAACAACTGCGAACTTGATCTTGAAAAAAAATTGTAAACTTGTTCTTGAAAAAAAAAACAATGAACTTGTTCTTGGAACTTGTTATGGGAACAATTGTGAACTTGTTTTTGAAATAAATGTGAACTTGTTCTTTAAAAAAAAACTGCATTTTTTTTTTTGAAAATGTGAATTGTTCTTAGGAACTTTGAATTTGTTCTTGACAAATGTGAAAAAAAGTATTTCAATCGTTCTTGAGATATTAAAAAAAAATGCTTTACTTTGATTTTCATAGTCTATGTTGGGTATGCCCACTTATATCTCAGTTATTAATGTAATAGGATTGATTAGATTTGATTGATCCATCACCTAAGTTTTATTTCATGGACTTTAGACCCACATGTAAAAAGTATTTATACTTCTTTTTTTAGGTTGTCCATTGTAATAGAATAGGCTTAGGAATAGGGCAAGAAGATCAAAATTAAAGAAAATCACTCCGTGAGTTTGAGCTACGCACCATGCACCCTCTTCACTTTTGTGCCATGCGCCTATCCAGCGCGCGCGCATAAGGTGATGCGCCTAGCTATGCTACGCGCCCCATTGGCTCATGAGCGCCTCTTAGCTCAAACGCGCCTCAAAGAAGTGTTTTTAACACTCAGTGATTTAACAAAGATTCAAAGACTTGAAGAGATTCAAACTACGCCAATGATCCAACGGTGGTTAAATAACACGTATGCACCCGCATCTAAGGACACCTGTCCATAACGGTCATATTTGTGTTGTGTGTCTAACGGCTATAAAAGGACACGTGCTCCACTCAATGAGCGACAGCACATCCGTCCTTTCTCTGACTCACCAAGGATTTTCAACGGCTAGTTTTTGGGGCTCTACTATAAATACCCCATAACTTCAACCATTTGAAGTGGCTAAGAATTTCAAGAATGTCTCTCTCAAGCATTTGTTGAAGATTTGAAGATTGCCTTTGTTATTTCCAGAATTCTCAAGAACATCTTCATAACTTCATCCTTAGCCCAGATCCTCAAGCGAAAACACTTTAGTTTTCTTGTGCTCTCAATCTTAAAGATCTAAAGAGCCTTGAATCTAAAATCACACACGCACCTCTTTAAGTTTGATCACTTAGATCTTTCTTTTAGAGATACACCGGTTATTGTCTAGGATTTGTTTCTTTCATAGAAATAGATCTTGAGTTAGTGTATAAGCTCAAAACGATTGTATTTGTAACACTCTCTCATTATATAAGATCTCCATTAGAAATCCAAGACTAACCATCTTGGTAGAGGACGTAGATCATTTTTCTCGATCGAACCTCTCCAAATAGCGCGTACTTACTATCTTGCTATTTTTTTTCAAGTTCATATCATATCTAACTATTTATTGATTATTCATTGTAGGTTGATTGATTGAACCGTGTTGTGTTTGTTATATCATTTGCCTTAGTTTCTTATTTCACCCACTTTTATCCAAAATACTTAGAGTGTGTGTGCGCCCCCATTATCATACTTTGCGCCTATTTACATTACTAAATTCCGCTGTGCATTTCACTCACTCACTTAGGCGCATATCATAACGCTTACTTGATAAAGTGCACATTTGCAATTGAGTTTATCAAGGGTACGAAAAGAATTTTAAAACAGCTATTCACCCCTCTCTAGCTATTTTTCATACCCTTGTTGCCCTTTGGGACCAACAAGTGGTATCAGAGCAAACACCTTTATAAAACACTTTTGTTTTTCAAGCTTAACAGCTTGGGTGCCGATTCTAAATGGCAAACTCAAAACCTATGGCAACTGCAAACTACACTCACGTTCCGGTCTTTGATGAAGATCATTTTGACGTGTGGAAATTCAGCATATTGAATCATCTCAACTCAATTGATGAAAGACTTCATGACACCGTGGTTTATGGACCTTACATTCCTATGAAAGTGAATCCAAATCCGCGCACCAATGCTGCTCAACCAACCATCAAGAAACTAAGGGAAGAATGGACTGAGGAAGAAACAAGAAGATTGCAAATGATGGCAAAGCAAGAAACATTCTCTTAAGCACTCTAAGCACGGCTATGAAACAACAAGTCATCCATTATGCTACTGCTAATGAGCTATGGGATGCTATTGAAGAGCATATAGAAGGAGATACTGTTTGTAAGGAGAGCAAGAAATATGAAGTACAAAAGAGATTAAACAATTTGAACTCTACTCCCCGGTGAAACCTTAAGACAAACTTATGAACGCTACTGTGAAATTATAAATCTATGTATTTCACTTGGCATGAAGTTTTCAAACAAAGATTTGAATGTCAATTTTCTCCAAGCTTTTAGATCAAGATACCTACATAAATCCAGCGCTCTTGAAGACGCCGGAACTTTGGATGTTTGGACTTTAAGGAACCTTTATGCAAATCTCAAAGTTTATGAGCTCAAACTCCAACGAATCAGTGAAACTGAAGGAAAGTCAAAATCCATAGCAATGGTGGCGCATAGACAAGAAGCGCATGCGCCTGCGCCGGTTCAAGAAGAGAAAAGTTCCGATCCCAAAATTTCTACCTCTGAGCTACTAGACATGGATGATGAAGACTTCGCTTTATTTGTGAAGAAATTTCAGAAGTTCAGAAAATTCTCAAGACCCGGCTCAACCAGCAAATTTTAAGGATCTACCAGCAGAGCTCCTCCAAAGTTCACGAGGAGCAGTGACTCAAAAACAAAAGAAGACCTTGTTTGTTTTAATTGCAGGAAACCAGGACACTTTGCTTCAAGCTGCCCAACTCCAAAATTTGAATATATGCAGAAGAAGAGCAGCCATACTCCCAATTTCACTCCTAAATTCACTCTTCACAAGGGAATGGTTGCTGAAGAAGAATCACCAGAAAATTAACAGAACACTTGGATTGAAACAGACTCAGATGAGAGCGATGAAGATTCCGATGATGGACTCATTTGTTTGGTGGCAAATGATGATGAAGTTGAAACTTATGATTCAGATGATGACTTCTCCAAGGATGTTCCTGATATGAATGTCTTGAATAAACCTATCAAGAAATCAGCAATCCACCATCAGCGAGCTTGTTGAACAAGGATTTCTCACTCCGGCTCAAAGCAATGGTGGATTGTTATTCTCACAATGTGATCTAAGTGCAAAGGAACAAGTTGAGAAAAGGAGCTTACATCAGACCTCAAGTTGAACCAACTGCTCCAATCTCCAAAATCAATGATGATGAAGTGATTGCTGAACAAGAAAAAATGTTAAAAAAGACTGAAAAGGTAATTACTAGATTTGATAATATGAAGGAAGCCTTAGCACTATCATGTGATGAAATTTCCCAGCTTAAGACTGAGAAATCTCTACTCAAATCTGAACTCACCCTCCTTAAGGAGCAGATAAAGAGCATGACTCCTCTTACTGTTAAAAACACTTTTCTAACAGAACAGAACTCACTTTTAAAGTTCAAAACGATGAATTGGTTGCTCAAATTACTGATCTTAAAAAGATTACAAATGAGTGGTCCAATTCTCGTGTCACTATGGAGAATATATTTGAGTCCCAAAAGTCAGTGGTGATAAAAGTGGCTTGGGATTCTCATCAACTAGTGACAACTTTAAATGTGATATCTGTGTTAAAAGAGATAGTGAATTTACAAATCAGCAAACTTTTGAAATTCCCAAGGAAAAACATTCTAATTCAATGGGAAAAGGACAGGAAAAAGTCAAGAGACAAACATTCCATTATGTCTACCCAACGAAGCAATTTGGGAAAGCTAATGGGAAAGATATAGCTACAGATGAATCATCCTCTAGCAAAATCCCTCTTGAAACAAAGCGCGCTCCTTCTCCGAGTGCTCTTTATGAGCCTAGGAGCCACGCGCCTCATCGCCGTGCGCCTCCTAGCCTTATGCGCCCTCCTAGATCAAGCGCTCCAAAATTTCAAAAGAAGGATTTTGTTAAGGCTTGTCCATCTGACCCAAAGAAGAATGCTACCCCAAAGAAAAGTAAAGAGTTTGTGAAAACTCATGTGATTGGTGGCTTTCATCATTGTTCCATTTATGATTGTTCTGGACACAAGGCCGTGGAATGCCTTTTGCGATTCGCTCCCAATGCCAAAAACGTAAAAACCCTAAGGTCAAGCAAGAGTGGGTTGTCAAAAGTTGCTAACCCTAGGACCCAAAAGGAATAAAGGGGACCTGCTTAAATGTCTATATTTCAGGTTCTTTGTTTCATGGCTGGATCTTCAATAGCTAAAAATTATGAATGGATTCTCGATAGTGGGTGTTCAAGACACATGACTGGAGATGAATCCTTATTAGAAGATGTCCATGAAGAAGAGGTCCCTCAGTAACGTTTGGTGATAATAACAAAGGTCAAGTTGTTGCATATGGAAAGCTCAAGAAAGACAAAGTGTGCATTGAAAGAGTCTCTCTCGTCGAAGGGCTCAAGCACAATTTATTATCCATATCTCAATTCTGCGACAAAGGATTAGAATGCCATTTCACCTCAACTCAATGTCTTATCAAGAATGGCAAAATTGGAGCTACATTACTTACGGGATATCGTAAGACAAATATTTACATTATTGATTTCCATAGTATGAACTCTAGTACTAATCTTTGTTTTGTAGCTAAAAGTGTGAGCGAAAATAGTTGGCTGTGGCACAAGCGCTTAAGTCACTTGAACTTCAAATATCTATCTAAACTCAGCAGGAATAACCTTGTTAAAGGACTTTCCAAGGTTGCTGATCATCATGACAAGAAGTGCGCCGCGTGTCAACTTGGCAAACAACCGAAGAAGTCTTTCTCCAGCAAGACCAATCCCTCAACTTCTAAATGTTTGCAACTGCTCCACATTGATCTATTTGGACCAGTCACCACCGCAAGTATTAGAAGAAACAAGTATACTTTAGTTGTGGTGGATGATTATTCAAGATACACATGGGTGGAAATGATGATCTCAAAAGACGACTGTTACGACATTTTGACCACCTTATTCAGACTGCTCCAAACCCAAAAAGAAGATGACATCGTTAGTGTTCGATCCGACAATGGAACAGAATTCAAGAACAACGGTGTTGCTCAATATTGCGACGATCATGGGATAGATCACAACTTCTCAACCGCTGGAGTTCCTCAACAAAATGGTGTTGTGGAAAGAAAGAATAGAACGTTGATTGAAGCGGGAAAGACGATGATAGCTGAAGCGAAATTGCCTAAGTACTTTTGGGAAGAAGCTATCAACACAGCGTGTTTTTTACTCAAAATCGTTCCCTCATCAACAAACTTCACAACAAGACTCCGTATGAACTTTGGCGTGGTAGAACTCCCAACATTGCATTCTTCAAGATCTTTGTTGCAAGTGTTATATCCTCTACAACGGAAATGAACATAGAGGTAAATTCGATGCCAAAGCCGACGAAGGTATTTTTGTTGGGTATGCCAAACATTCTAAAGCATTTCGCGTTTTTAATAGATCTACATTAGTGATACTTGAATCTGTACATGTTACATTTGATGGACATTCTCTCCTTGAGCACATTTGGCTCCAAATGTTGCTGATGATTATGTTGAGCTTAATGATACAGGTGCTCCTATTTATGTTGCGCCTACTCAAAATCATAATCTATCAACTCAAGGAAATCCATCCACATCAGTTGCGCCTAACTCCTCATATGGCGCGCCAAATGGATCATCAGCTGCGCCTCACTCACATGTTGCGCCTCTTGATTCCTCTCATGCGCCTATATCTACTGCTGCATCTGGTGTAAACCCAAGTTTCAACTCTACACCAATTCAACCTCCAAATTTTGATGATTTAGAATCTGGTGAAGATGTACCAATTGAAGACCTTCAAGTTACTACGACTCAACCTAACTTACCTCCTGAAATTCGTGAAGTTAGAGCTCACCCAATCAATAATATCATTGGTGATCTAAACGTTGGTGTTCGTACAAGGAGAGCTACAAACTTTGATGCTTACACTGCTTTTATCTCTCAAATTAAACCGAAGAAGGCTGATGAAGCACTCCAAGATCCTAATTGGGTTGTTGCAATGCAAGAAGAACTCAATCAATTTGAACGATGTAAGGTTTGGACTCTTGTTCCAAGACCAAATGATCAAGGAGTGATTGGTACGAAATGGGTGTTCAGAAACAAGATGGATGAGAATGGAACCATCACAAGAAACAAAGCAAGATTGGTTGCACAAGGCTATAGGCAAGAAGAAGGAATTGATTATGATGAAACATTTGCGCCCGTAGCAAGACTTGAACTATCAGATTATTCTAGCTTACGCCGCTCACAAGGACTTCAAGCTATATCAAATGGATGTGAAGAGCGCGTTTCTAAATGGTGAACTCCAAGAACAAGTCTACGTTGCTCAACCATCTGGGTTTGAAGATTCACAATTTTCAAATCATGTGTACAAACTCCAGAAAGCTTTGTATGGGCTCAAGCAAGCACCAAGAGCATGGTACGATACACTATCCAAGTTTCTCATCGAAAAAGGCTTCACTCGCGGTAAAATCGATACAACTCTTTTCATTGCCAAACATAATGGTCATAAATTACTTGTTCAAATTTATGTTGATGATATTATATTTGGTTCTACTAATGAATTGTTGTGCAAGCGCTTTGAGAAACTAATGAAGAGCAAGTTTGAAATGAGCATGATGGGAGAACTCACATTCTTCCTAGGGCTACAAATCAAGCAAATGAGTGAAGGCATATTTATAAATCAAGCCAAATATACAAAGGATTTAATCAAGAAATTTGGACTTGAGAACGCCAAAGCATATGATACTCCAATGGCTACCGGCAACAAACTCGACAAAGATTTAAAAGGTAAACGTGTTGATCAAACGCTCTATCGAGGTATGATTGGCTCGCTCCTTTATCTTACTGCTAGTAGGCCCGATATTATGTTTAGTGTTTGTGTTTGCGCTCGTTATCAATATGACCCTAGAGAAGCGCACTTAATTGCTGTGAAACGTATTATAAGATATCTTTCCGGTACTGTTAACCTTGGACTTTGGTACACCAAAGATTCGAACTTTAAACTTGTAGGTTATTCAGATGCGGACTATGCAGTGTGCACAATGTGCTCCACTCATTGAGTGGAGCACATTCATTTAGAACACGTGGGAACCGACTATCAAATCCCCGACATTCTAACGAAAGCACTTGACGTGAAACGGTTCATCTTTTTGAGAGGTGAAATGGGTATGCTTGAACTCAACTAAAATTCAATACAGTTTTGTCAATTTTCAAAGTTTCAAGGAAACTCTCTGCGCGCCAACTTAAATCCCTGCGCGCCCGATTCTTTGCGCGCCTAGCACTCTTGATTTCCCAAATCCTTACGCGTGCCTAGAAAAGATCATGCACCCCTCATGCGTCCATTTATGATCGCGGCTCAATCAATGCTCAAAATTTATTATTTCAATGATTGATCGCATTCAATTTTCACAAGTACCAGGTAAGTTATTATGATAATTTATTATAGGAATTTTTGTCTTTTGACATTCCATAATTGTTCAAGGATACTTATGCAATTAATTTTTCTCTCGTTTTACGTTTTTCAAAAATTTTATTTTCTGGGGATATATTTCTTGCACCCCAAACTTACACCAAAACAGATGTTTTTGGGGTTTGTGCAAAAATTTAGTCATAGTTGTTCATACACTTATAAGGAAGTGGAACAATTTCTCTTTACCCAAAATGTCACATCAAGTGTACTTTGGGTCATTCAGCATTAAATAGCCATCAAATCCTTAAAATCCCTCATTAATGAGCCGTCCTTTTTTGCCATAATGAGCCGACATTTTTCTTCTCCACATTTATTACCCATATCATCATCTTCTATTTTTTTTTATCCAAAAACAAACCCTAAACCTATATAAACTCTTACACCCCCTCTATTTTTTCCTTTTCTAATCAGTTCCCTACAAAACCCTCACCAACTCTCTCTTCTCCCTCTCCTCCTTCCCGTCTCTCTCTCTCTGTATCTCTCTATATATTTCTCTTTTATTTTCTTATATATTTCATTAATGGGTCCAAAGAGAACAACCAAAGCCAATCAAGACGAAATGGTATGGATCCTAAACCTTAATATCTTAAATTTCTACAATTTTTTCTTGTTTTTTCGTCTTTCTGTCTTTTCAAAATCTCAAAAACCCGGATCATCATTTTTTTCTTGATAAATCTTGTTTCGGTGATCCGTTTTCAAAATCGTTTGTTAGGTTATGTTCGTTTTGTGATTTAGAATATTTTAAACTAAACTTTTCGACGATCAATGCATTATATTTTACGAATCTGAAAATCTTAGATTTTGACTTTTCAAATTTTCGGATCTTTGAATCCATTTTCTGGACTTGATGTGATTTTTTCTTGTTCTGATTTACATTTTTGTGAACCTTGTGTTCATGCGGTCATTTTGATATATTGTATGCTTGATTTGGTGAAGTTTCACGAATTATGTGTTCTTGGTGTTCTTGATGTTCTTCAAGCACTCAAGCATGTTCTCCGTGTTCTTCATTATTTTTGCATAACTTGGGTTTCAAAATTTTCAAAACATGTTTTTCAAAATTTTCATATTTTGATTCTTCAAAACTTGCATATGTATGTTTGCATGTGTTTGTGTGTTTTGTGTGTTTTTACTTAGTATGAATTTCACATAGATATGCGCCTAAGTGTTGATTATGCGCTTAGTTGGTTATGCGCCCTATGACCTTATGCGCCTTCATTGATTCATGCGCCTAATAATTGTATGCGCCCTATGCAAATACAAATATTATGCGCCTCAATCAACTTATGCGCCTAAAGCCATTATGCGCCTAACATTTTATGCGCCTAAATTTTACTTAGTCAATTTTTTATGTTTAATTTTTACTTAGTATGTTTCATAGAACCATGATATGCGCCTCGTATTTGTATGCGCCTACAACATATATGCGCCTAATAATAGTATGCGCATGCTATTTTTATGCGCCTATATATTGTCCTGCGCCTACTCTATACTTAGCTCATTTTATGATTCTATGCGCCTCATTCACTTCTAACTTCACTCAAATGTTTAATTTTTAGGATCCAGCAAATTTCAGACCCGGTGAGACATTTAATCTCACTGAGCTATCTGCAGTCCAAATTGGCGTTGATATTATGGACTTTATCAGACAAGTTGGTCTACTACCTCTATTCACTTTGGAGCAACCTTTCTACTCACCGCTCCTCGTGGATGAATTCTTCTCAACTGCTGCTCTCGTTGAGACTCCTGCTGATGGATACGTGCGCTACAGGATATGTGCCACCGTTCAGAACGTTGCTATAACTATCTCTACTGGAACTCTCAAGAATATCATCAACTTCAACACAACTGGCCCTCTGAGTGTAGCTGGTAAAATCAATACCTATCCTGCTGCTGCGCAGAATCGTATGGCGAGTACTCATCTCAACATTCCTACTCTTCAGAACAACATTAAATCTGTTGAAATAAGGGATGTTGGTGATTTATTGGCGCATATCGCGCATTTGGTGGGGACTTCCATTATTTTCAAGACGGGAAATGTGAACCGATTTACAATGGAGCAGTGGGAATATACTGCAGCTATTATGGGAAACACAATCCTCAACTAGCCTCAAATCTTATTTAAAACTTTGTCGGACCAGATTGATAAGTACCACAAGAACAAAGCTGATGGGAAGACGAAGTTCAAGACTCACTGCAGAATACTCACGAAGATATTTCTCACTTATCCTGCTCTTGCTAATTTCCTCGCTCAGAACCCAGCTTATCAAACCACTGACGTTCCAATCTTTGGGAAAGACAGTTTGGTTATGAAAAGGCGCAGGAAGCGCATGGCTAAGCGCGCGCCACTAGTTAAAGGAGATCAGTTGGTTGATGAAGCCACTGAGTCTGATGAAGATGCAGATGGCGCAGAAGAAGGCGCAGACATTAAAGCAGCACCTCGCGCAGAACCAACAGTTGTTCCAGGCGCAGAAAAGGGGCTGAAGGAACAAGCAGACCTCCTAAGTGCCCAAGAACTGAAACAGAAGAAGAGAAAGAACTGAAGCGCGCTAAAGAAGCCAGTAGACTGGAAGCGCAGAAAAAGAGGGATGAGGACTACAGATTGAAACAGGCTGCTGATTTATCCAAGTCTGAAAGGCGCAAAGGCACAGGGTCTAGCGCTGATGTACGCGCGCCCACTCCAAATGCGCCTCATATTGTTCGTGCGCCTCCATCAAAGCCTTTTGCTCCTGCTCAGAAACTAACTTCAGAGCCACTCTCTGTTGAGCGCCAAGCACTCAAAGATAGGCTATCTGATGAACTTTTTGGTGACTTGAGTGATGATCCAGTTCAGGGGGAGCCAGAGCCCTTGACTAGGCGCAAGAGCCCTTCTGTGCCTTCTCCTCGTGATTCTGCGCCCCCAACTATTTCAGTTGAGCCTACTTCAAGCGATGAATATCTTCCTTCTCCTAGCGCTCCTACTCAATCACCCCCTGTGCCCCATACTTCTCCTCCTCCCACTCCTGACATGAGTGTAGTTATTTCACTGCTACAGCAACTCCAGCAAGGCCAAGCTCAGATGAATTCACAGTTAGAGCTTCATACTTCTATGCTTACTCAGCAAGCTGATGAGATTGCTGCCATTAAGGGGGAGATGGCGTGCATAGATGCGAATATCAAGGACAAACATTTCCTTACTCCTCAACAATGGAATGACAATATAGATTAAACGAATGAACTTTTCAAAGGAACTCTTGCTTCCCTTCATGAGCGCATAGATGGTGACATCAAACTCACTGATGGCCAAGATTTCATTAACGCCATAAAGGAGGTAGAGTTGAATATAGCAGGGGATATAAGGAAGTTGTTTGAGATGGTGGCTGGAGATAGCCAACAATTGTTGAGTGTTGTTGATAAACTCAAAGAAGTTAAGGATGAACTAGAAATCCTGGGCTTAACTGTTTATGGTGCTGATCCTGGCGCAGAACCCAAAGCTCCTGAATCTCATACGCTTTCAGCTCCTGAAACTCCTGCGCCCTCTTCCAGCTCTGCTCCTGGCGTGCATATAGACATTAATTCACTGCTCTCAAAGATTGATGTTTTGAAGGAATTAGTTGTCACTCACTTTAATACCGCGCATTCCAGTGCAGACAGGCGCACAGATAGAGTTTCTGCTGACATTCTCACTGCCCAAGCTGCTGTTGAAGCTAACTTCCAAGCCTTCACTGAAAACTTTTCACAACAGCAATCCATCACTCATCGCACCATTGATGAGTATCAAAACATAAATGTTAATCATTTGCGCTACATTAGAGATGGTGTCACTGATACTCACGGTGTTGTAAACCGTTGTCACCAACTCTCCAAATAGATTCAGCGCTCTGTTTCAGAAATAGAAGAAGGATTGAAGGATGACGACGCGCCTCCTCCCAACCCTTAGTTTTTGTTTTGTTTGTAAGTTGTTAGAATTATTTTTTGTGATTAAAACTTTTTATTAGTGATTTAGTGCTTACATGTTTTAGCACCTTTTGTTCTTTGTTTTGTTAAATACTTGTACTCTGTAACTCTTACACTTTGAGTATTAATGAGAACAAAACATCACTTTTGTTTCAAAACTTGTTCACTCAAACTTCTTGTTTGTAGAACAATGAATGTTGTTTAAAATCATATGCATCATATTTGAATTGTTTCATATTTCATGCATTGAGTTTAAACTTTGTTTAAACACATTTCAAAACTAAATCTCATATCATTTTGAATGTGTTATAAACTGTCATTTCTATCTTTCCATTTGTAATGTTTTATCCTTATTGTAATAGATTAGAAATCTATATCTTGGACTAGTGTGTGCATTAACTTGAGACATGATTTACCGATTTCATTTATTTGGACATGTTATTATCAAATATAATGTTTGTCCCTGATATAGTAGGTAATGGCATCAATCAAATAGGGGGAGATTGTTGGGTATGCCCACTTATATCTCAGTTATTAATGTAATAGGATTGATTAGATTTGATTGATCCATCACCTAAGTTTTATTTCATGGACTTTAGACCCACATGTAAAAAGTATTTATACTTCTTTTTTTAGGTTGTCCATTGTAATAGAATACCCCATAACTTCAACCATTTGAAGTGGCTAAGAATTTCAAGAATTTCTCTCTCAAGCATTTTTTGAAGATTTGAAGATTGCCTTTGTTATTTCCAGAATTCTCAAGAACATCTTCATAACTTCATCCTTAGCCCAGATCCTCAAGTGAAAACACTTTAGTGTTCTTGTGCTCTCAATCTTAAAGATCTAAAGAGCCTTGAATCTAAAATCACACACGCACCTCTTTAAGTTGGATCACTTTGATCTTTCTTTTAGAGATACACCAGTTATTATCTAGGATTTGTTCTTTCATAGAAATAGATCTTAAGTTAGTGTATAAGCTCAAAACGATTGTAATTTGTAACACTCTCTCATTATATAAGATCTCCATTAGAAATCCAAGACTAACCATCTTGGTAGAGGACGTAGATCATTTTCCCGATCGAACCTCTCCAAATAGCGCGTACTTACTATCTTGCTATTTTCTTTCAAGTTCATATCATATCTAACTATTTGTTTGATTATTCATTGTAGGTTGATTGATTGAACTGTGTTGTGTTTGTTATATCATTTGCCTTAGTTTCTTATTTCACCCACTTTGAGCCAAAATACTTAGAGTATGTGTGCGCCCCCTTTATCATACTTTGCGCCTATTTACATTACTAAATTCCGCTGTGCATTTCACTCACTCACTTATTCAACGTTAGTTCAAATAGACTATGAAAATTATCTAACATATAAAACCTAGTATACTCATAACTCACTAAAACAAAATCATTAGTATTAACAAAACTGTATTGAATTTTAGTTGAGTTCAAGCATACCCATTTCACCTCTCAAAAAGATGAACCATTTCGCGTCAAGTGCTTTCGTTAGAATGTCGGGGATTTGATAGTCGGTTCCTACGTGTTCTAAATGAATGTGCTCCACTCAATGAGCGACAGCACATCCGTCCTTTCTCTGACTCACCAAGGATTTCCAACGGCTAGTTTTTGGGGCTCTACAATAAATACCCCATAACTTCAACCATTTGAAGTGGCTAAGAATTTCAAGAATTTCTCTCTCAAGCATTTTTTAAAGATTGCCTTTGTTATTTCCAGAATTCTCAAGAACATCTTCATAACTTCATCCTTAGCCCAGATCCTCAAGCGAAAACACTTTAGTTTTCTTGTGCTCTCAATCTTAAAGATCTAAAGAGCCTTGAATCTAAAATCACACACGCATCTCTTTAAGTTGGATCACTTAGATCTTTCTTTTAGAGATACACCAGTTATTGTCTAGGATTTGTTCTTTCATAGAAATAGATCTTAAGTTAGTGTATAAGCTCAAAACGATTGTAATTTGTAACACTCTCTCATTATATAAGATCTCCATTAGAAATCCAAGACTAACCATCTTGGTAGATGACGTAGATCATTTTCCCGATCGAACCTCTCCAAATAGCGCGTACTTACTATCTTGCTATTTTCTTTCAAGTTCATATCATATCTAACTATTTGTTTGATTATTCATTGTAGGTTGATTGATTGAACTGTGTTGTGTTTGTTATATCATTTGCCTTAGTTTCTTATTTCACCCACTTTGAGCCAAAATACTTAGAGTATGTGTGCGCCCCCTTTATCATACTTTGCGCCTATTTACATTACTAAATTCCGCTGTGCATTTCACTCACTCACTTATTCAACGTTAGTTCAAATAGACTATGAAAATTATCTAACATATAAAACCTAGTATACTCATAACTCACTAAAACAAAATCATTAGTATTAACAAAACTGTATTGAGTTTTAGTTGAGTTCAAGCATACCCATTTCACCTCTCAAAAAGATGAACCATTTCGCGTCAAGTGCTTTCGTTAGAATGTCGGGGATTTGATAGTCGGTTCCCACGTGTTCTAAATGAATGTGCTCCACTCAATGAGCGACAGCACATCCGTCCTTTCTCTGACTCACCAAGGATTTCCAACGGCTAGTTTTGGGGCTCTACAATAAATACCCCATAACTTCAACCATTTGAAGTGGCTAAGAATTTCAAGAATTTCCCTCTCAAGCATTTTTTGAAGATTGCCTTTGTTATTTCCAGAATTCTCAAGAACATCTTCATAACTTCATCCTTAGCCCAGATCCTCAAGCGAAAACACTTTAGTTTTTTTGTGCTCTCAATCTTAAAGATCTAAAGAGCCTTGAATCTAAAATCACACACGCACCTCTTTAAGTTGGATCACTTAGATCTTTCTTTTAGAGATACACCAGTTATTGTCTAGGATTTGTTCTTTCATAGAAATAGATCTTAAGTTAGTGTATAAGCTCAAAACGATTGTAATTTGTAACACTCTCTCATTATATAAGATCTCCATTAGAAATCCAAGACTAACCATCTTGGTAGATGACGTAGATCATTTTCCCGATCGAACCTCTCCAAATAGCGCGTACTTACTATCTTGCTATTTTCTTTCAAGTTCATATCATATCTAACTATTTGTTTGATTATTCATTGTAGGTTGATTGATTGAACTGTGTTGTGTTTGTTATATCATTTGCCTTAGTTTCTTATTTCACCCACTTTGAGCCAAAATACTTAGAGTATGTGTGCGCCCCCTTTATCATACTTTGCGCCTATTTACATTACTAAATTCCGCTGTGCATTTCACTCACTCACTTAGGCGCATATCATAACGCTTACTTGATAAAGTGCGCATTTGCAATTGAGTTTATCAAGGGTACGAAAAGAATTTTAAAACAGCTATTCAACCCCCCCTCTAGCTATTTTGCATACCCTTGTTGCCCTTTGGGACCAACAGTCTATTTGAACTAACTTTGAACAATATTTCATAAAAAAGTACTTCAATTGTTCTTGAGATATAAAAAATTGTTTTACTTTGATTTTCATAGTCTATTTGAACTAACGTTGAATAATATTTTATAAAAAGTACTTCAATTATTGTTGGGATATTAAAAAATGCTTTACTTTGATATTGGTCACCAAAAAATAGTCGCTGGAGTTGGTCGCCGGAAAAAAGACACCGGAAAACAGCCGCTGGAGGTGGTCGCTGGGAAACAGTCACCGGAGGTGGTCACGGGGAAATGGTCGCCAGAGGTGGTGGGGATTGGTGGCCAAAAGTGGTTATGGTGGCTGTGGAGAGAAAGTGAAATGATGTGGAGAGGGGCATTCATGTAATTTCATGTCATTTAGTAAGGGCATGAGTGTCCTAACAAACTATGGACTAGGTGGTGAAATTCCTTGTCCTTGGTGGTAGTTTCCATTAGGATGAGGCCATGAGGGACTATATGGTAGTTGCCCCTAAACTTAATTATATCTTATTAATGAATATTTAAAAGTTATTATTATTAATATTTATAATAATATTATTTAATAACGAGTAGGTTTTATGAAAAACGTGTTTATCCTAACACTAAGGGAAAATGGGTTTTTAAGAGAGACGATGTCATTTTTTTAAATAACTGTTTTTTTTTTAAATAGTGTTAGTACCCCAATTTCAAAAATTCTCTTTTCATCCTTTTTGAAACTTGGAAGAGCTTTTCGAGCATTTTAAATATTTCAAGGACCATCTAGAGATTTCGTTTTCTGGGCCAATTGAGCCAAATCTGGACTGACCAAGGTGTTGGGCCTTCCTTTTTGAGACCGCTGCCGCATGGCCAACTTCCTTAAAACACGCCAACGCGGTCATCTTCTCGTCTGTGGCCATTATTTTTGTTTTCAAGAAACTTTATAAATAAAGGTCTTCTCTATCAGTTTTCAACAACTTTAGAGCCTATAAATAATGTAAAATTTAAACCCTAAACCTGAAACCCTAAACCTTAAACAAGACTTTTTATAACTTATAGAGGAACCAGTTTCCCCAAAAATTTCTCATTGTAACCAGGCTTTCTAAACACATCCTGTAACGACGTGTGCCCGAAGGCCAGCCCGCTACAAAAATATCACACACTGACCCACTGAGCACCTCATCATTCGAATTAATCACAGCCCATCACAGGCCTCCAAAAGTCTTGATGCCCAATAGGTAATGGATGGAAGCTTATCTAACACAATCGAAATCTTTTCGATGTGGAATTGGGGGATATCAGATATATGTTTCAATTGTGTTAGATAATCTTCCACCCATTACCTATTGTGCATTAAAACATCCATTGAACTTTTGGAGTCATGTGATGGGTTGTGGTTAACCTAAATGGGGAGATGCTCATTGGACCAGTGCATAATGTTTATGTAGTGGATTCTGGTTGTTACACATCCCAAACATACAAACCCTAGACTAGAGTTGATTCAAGCATGTTTAAGCTTTACACCATCCCTAGTCACCCAAAATCACTATTGGTATACCCCCTTCCTTAAATCTTGCAATTTGTAACGCCCATCCTTAATCTCGTTAAATATTTGATTTATTTGTTAAATTCTTGACATGCTTGTTAAATTCTTGACTAGCATATTTATATGCTATTTTATTTGAGTTAATTATTTAACTACTTTAGAAAATTAAGGTGGTTAAATGTCAAAGTTGGAAGTTTAGGGGCCTTTTTGTCAAAGTTAGAACTTGAGGGGCCTAGTGGCAATTCTTGGAAAGTTCCAAGTATATAATGTTGGTTGCCTGAGAAAGGCAATTCATATTCTCAAGCTTTCTCGTTCTTTCCTCTGTTCCATAGAAGGGAGTTCAGTTTTACCCTATTCTCGACTCCTCGCTAGGGATGGCCAAAACCGGTTCCGGGCCCGGTTCCGGTTTGGCAAAAGGGTGAACCTTAACCGGCCCGGCCTAACCCCGGATCCGGTTCCGGTTGGCACAAACCGGTTCCGGTCCGGTTCCGGTCCGGTTCGGCGGTTTTTTTTTTTTTTTTTTTTTTTTTCAATTTGATCTGACTGACTTGACTGATTAAAAAAAAAAAAAAATTGACGAGTAAGTCTCTCTCTCGCACTGTCTCACTCTCACTCACTCAGTGCCTGTGCCAGTGGTCAGTGCCGTGGTGTCACTGTCTCTGCTGCAAAGACTCCTTCCTAGCTAAAAAGGGGTAGTATTAATAATAGTACTAGGGTTGAAATTTGAAATTGAAATGTTTGCTTTTAAGTTTTTACCTTTTTTTTTCTTTCTATTTCTTTCTACTATCTAATATCTACTATTAATAAAATTATTTTACAAGTGATTTATTTTTTAAAAAAAATAAACCTAAATCAACATTATATTGAAAAACAAACAAAGAAAAAAATAAAACAAATGATAGTATATAAAAGAAAAAAGGGACGGTACCCTTTAAATTTTATTAATTAAAGGCAAATTTACAATGAGGGGGACAACCAACCTTGCCCTTTTATAATTAAGGGAGGACATTAGGAGCCTTTACCTCTTTTTATTACAAATATTTATCTAAATTCTAACCTATAAAAAGAAAATGCAATAACAATTAAATAAATTACATTTTACTTACCTTAATCGCTTCCCGATTTAGTCTCATCAAAGTACTCGTCTAAAACATATTTTGGCGCCTCATCTTGCGTTCTTTTTTCCGCTCTAACCCAATCATTCAACAAATTACAAGCTTCGAAACTATCGGATGATAAATTGTGACGATTATGCTCAATATTCCCACCAATGCTAAACGCTTGCTCCACCGAAACCGTTGATGCGGGACAAGCAAGTACTTCTTTTGCAATTCTAGCAACGATAGGAAATTTTTTTGCTTTGCTTGCCCACCAATTTAAAATATCAAAATCATCTTCATCTTCAAAGTCAACGGTTAAATATTTATCAAATTCTCCATTAGCACCGGTAGTACGAGATCGTCCACTAGTTCCATAGTAGTTTTTAACAAATGATGGTCGTGCTTGTGATGAAGTGGTGGTAGAGGAAGGTTGAATATGAGTAGTAGTAGCACTTGGAGTTGGAGTAGCATCACCATATATTGACTTGTATTCTACAAAAATTTCTAAAAATGCTTGTCTAACATTAGCAACTTTTTGACCAACATTAGGAAAATTGGGATCATTTAACAAATAAAAGTTTGAATAATAATATTCCAAAAAGTTGTTAAACCCGCCTCTCTAACTCTAGGATCTAATAACTTAGCAATTAAAAAAGATCGGGGATGTCAAGCAAATATTTAACCCACTTTAATCGCATTCTTAAAACCGCATCTTTAAGAAATATATCATTTTGAAACTCAGAAAATACACTAGAAATTTCTAGACAATGATCAAGAACTAAATTAGAAGTGGGGTAATACGTACCGGATAACGCCGTGGTTGCAATCTCGAATTTCGTCAACAAATTCATCATAGTCTCACATTCATCCCATTGTTGAGTATATAAATTTGCACCATAGTTAATGGATCCCAAGAACATGCAAATTTCATTTCTCCAATTCCAAGTTTCTTGTAATACATGAAGGGTAGAATTCCATCGCGTTGGAACATCCGTTGGGAATTTTTTTGTTTTTTCCCTTGACTTGTGCAATAATGCCTCCATTGCCTTGTGATTTTTGAATTTTTCATAATAGTATGAACCGCATCTTTAATTAAAGTAATTGAAGTATCCAAAGCACGCAAACCATCTTGGACACACAAGTTTAAAATATGACACAAACATCTAATATGAAAAATCGACCACCTAGTGATGGTTTACAAACTAAAATTAATTCGGACAAACTAGCGGTATTAGCACTAGCATTATCAAAAGACATTGAAAAAACCTTTTCAACTAGATTATATTCTTTCAAAATTATTTGTAACATATGAGCTATATTATGCGCGGTGTGTGCCTCATCAAATATTCGATATGCAAGTAATCTCTTTTGAATTCTCCAAGAATCATCTATCCAATGGCATGTTACACCCATATAAAAATGTCTTATTTTGCTATCGCTCCATATGTCAGAACAAATAGAAACCTTAGATGACAAATGACCAAATGTCTCAAATAAAGCATATTTCATTTCTGCTACTAAACTTTTAACATCACGAGTGAGGGTTGTACGAGCTACTTTCGTAGCGGAAGGATTAAGAGAAAGCTTAATTAATTGTTCATAGTCTTCGTTATCGGGAAAACTAAAGGGAAGGGATTGCGCACAAACAAATTTAGCCATTTGTTTCCTATGGTTTAAATGATCATATGAAAATAAATTAGAAGAAGTTTGAGAACACGTACCTTGATTGGGTTGTTGCACAAATCCTTGCAATTGTGCTTGCTTCGAATCTATGCCATATTCTCCGGGATGATGGTTTCTTATATGTCGATCCATAGTACCGTATCCACCCCCTTTAGAGAATGGAAAAGTTGTTTCACTCCCCTTTGGACAATAGTTGCATATTGCCGTGAAATTCCTACCCGTGCCATCATTGACGGGTATTTTTCTGTAGTGTTTCGTGAAAATTGCGGATTCTTGTCTTTTGGCTTTAGGAGGTCTCGGGATATTACTTCCTTTACGACGACGCCCTCCCATTGCTATCGCTTCCATATTATTGGCATCACTTTCTTCAGTATTTGGAGTTGAACTTGGACCATCTTCAAATGGTGGTGGTGGTGACGGTGCAAAATTTTGGAACTTCTTCGTCGCCTTCATTCCATTCCCCCCACAAATTTTCATTTGCTCCCGCAGCTCCCCCTTCAAAATAGAGACCTTCGGGATCAACAAATGATGGTCGTGGTTGATCAACAAATGATGGTCGTGGTTGATCAACAAGTGATGGTCGTGGTCGATCAACACATGATCGTCGTGGTGGATCATCAACAAGTGATGGTCGTTGTGGATTAACACATGATCGTCGTGGTGGATCATCAACAAATGATGGTCGTGGTGGTGCTTGGGGTTGGGGTGATGAAGATGAGACTTTCTCCTTACCGATTTACTCTTGTGGCTTGTCAATTTTTTAAGGAAATTACTCATGATGGAAAAAATATGTCGTAGAGAGAAATGAAGATGACAGGAGCTAAGGTTGAAAGTCTTGAATCAGATTATTTTCGTTTGAGAGAGTTGAGAGAGATAACTGAGTTTTGATGAAGTAATTTATTTGGAGAGGGAAATAGTATTTATAGTTAGGAAATTTAATTAGGATAACAAAAATTTTTTTTTTTTATTTTTTGAAGTCTGAAAAGTCGTCCAAAATAGTAGTCAAAACGGTCATATTTAGTCAAATTCCCGTTAGTTAACGGGAATAAACGGTCAAAAATTAAATTTCTAACGGGTATAAAATGGCTTGTCAATGTTTGTTCATTGTTGTTGCACTGCACACACATCCGACATAAAAAAAAAAGAAAAGGCAAGGGATGGGATGGGACTAGACTAGGTAGGGGGAGGAGTACTACTTACACTAAATTAAAGTGACTAGGAGTAGGTCTAGCCTCTAGTCTAGGGTAGGGAGGGAGTAGTGACTAGTGTGTACACACATGACACCACACACACACAAACTGACACACACGTTTTCTTCTGCACTCACACAACACAACACAGTACAGTACTGATACACACGTTATTCAAAATTCACTAATGGCCGGTTCTTTGCACCGGTTCCGGTTAACGGTTCACGGTTCCGGTTCAAAGAACCGGCGGTTTCACCGGTTTTGGTACCCCTGAACCTGAACCGGACCGCGTGACTCACGGTTCCGGTTACTCCGGTTCCGGTTTTCTCCCCGGTTCGCTCCGGTTCTGGCTTTTCCGGTCCGTTTCCGGTCCGGTTTTCCGGTTCCGGTCCGGTTCCGGTCCGGTTTGGCCATCCCTACTCCTCGCTATTAATTATCCCTCTGTTCGTGATTCCGGTCCGGATAAATATTCGTGGCGTTGAATAGAGCGTTTCCTGCCGAACAGAAATTAATTTGGGTCAACTTGATTTTTGACTAGGTAAGTTATTGACTCCCCCTTACTTGTAATAACATGCATATATGTTATTCCCGCTACTTGTTCTTGTTGAAATTGTGTTTTGGGCAATTTTTGTGATACTTGTAAAATTATAAAATTAGAACGAAGGGAGTATTTCTATATACTAGTACAGAGAACCTAGTAAATGGGTTTGCAAACATATTAATTTATACTCCTATTCGTGAGACGGTAAAATAGTAACTTGATTTAAATATTATTAGAAAAATTGTACCATTATTTGTGGTACGGGGAAATGAATGGAAGTATCCCTAAATGGATATAGTAGTATAATATAAAATTGTACTTATACTTTTGGGGTCGGTGAAATATTTAATTGAAATAAAAGGAAATTGTCCTATTATTTATGGGACGATAAAAAGAAATGAATTGAGCTTAAAAATAGGTGTTAAGAAAATATTTGTATACTCCTGGGTGTATTAAAATGTTAATAGAAAGTTACTCCTACGTTTGGGACGGAGATTTCTTAACCTGGGAAAGAAATGAAAATTTCGCATTTTGGTACCTTCTGCGACCGCACAAAAACCCTTGGCGACCGCCCATCTTTCTGAAATGTTTTTCAAAGGAATTGACCTGCTTGTGTGCGACCGCACAGGCCATTTTAGGCGACCGCACAGTTACTTGAAGAACAAAATGTTGTTTAAAGTTTGTATAAGTTGGAAGTAACTCTAGTTAAGGTATATCACATTAGTATAAGATGTCCTAGCAAGTGTTGGGGCACCTTAGGGGCATCAGAACTTGGTCTTAAACATGAACACTCATTTAATTAAAATGAGAATTTAGTCTTGTACATGACACTTATAGAACTCAAATGAGAACTTCAGTATAAAAGGAAGAACTCTTTTATGTGTCTTGAAAGTGCTATGAACAAGCACTAATGTGTTATGCTTGTCTTGGAA